>VDFB02000013.1:56025961-56314273 GCA_007258455.2 Sequoia sempervirens
GGAGAGGGAAAGAGATTGATGGATTTGTGAGAGAGGGAGACATTTTTAGAGATGGAGGGGGAGATAGGAAGATAGAGGTAGAGAGGAAGATAAAGGGAGAGAGGAGATATATAGATAGAGAGAGATAAAGGGAGATCTGGAGGAAGAGATAGAGATAGTTATAAAGGGCAAGATAGAGTGATAGAGAGATAGAGATATAAGGAGATATAATTCATTTTTTGGATCATTTGCATAGTTTATTGGTCAAAGCCATTGTGTAAGAGGATATTATCATATAATTTTGTTCATTTTCCTTTTTCCTCAACATCCTCTCTTGCATCATTATTTATTTGTTTGTTTGATCTCTTGAGTCCCAAGTATGCCAATTTCAAACCATCTTTGAGAACCCTTTTCATTGATTTGATATTTGGCATTACTCTTGTCTCATTTATAGGTCCCTTTTATTTAGGGTTATTGCAAATTCACATGTTCCAACTATTGCAAGCCTATTATAATTGCATTAGGGTATTGGTATATCCTTCATTGAGGATTTATTTCTTCATTTATATGTAAGTATAAAGAACACTGTATGAAATATTATATATTGCAGATTTAAAAAGATAAAGTTAAAGTATTTTAACTAATATAACAAATATTATGACCATTAAGATAACATTAGTTCAAAAATACATAGAGGAAAGTGATCCTTGTGTACTATTTGATCCATTGATAAACTTGACTAACACTACTTTTGAATGTGTAGGACTTTACATTATTTTCCTTTATTCACAGTCACTATACACATTTCTTTTCCTTACAAATAGATGCATAGTATCCAACAAAGTAATGTTGCATATAATCTATTCTTATCCATTCTCCTCATTCAAATGAAGAGGAATCAATATGCTTCCCTATCTAATGGAGCTTTGAGCCATATTGCATGTGATGACTACACTTGGCAATTGTGACATATTTTATTGTTGTCATGAGCTCATTATATTCATTTATATGAACTTCATTAATTGCATTGATAGGAAGGACCAATCAAATTGGAAAAAAGGATTTTGGTCTACATCTCAAATGGGTCCATCAACTATTCTCCACTTGATAGTATAAACTCCAACAACACTAAATAACCATTGTCATGTTCAACTAAAGAAAATTTTGGTTTCTTCTCAATCTTATAGTCATATTATTCTCCTAGTTAACAGCGTGAAATTTACTAATACTCTTTGGTTTAGTTAAGAAAAAAGAGAAATACCAATAATTCATATTTACAAGAGCATTAAAGCATAATATGTTATATAAAGAAGATCTAGTTAAAATTATAATTATAGTCAGTCTTGGCAACTCATGCTCAACAATGGGAGAAATATTTTTCTCCTTAAATTAAAAATTATAATCATATGGCACTGAATACTTGTCATCTATAAAGGATATTTTATATAGCTCCAGACCCTGAATAATGTAGATATTAAAATTCAACTCTTTGGCACTGATTATATCCAATAATTGTAAATTCTTCAAAATAACCACTCTTAAACCAATTAAACCTAGTGGCTACGCTTCTAGGCCAAACAATGATGGACACTTGCTGGTGTATTCTTTGTGTATAAAAAAACCCAAATTTTTAGAGTATTCAATATAGACACCAAGGTTAACAAGATCAAAATACAAAATCCAACAAGGACCATCACCAAAAAAAGGATGAGAATCTAACCTAAGACTTTAATTTTTCATTTGGAAGAATAAAGCATATTTCCTACAAAAAAACAAGAAAGGTAACATACAACAATCAGCCAAAAATAGGGAATTGCTTGAATAATTTAATTGTACTTCCCATAAATAGGTTGTTGTATCTCATTATACTTCTTCTCTACCTTCAACAGTTTGTCACTTCCTCATTAAACTATTCAATTTAGAATAACCATAGATTATAATATCATAAACCTTACTTCAATTGCTTGTAGTAGAATTGGATATGCTCAATTGATAAATCACTGAACATGTACCAAAAAAATGTGCCATTTAAAGGAAAATAATTCAGTTCACACATAAATTTTGTCAAACAATCAAAAGGAGATTAACAAATAAAAAATAAAATTTCCAAATACTATATTTTGCATATTGTCTCGAGCTCTTATTGATTTCACTAAATCTTTTCACTTACTAGAGTTAGTTTGTTCTCAAGATTAATTTCTTTTTCCCTCACCTTTTTGGCTTTATCTACTATGTTGGGCAAAATTCCTCAATACCTTCCACTTGATGAAACTCACCAAAATAATAGATTATATAGAACAAGAGCACTCTATAAGAAAAGTGCAAGAGTGCAACAAGAAGCTAATTTCAATAAATCCTAGTGAAAGAAGATACTCAAATAAATAGTTGAAATCAGTAACCACCTAACCCACCTATTCATGATGAGGAGTGGAGCTTTATTTTGGCATGGTAACCCATGTTAAACTCCTTGTGAGTCAAGTCTTCCAAAGCAAACGATGCACTGGTGAAAAAATAAATTGTGTTACAAGTTGCTTCATCAGATCTTATATCATTAGACCTTATATATGCCCAACAAAGCAATTGTTCTATTGTTAGAATGCAATGCATTCTACTCAAGCATTAGGTATGTCATGACAGGAAACCTGAAACAATGAATGATATGAACATCAAAGCTCCTCTAGGACTACAACCAATACGACAAGCATTGCATAGCATGCATGCATCAATGTTACCCACCACAAGTTGGCCCTACTTAATCGATGGTTACATTCATAGGTTGGGCCTACTTAATCAATGTTCATAAACGATCTACAGGCACCCAAAAAACACATCCTAACATCTTAATGATAAAGCATAGAGGGTCTTCAAGATAGTCAGCCCGAGCAAGAAGGTCAACCATACAAACATAATGATCAGCTGTAGGTGTAATGCAATAAGAGTTACTCATGTATTGAAGTATGTACAGTCCTCATCCACTAAACCTGCATGGCTGCATGCATATAGAACACAAGCAAAGCTTAAATTGTCATCATATGTTCCAGAGTACTTAATTAATTGAAATATTTTGAGAGCACCCTTACCAAATCCATGTTGTGCATATCCCGCAATCATTGCATTCCATGAGATGGCATCTCTCTCGGGCATTTGCAACTGCAACATCTAATAGCATTCCTCTATTCCTTATGCTTTGATGGATGTCGATACCCTGTTCCGATGCTCCTATTTTGGCTCAAGCAGGGAGAATGCTGACCAAAAAATGTGGAGTCTGGCTTTACACCTGCCAATCACATTTGCTTGAATGTTTCTATAACTTTTTTTAAAAAAAATCCATTTTGTGGTTATCCTGCAATCATTGCATTCCATGGGATAACCTCTCTTTGAGCCATTCTGTCAAAGAGATTACGTTCGTTTTCTATGCTTCCACATTTTGCGTACATGTCTACTAGAGCATTTCCAACTACTATATCTGAAAAGAATCGTCTTCCATTATGCTTTGATGAATGTTCATACCTTGTTCCGAAGCTTCCACTTTGGCACAGGCAGGGTGAAGGCTGTGGAATTTGGCTTTACAGCTGCCAATTGCATTTGCTTGAATGTTTCTAAAGCCTTTTCAACAAATCCATTTTGTACATAACCTGCAATCATTGCAGTCCATGAGATGACAGATTTTTCAGGTATTCTGTCAAACAGTGCACGTGCCTTGTCAATGCTTCCATTTTTTGCATGCATGTCTACTAGGGCAGTTGCGACAATAATATCTGACAAAGTTTCTCTATCCTTTATGCTTCGGCCTTCGATGGATGTCCATACTGTTCTAAAGCTCCCATTTTGGGCATGGGCATGGAGGATGCTAGTAAAGGTTGCGGAATTTGGCTTTAAACCTGACAATTGCATTTGTATGGAAATTTCTACAGCGTTTCTAACAATTCCATTTTGTGCATATCCTGAAATCATTGCAGTCTACGAGACCGTATCTCTTCGAGGAACCTTGTCACTTGACTAAGCTTCCACATTTTGCATACATATCTACCAGGGCTGTTGCAAATACATCTGACAAAATCCCTCTATCCTCTATGCTTTGATGGTAGTAAAGGTTGTGGAGTCTGGATTTACAGTACATCTCTGACAGAGCGTTATAAGCACAAATCCATTAAAAACATATATTAAGCGGTATACAGGGGATATAATACAGAGTATTCCAATCCTACTCTGTACATGGCTAAAGCCCGTATTGTATTGTTATAATTATAGGACTACATGCTCAATTACAGGACTACATTCTCAATTACAGGAATACATGCTCATGGCGGCAGAAACCACACTGATATATTTGAGTAACAAAACAGAAGACATCATTATCATATAATTAAAAAATATCTGTGAAATATGCACACCAGGGGGCTCTTGTTTGTGAAGAAATGCCAAGGTATTAGCTGTTTCCACGCTAATTTTTAAACTTGTTTTACAATTTTATAAGTCTTTCCCTTTCTTTCTTCTGTGGAAAAGATCTGCCACAGTATCGTTTTCGCATAATCATAAATAAGAAACAGATCTTTGCCCTGTGGACAAGTGCAGCGATAGAGGCATACCAGATTTGGATGCTGAGAGACGAAAGAATCTGTATCATGCCTTTCAAGCCGCCATTATTATTAGGGATTTGACACGAGGCCAGATCAAATTCGACAGCCACTAAATATTAATCTCTGTGATGAACGGATGAGATCGGTCTCATCGTCTTGCATCCTCCTTGAGCACTTCCCACCGTAGATCTCAAAAGCAAATCGGTTCATTTCATAGAGGGAACGCCTTCGGCGTAAAAATGGGCACAATCTTTCAAGAAAATATACCTCTTAAAATTGATTCTATCACTGAAAGAATCATTCAAAATATGCCCAACTACAATTCATACTGGTGTGACTGTGGATTGATAATTGGATTTCATAGTGAATCGTAAGAGAACATTGAGTAAAAATTGTAAAAAAATTCTTCTGTAGAAACAAGTATCCAATGGAGGCGGCAGATCATGCAGCATGTAACTAAAACCTTAAAACAAAATTAACCTTTATATGAAATCCAAGTACAAACGAGGATCGAGCCTCAGCTTATCAACGACAAAGCAAAATAATACAGGAAAACTTCTGAGAAAATAAACGGTGATAAAATAAAGGTAGAAGATGATGTGGTAGAAACTTTTAGTAGTGCCCTGTGAGATTGTTTTCGTTGATGAAATCGGAGATGCAACGGAGAGCTTCAACTAAACTTGGCTCCTCTGTTTTGAGGAAAAAGAAGCCGTGGTCTTCCTCGTCAGAAACATGCACACGAATGTGTTTCCCGCATTTCTTGAGAAGGTCACAGTATTCCAACTGCCTATCTCTCAGTATATCGTGCCCTGCAATCACAAAAAGCATGGGTGGAATGTCAGAAGCAGAGCCAGCGGCTTCTTCTCTTAAGGGATTGGAGAAAGGGTGATCTCTGTTGCTTCCCACAGGCAACGAAAGTCTCCACAGGACGTCCGATTGCTCCACACTGAACACTGGCGACTGCTCCTTCTCCGACGACGTGCGCTTTTCGCCCCCGAAGTACGGGTACATCAAAATTAATCCCTTGATTTCGATCTCCACCTTTGCACCGGCCGCCCACACGCCCACATGATATGCAATGTTCCCTCCTGCGCTATCGCCCGCGAGAAACACCCTAGAAAAGTCGGCGTGGGAGCGGAACCACGGCTCCGCCGATTCCGCCGCCACAGCCTGCAGTTGAACCCACTGCAGGGCTGCGATGGAATCCTCGTAGGCGGCAGGAAGGCGGTGCTCAGGAGCCAACCTGTAATTCACCGAAACAATGAGGACGCCCAGAGTGGCTGCCCACATCTGGCATGCGCGATGCACGAGGGGCGATGCGGGGCTAAAGATGCAAAACCCGCCCCCATGGTAGTACATTATTACGGGCGCTTTGCTCGTTGTTTCAGGCGGCAAGTAGAGGCGCGCCCACAACCCAATCTCCTCGTCCATTACGACGTCTTTGTATTCCACATGCTTATAATTAAAATTATCGTGCTCTGAAAGGACCAAGCCGAAAGATGAATCGTCTCCTCGAACAACTGATCCGTCGCTGTAAAGCTTGATTATACCGCCGAAATCGTCGAGTAGCTCAGCCTCACTCTTCTCCGACATTTCTGCTTTCCTCCGCTCGCAAGAGGCAACTGTAAATGCTTGGCTCCTATCTTCAAAGACGTTCAACCCTTCTGCTCAGATATTATATTGATCATGCACATCGGCCTTGCAAATACGACCGATGAATAATTCGTCACCTACGACAAATATTAATTGGAATCGTTATAGCCGAACAGGTATGTGGACAGGAGGTTCAGAGACAGATTAAAAATGACGAAATCGTAAAAATAAAGGATATTCCGAGGACATTTTTGAAAAATATATTCGTGGTCAATTTGGATTATATGGAGAGTTTTTAAGTGGAGAAGGTCGACAAATCGTGTTCGATGGAAAAACTCTCGACTGGCAAGTAGTTTATCTTTTGTGCCTTATCTCTCGCTCGATCTTTGCTTCGCATTAATGTCCTCTGAATTCCTTGGCATTGTATTCCATTTCCAGACGGAACACCATAAGTCGCCCGTGATTTGTACCTTCGACGTCAGATCGACAAGTCTTTCTCGGGTTTAATATAGGATAATCGAATCAAATGTATAAATTTATTTAGATTAATTACTTGAGAGTATTTACATTTTTAAATGGCAAGTCTTAGAGCACAAAAAGATAAATGTATATATAGTGTTTAATTTTGAGATAAAATTTGATGTTGCATTAAAATTTAGATAATTTTAATTTAGAAAAGTGTGCTTTATGTTTAAATTTTGAATCTTATAGTCAAAACGGTTTGGATTTAAGAAGGTTGAATCTACGAAGTCTAGAACACTTCCATGTACATGGATATGATCTATGATTATGTGGAGCTTCAATTTCTATTGCACTTGATTCACCCCCATAACTTGGATAATGATAATCAAAACTATCATAGCTACAATAAGAAAATTTTCATAACTTGTGAGTTTGAAATTGGTGATCTTGCACTCAATGAAAATTTAAAAAAATCCTTCAAGTTCAAGACAAGAAAGGAAATTTTGAGTCTAATTGGTTGGGAAACTATGTTATCATCACTAAATAGGGATTAGGTGCTTATTAGTTGGCCACTATCAAGTTTCAAGAGATCAAGGACTCATGAAAATTATGCACCTTAAGTAATTTCATGCCTAATTGAAGGAATATCTCAAACCAAAAATACACTAGGAAAGGTCTTATGTGTTGTTTTTGTTGGTTGTCCCCTCATAAGGCCCACTAGGGCCATCAAATTCCTTGTGATGTGTGGGAATACTTATGTCTAATAATTGTCCCATCATCACTTTGGTATTTATACTTTTTTTGGATCACAACCATTACTATATAAAATTACACTTCTCTCCACATGTTAAGATAACACCCACATTCATAAAAATAACTAATCACCCCTTAATCCAAACTAATCCATCATTATCCATCTCATATCCATATCTTAACCCATATTGTGCACATAATTAATGTAGTTAATTAATTGCATTCATCCATATCTTATTCTCATCATTTCCTTCTCATATTGTACTATTAAAAAAGATAGCCATTACATTAGTATCATAAATCATTCATAATCATTAAAAATTAAACATTCTCATATACCTCATAATAAATAATAATATATGTATCCCCAAGAATGAAACCACAATCAACCATAAATCATAATGAATCCATAACCCCTAGCGCATAAATATCATACATGGCATATATTCTATCAACATTGATAAGAACATGAATATAGTTGCAATCAAGTCATACCCATCTAACGCATAATCCATAATCATACATATGTCATCACATTAATAATAAAGAATTTATCTCATAAAACATAGACATATTCATCCACATTATAATCCATGTGTAACCATGAGTAAACAAAAACAACACATAATCATAATAGACATAATTAATCATAATCATGAACATAAATAATAATCATAATCATGCACATCAAAATAATCATGGTACAATCTGCCTCATCATATCTGCATATGTAATCTATACTATCAAAATAGAATGTATTGAGAACTGTAGAATTAGGAGTCAATATATACATATAAAGTGTTGTATATAAAAATGATACACATACATAAGGATACAAAAAATAGATGGGGCCTAGGCCCTACTAACTATAATTGGCCTAGTCATCCTATGACCTAGGGCCTAGTCCCCAAGGTAGTGGTAGTGGTGAAATTTGAGTTACTAAAATTGACCTCACTAGTTGTTCTAATTGTTTAGTGGGTGATCCCACAATAGCATGTTCCACTTTTTGGCCAAATTAGGACATTGAAATAAATATTTTGGACCAAATTTCTACTTTCTGACATCTGTAGCAACTAAACCATTAATAATTTGAAGATAATATATGAACAAGTGATTTTTGAGATTTTTTCTCTAGATTGTTGTAGTGTAGAAAAATGTACACCTTTATATTTTCAAACTTGTTTAGTCCCTCCCTACTAAAATTGGGCTTTTTCATGCCTTATTTGGCCCTATTTTGCATCCATGAGCCTCATTTAAAGCATCTTTCTGAGGATAATCTCGACCATTATCTAATAACCAATCATAATTCATGATTTTGGGTTGTGTGTTCTAGATTTAGTGATCTGGGACTCATATGCCACCTTGGGTGTATGGGTCCCACCCAAGTCTCGGGGCCTAATCCTAAATTTTGCATTGAACTTAATATTTTCTAAAATTTGTGTCACAAGCTTAGCCTACTAGAGCTCATACGCCCCAATTTGCATATCAGTCTCGCTTTAGCTTGGACCTATTTTGAATTAAATTCTTTGCAAGCTCTTATTCTCCTAGATCTAATGTCGGCTTGTAGTGTTGTAATTTCAGGAAATTTGGCATAAACAAGTATAAATACAAGGTTATTTCAAATATTTTCTCCTAAGACTTTCAAGAGAGTATTTTTATGGCAAGTTCCTTTAATGTGCTTGTACCACCTGATGATATATGAATGATTCTACATATACTATAAGTACTCATTTAGAAGCTTCCCTTTGTGATTATGGCTTCTATTCCATGAATTCAATCTCATCAATGACTCAAAATCACTATGTCAAGCACCTAAGATCCTTGTTTCATAATCACTCATCATAGGAAATGATAAATAGATCCTCCTTCACCCTCTCCCTATTTTCAACTAGAATGAACTATACAATATGTTCCTAGGCCCATATTTACAATAGTTTCACACTACATCCAAATATCCAACCCTCCCTATTTACTTCAACCAACACTCAAATCCCCCATACAAAGATTGTGTCAATACATACACATGCTAGGTCAATTAGAAAATCTTACCTTATCTTGTTAGAAAGAAATATGTTAGTGACAAGGGCCATAATTACCAAGGGAAACTCATCAAATACACTAGAACATGGCTCCATATCTAGTGCCAACTAAGAATAAGGGAGGTCACTCCAATACAATCTTTCGAGTGATTCATATCAACAAATGACCTATCTAGTATACCAAGAAATCATAAATTAGGATCCACAATATCCTCAACATGTCTCTAATGTGTTGATCATCTCCCTAGTAAGGAGATAGAATTTTTTGGCCTTTCTATGCCAACATTGAAATAAAAAATTCACTCTTCGCCTATTCCCTAATCTAAGGAATCCTCACTAGGTACCATAATATAGAACTCTCTAACATGGCATAGTCTACCTTATCAAACTATTCCATCAATCATAATAACTATGGTCATATCTCTTGCATAATTAATGTCTTTAGTAATTATTTCATCTTGCAAAATCCACATCATTTACTTTAGAAATAAACCTAAATCTCTAACCCTACATAGTTGTTTCCCCTTCATGTAAATGTTTCACTAGAGCATAGGTATCACAAGATGACGATATTAGCTCCACTCTCACTTGTCACCTTCATTCTTAAAAGAGTAACTAAACATAAGGGAAAGAGGGGTTTCACCTTTTAAGAGATGGAATTGAACCTATTTCACACTTTAGTTCATTAGGAAACTAGATCGCTTAAACAAGTGACTTGATTGAGGAATGGCTAGTGGGTTCCTAGTGTAATTGGGTGGGGGTTCACATTTAAATGAGGCTTCTAAAGGAGAAATGCAAACACTTATGCAAATTTACTATGAAACCTAGAAACTTAAGAGCATGAAATCAAACTGATAATTGAATTGAAACATAAAAGTACCTGGAGGAATGAAGATTCCAAGACAAGATTAGAAAACTCTAAAAACTACTATTTAAGGTTCCATCGGAACTAATACGCTAGGTTGGGCGTATGATTCCTATTCAAGGGTTTTTAGGGTAGAATCTAGAATTCTCTAAAAGCTGATCAAGATATATAGACTAGTGATAAAATATTGCCTTGGGACTAATACACTAGGTTGGGTGTATGAGTCATGCTATAGGTTTTCTTAGGATATTTTCAAATCTTTTGAACCCAAATCTGACACTATTAAATCTTGTCAAAATTCTATATTGGGGACTAAATCACCATGCTGGTTAAATGAGTCTAGTTCACCTAAATTTGCAAAACATAGATCACAAGAGAGAGAGAAAAAAAATGTTATTTTGTTAGGGAATGGGTTTTTCCTTGATCAACCCTTTTTTGGTAAGTAAACCTTAAAATGATATAGAAAAGCATGAAGTGATGATGAATGAAAAAATGCATGTAACAACTCACCAAACCATTGTTAAAACCTTGGATTGCAAATTTGAAAACTAGCATGAAGTGACCTCAATGAGTGTATATCTTGATCATGAAACTTGAATAGGATAATGGCTTTGAATCCTTAATCTTGATCACCAATGCTACATCATGACATTCGCTCAATGACATGCATGATGAACTAAATCTTTGACATGATGAAATAGATATTGATTTCTATAATAATCCTATACAAATATGCCCTTGAATTCCTTCTTGAATGCTCTTAAATACTTTATAATGTTGTTGTGAAATCTTAGGATGCTTGACTTAAAATTTCTAGGTAAAACTAAGTGAAATAGCCTTGTATTTATACTTGTTTATGACAAATTTCTCAAAGTTACAACACTACAAGCTGACATTTAAGAATTGAAACTAAGGAAAATAAAATTCCACCAAAAATTTAAATTAAAATAGGTCCTAGTCTCAAGAGGGACTCATATGCCAAGTTGGGCATATGATTCCTAGGCCTTAAAACCTAGGACACACATCCTAAAAAGTGTGATTTTTAATGTTGCATTTGAATTTATGGGCCAAGACCTAGGGAGGATTCCTACACCCAAAGGGTCATATGAGTCCCAGATCCCTAAATCTGGAACACATAGCCAAAATTGTTAAATTATGAAGTGTCATTTATTAAATGTTTGGATTCTCCTTAGAAAAATGCAATTTATTAGGCTTGTGGATGCACAATAGGACCAATTAAGGCATAAATAAGCCCAATTTTAATGAGGGCCCAAAAAAGTGTGAAAATGTAAAGGGGTACATTTTTCTACACTATATTTAGCCCCCACTTTAGTGAGAGGATGAGCTTGCGTCAAACTCACACTAAAGTAGACAAATGCACATCAAGAGGGGTTCAAGTGTACAAATAAAGACACACTTTTGTATTGCATTGAAGGAGTTAATCCCACGGATTGTGTGGGACACTATACATTTGTGATTACCAATAAAGACAAATTTTATACAACATTTGTTTTCTCTCTTCTTTGTTGTATAAATTTGCATAATGTAATGTAGTCTATTTGATAATTTATTTGTGCATATGAATGAAAACTATGTAGAAATGAATGAGTGCCTTTTATCTTTTATTTGCAAACACAAACACAACTCTGCCTGATTGAGTTGGTAGCTAAATTAGGTAACATTTTTTGTGACATCTACTATATGTTTTCCTGCTAAACATCTTGACCAATTTTCCAAGCTTATCCATTGGGCATAGATTCAATAGGAAACTTGACAAGACTTGAAAAATAGCTTTGTATATTGTTGTAACTCATCAAAATAGTGTATGAAACCTTGAAAACTTATTCCACACAACCAAAAATAAGGTCAAAACTCACTGACTGTGCAAAAAAACACTTAGAGGAAAATAAAACTAACACTAAATTGAAACTTATTCTAACCTACTCTAAAAAACAACAAGGCTTAGTCAAACAAAACCATTGTCTAGATTTGTTAAATAACTACCCCTCCTGACCAACAAAGGATGCATTACATGATCATGCATTGCTAAAAGGATATGAAACATAAGAAGATATTCAATAGGCTAATCCAATGCTTCATGAAAAATGAAAATAAACTCACTTATGCTTTGATTTTGATCATGCCTAATGTTGTCCTAGACTGGACAAGTGAGCTGAATTTGATCAATTTTAGCTACAACTCTAAATTCATCTTTTTCTTCGATTGCATCCTCATTCTTGGGTGCAAGAATGACCAGTGGGACTTTAGTGGCCTCCATACTAGCTAAAAATCTAATAGTACATCCTCTTGAATATATAAAATTTGGACTACCATTGCTAGTTGCTTCTCTTTCTTCCTATTTTTCATGGTTGTCCTACTTCGTGGCTAAGTTTTGACTAGAGAGAAGACAAACTGAATGGTTAGAAATAGCATTATTACCTTCACTATGCATAATAACTTGTCATGTTGATTCCTCCTCCATGGTCAATGGACAATCCTCTTCCACTAGGGTAGCTAATAACACATCAAAGCTATCAGCTATTGGAAGGCTCTTAGGAATAGTTGGTTCAATCTCAAAACCGTCATTATCACTCAAGGAGGTACACCTCAAATTAGGATTTTCTTCTGGGTATGTGCAGGATCATGATGGGCCAAAAAGTGGTGATATGATGGGTATGTGTAGGGTATGTGGCTAACAACTTTTTTTTTACCCAAAATTGATGAAACGAAAAGGGTTTTTAAAGGATATTCTCAACTTTCCACCAATATAAATTATTATTATTCATTTTCTATTTGAATTACGACTAAAGTCTTGATTGATAGGTTGATTGAAAAACATCTATAGCTTTCAAATGGTATCACATTTCTTGAATCCAAAACATGCATCACATTCTATGCTTTGCATACTATAGGATTTTTTTTTTAAATTGAATTTCATGAATTTTTGACCAAGTTAAGGTGGTCAGACATACAAGTTTTTATATTTTTTAAAATTTGTAATAAAAAATTCATAATTAATTATTTACTTGGAAAAAAATTACAAAAAATAATGCATCACATCTAGACATGAGTCCTCTACTTATATCTAAAATATTATCATTTTATTGTGGTTAGGGTGGTTAGACATACACCTACTTATTTTTCCCTGAAATTTAAGTACTACTGCATTGAAATTTCAGATTTTCAACAATTAGAATTTAAAAAAAAAATAAACCTAGTAGTTTAGAAACTACATTCAATTTGCTACAGATTCTATTCTTACATATTTTTGAAATAATATAGATAGTTAACTTATTAAAAAATTTATGTCAATTTTCATAACTCTGGTTTTTCTAAATTTTTTGCCACTTAAGGGCCTATTTTTTCCATGATGATCCTACACATACCCTTCTTCAATAAAAGAAAATGTTCAAACAATGAAGTAGCCTCTTGAAAAAAACTTTCAACTGATATATCAGCCTCCAACTCTTATGTATAGCAAAAAGGAAGCTCCTCCAACCAACTAAGACCTTGCAAATCAAGTTCATGGGAAGTTTCATAACCTAAGAGATGGACTCTTCTTTATCAAGACCATATTATTCCTATTTATTTAGCACTTTTTCAAGCTTGTGAACCTTTTATTCTAGTTCATCATGATTTTTAACTTCTTCTAATAGGTTTGATTCCTTGTTATCCAACTTTAAACAAAAATGTTCAATTATTTATGTGTGCATCTCTTCATAAAGCTCAACATTAGCTTCTTCATTCATAACTTGCTCTAAGATATCAAGGCTCATACCTTGGAAAATGATGTTGGGTTCAATTTTATGCTCTTTATCATGATCCAAGGCTCCATTGTCATATTGATTGTCATCAATCAGCATATCAAGGCCTATACCCTCTTAATCGTGTTGAATGAAAGAAGGTAACTCATCATTCCAAACCATGAACTACTCTTTGTCATCAACCACTTTCACCTTTTCACCCTACTATCCTATTGAAACATTTTCACCATCTTCATGAAAACAAGAAAGATCATAGGTTACAGGATTCACAGATACATCTTAAAAGGTATTTTCCTATCCAATCTTCCCCTATTCTAATCTGTACTACTTTATAGCTATTTGCAATAGGTTTGTATCTCTAGCTTCCTCCATGGTCAATGAGCTATCCTGATCAAGGATCTACTCTTATTTTGCTCTCTAGATGTTAGAGCATGGTTCCATTTGTATGGTTGGTGGAGGAACCTCACAGGGTGGAAGAGATGGCCCTTTCTAACATGGAATCTAAAGAGTAGAAAGTTTCCTAAAACTTGGATTTTAAATATTGGAGAAGGCTCAATGGTAGGATCTTTATGCACAATTATGGACTACTCTTGGTTATGAATTGGTTGTTGTATTGTAAGAGCACTCCTAAAACTTGGAATTTTGACATAGGGAGGCTTACTTAAGGACTCAAAAGGTTTTTCTAGTTTAAAATTGTGAACCATGGATCCAAACCTGCACAAACACAAGAAGAAATCAATATGTTAAATTAAGTGCAAGGTTAGTAACATGATTCCTCAAGAAATTCATTTAAATTGCAAAAGAGAGAGGAAATGAAATGAATAACACACCAAGACTTAAAACATATCAAATCCTATTCTAAAGTACCAAAGCAAACTCTTAATCTCTTGAGGGAATTGGTGCAAATTTCATGTGAAAATTGGCCCTTTCCCAACTCCAATGATGCAAAGGGTGATTTGGTGATGAAATTTGATCCACTTTGATGAAGAGTGATGAATGCTCCAAGATAAAAACCTGCATAACCTAGCTATAACTCAAAAGTATGCATGAAGATTGCTAAAGATTTGAGTATATTAAGTTTACTCAAGTTATAGATGATGAAAATGAAGGATGAGCTCTCTATTTATAGAAAGAAAGAGTTGAAGATTGAAAGATAGGATGAATGTGGGATAAAATATAAACCAATGACATGTTTCCACTTGTCAACATGTGAGAGGATGAAGGTTGAGCACATTTTGATCAATGTGCAAGTTTGAAATTTGAATTCGAAGAAGTGACATGTTTAGGGGGGATGAGAGAAGAGAGTTAAATGCCACTTGGCTCAAGGAAAGGACATGTCAAAGACATTGAATGCCTTGTTGGAAGGGACAAGTCCTTTTGGAGGGACTTTTTGAATTTGAAGAATATTCCATCCTTTGATGCTTTTTTGAATGAAATAGAAGAATTTAATAAATCAAATAAATTGATTTATTGTGCAAGTGGAAAAAGCTATAGGATGTGACATGAAATTAGATTAAAATAATCAAGTTTTGATCAATTTAAGAGGAGACTATGTGATTTGACTAATTGATTTAGACTTGTGGGTTGAAATAAATCAAAAGAGATGAAAATGATTAAGACCTAGTTAAATAAATATTTTGCTTTATTTAACCAAAGGGGTTGATGTTTGATTAAATTAGATAAATGTTTGATTTATTTAATTTAATAGAGGAACTACAGAGATTTAATTAAATAAAATCAATTATTTAATTAAAATAGAGATCTAGGAATTAATTAAATAAAATGGTTTATTTAATTAACGAGGAATAATGACTTAACAAGATAAAATTGATTTATTTAATTAAGAGATAAAAATTGATGAATTTAATCAAATAAGGTATTTGATTAAATGGTTAGACAGAAGGATGATTCGGGACGAATTGGTGTTAGTAGATCAAGATCGAATGTGCAATATCAATCAATATATTTTTCATGTCTACATTTTTCCCCTCTTTGAAGCAACGTACTTGCTGTGTTGGTTCAAAGAATAACCTTGCCATGAACAAAAGTCAAAAATTCTCTAATTTTTTGGATGCCCCACTATTGCCCCAGCAAGAAGAATTACGCTAGTATATTTCCGCCTTGAGAGATTGAATGGAAATACTAATTTCCAATCGAGATCATGATAAAATGTGAGAGGAGTGGTTCTCCTAATTAGAGGATGAAAGATAATTCTTTAGACAAATCAGATATTTGACGTAGACAATTTTGATGATGTATAGATAGTCATTGGCCATGGGTAGCCTCATGTATATTTTGAGATATCAGACAAATTTAGATAGAAATGTTAGTAAAGATAGAAGAATAAGATGGATGGAAGAGAGGATCTAAAAAGTCCATAATCTAAGAAGACCTTATTGGAGATAATGATGATGATACGGATGATGTTCACTTGCCGAGAGTTGGAATTTTCAAAGGACCACTTACCTTATTGTTTGATAACACACATAGATACAATGCATCAAGGTATAAATGACTAGGATGGCGTTGTATCTAGTGGGATGAACTTTGACTCGAAAAAAAGATAGGAGTATTCTTGTTCACACCTGACATACAAAAACCTTGCTCGGATGCACCTAACAAAGCAAGTATTTGCTGAGGTTATTTTACAAGAACATCCCACAAGCACAACAGACAAAAATAATGATCATTTCCCCATTCCTTTCTCTCTAATTATTTCTAGATAGACATCCTCGAGAGGTCATTGGAATGAGCACAATAAGATAAATCAAAAGAAAAGATCAAGTAAACAAACAAGTCAATGTTCTTCATACCTACAACCAAAGGGATGTGTTTTGATAGGATAAGAATCCAAGGTGATATCCAAAATGATTCCCATTGTTGGAACGATATATCCTAGGACATGCATTGTATAGGATGATCATGGGTTGATAAGTTGTTTGATAAGCTGTTGATATAAGGTTGACTGACATGTTTGAAAATGATCAAGATTTTGATTTTTCATTTAAAAGTTTGAAGTTTGCTTTTGATTTTATGTTTGAAGCTTGCTTTTGTTGATTTTTGTACTTTTTTCTATTTATTTTTCCAAAGGGTGAGTGTGATGATTGATTTATTATGGATAATTTATTATTGCGGGTGAAAGCGATATGGGATGGATGGTTTTGTATTTTCTAGAATATTTCAATGTTTTTGGTATTTTCAAGATTTTACAAATGTTTTGAGTTTTGATTTTTCAAATGTCTTGGGGTTTTCTAATATTTTATGAATGTTTTTTGATTTTGTGTCTTGGGGGCTGATCAAAGATTAGCCTTTCCTATGTTTAAGCTCAGAGACGACATAGTTTAGATGACCAAGTTTATGATTTGTTTTGGGACTTTTATTTTTATTTTTCGCACAATTTTGACATTTTGGATATGGATGTTTGTGATGATATCAGTGCTTTGTTTTGGGGTTTTGTTGAAAACCAAGCTAAGGTTGATTGATCAGATTGATGGATTGATAATGATAACATTGTTGAGGATACACATCAATGCAAGGATAGTGTTAAGCAACACGAGGATTTAGGATGGATATCCCAAGATGATGTGGGATTGATTGGATTTGATGATGATAACATTGTTAAGGATCCACAACAATGCAAGGATAGTGTTAAGCAACACAAGGACTGGGAAGGATATCTTGAGATGATGATGGATTGACTGGATTTTATTTGATCAAGATTGATGAAGCTTGGTTTGGAACAAAAGTTGTTTTGGATTATTTGATGTGATGTTGAAGCATGCATTAGATGTGACTAATAGTGATTGTTTGGATTGATGCTCAATGAAAGATGAAGTTTGATAAGGAATGTCTTCTTGTCAAAATATGCCATGGGCTAGTGATTTGGATTTTTTGCTCACAAGTGGTTTGACCAATTTGATTTCATGTTTTCCAATGTTCGGATCACCACATAAGTTGGAATATATAGATCAAGATTTATTCCCAAAGCAATATGTAAATATCCACCCCCAGTGTCTAGCAATGTATGAATGCCATGGATGGATGCTTGGATAAGTGTATGGATGGAGGGACATGGATTATCTTGCAATAAGATAAGGTGTTTGAATAGAGTATGCTCATTTGGATAATGCTTCATGGCTCAGATAATGCTGGGTAGGATAGAATCAATGAAAATGACCCATGTCAAGATGTCTACCATAAGCAAGTGTAAAGTGTGCACCAAAATTTCATCAAGGTCAAGATAATTTGGACTATGGATGCAGGTGGATAAAGCTAGATTGGATAAATGGTTCATGGATGAATGGATTTATTATGGATGAGATGGATGGAATGTTGGACTTATTATGGATAGGATAAGATGCTTCCACCTGAACTAGTGCATGTAGATGCTCGATTCTACACATGATGCATGTTTTCCAAGTTTTCATCATGGTACCTGTCCAAAGCGCCACCGAAGTGGTTTTCACTAGAGGATGATTTTTTTCTTTACTGTTTTCAATCTTTTTTCTAATTTTTTTTTTATTTTCATATTTTTTGGTTTTTTGGGTTTTTTCTAAAATATTTTAATCTCATGTTGAATCACCCTGTGGTGTTGATGTAGATTCCCCTGTCATAATGTCTCATTGATATCCTGCTTAAAGAAACTGCTTTTCTAAAATACGTGCACTTGAATGCAACTTTTGAGATTTCTGATCTACTTTATTGATACCGGAGTTAAATCTATCTTGGTGCACACATTGTGATAGAGTGCCTTCTAAATCCTTATGATGAAGGGTTGTTGCCAATACATGGTCAATGTGAGAATTGGATATCATGTGTGGAGGTGTGGATGGAGTGTGTTTAGGGATTAAAGATGGATTGGTTGACAGTTTGGAACCTTTGATTCTCCAAACTTGGGAAGATGAGCAATGATGGGTGGATATGAAAGTGTGCATGAAATTAGGACCAACTACTTGATATACTTTGTACATCACTTGAGAAGCCTTATTTTTCCTTTGTGGACATCTTTGATGGATACTTTTCCCTTTTTTATTTTTCCCCATAGTTTCTGACTAATGGAATTTGATAGGGATAATATTTCTTTGTATTCTTTTGTATCCACCTATATTTGATTTGTCTAATATGCTTCTTAGCTTCTTTTTCTTTGATAACATTCTTTGTTCTTTGATTCAAATATTTCCTTCGAATTTGGTCCCAATTTGTGGATGGGGTGATGGGTGGATGAAGATTCATGATGTGGCTGGTTGTAGTATTAGCATCAGTTTCATCATAAGGATTCTTCATGCTCCCTATGTTGACGTTTGTTTGAGACATAGTTTCCCCCAATATTGTGGAAGTATTACCTTCATGCTTTGATTTTACCTCTTCTGAGAGCTCTTGTTTAGAATGCATTCTCTGATAAATGACCACCGTAGATGATGTTATTGGAATTTGTTGCTCTACTGACTCCGAAATATCTTGTTTTGTTTAACATGTTTCCTTGAGTGGATAATGTTGAATATCTTCATACATGATGTCCTTAGTCTAAATTTGGGATATATCTAATCCTGATGTTGACAACTCAATTTGACCGTAGGAATCAATAACTAGCTCTTTTTGTGTAATAATATTAGGAGTAAAGGAATCATGTTCTGAATGAAGATCATCTACGTGTCCATCCACAGAAAGCATCTCATGGGTAGATGGAGGAGTATGTGCTACACGGATATGATCATCTTGCATAGATAGGAGAATGTCCATTAGATTATTGTAGTATCTTGGAGATATGAATTCTTGATCTTGAATGACTTTGAAATTGTTTTTGTCATGCTTTGGATCAAGTTCTTGACATGGGTTAGTTTCAAAGGATGGATTGCTTACAAAGGGTTCTTGGATGTCATCATTAGGCATGGGAATTGGCTCAATATTCTCTTCATTTTTTAGTGGACTTGGATCAAATGTTGAGTTGAAGATTCCTTCAATATCTGCAACCATGAGGTCAAAGGATGTCAATATGTCTTGGAAAGGACCATTTCTAGACTTTGGTGAAATATGTTGATCATTCTTTGGAATGAATTCTTGATATATTCCCTCTAACTCATTAGGTGATGTAGAGACATTTTCAACATGGTCATTGGTCGAATCCTGATCATTGTCCCCAATAGTTATCATTTTTCACGTTTGTGCTTGTGTTTGTTGGGCAGCTTGAGCAGCTTGTGTGGCTTGGGAGGTTAGAGTAGCTGGGTATGTGCAGGATCATGGTGCGCCAAAAAGTGGCAATATTTGTACGATACGTGGGTGACGACCTTTTTTTCACCCAAAATTAATGAAACAAAAATGGTTTTTAGAGGAGATTCTCAGCTTTCCAAAAATATAAATTATGATTTAATTTGAATTTAATAAATAATTATTATTCATTTTCTATTAGAATTATGACTAAAGTCCTGATCGATAGGCTAATTGAAAAACATCTATAACTTTCAAACGGTATCATATTTTTGAATCCAAAACATGAGTCACATTCTATGCTTCACATACTATAGGATTAAAAAGAAAATTTAAATTTCATGAAGTTTTGACCAAGTTAAGGTGGTCGACACGAAGTTTTTTATATTTTCTAAAAGTTGTAATAAAAAATTCATAATTAATTATTTACTTGGAAAAATTACAAAAAATATGCATCACATCCGACATGAGTCCTCTACTTATATATAAAATCTTACAAAAAATTATTATCATTTTATTATGGTTAGGGTGGTCAAAGACACCTACTTCTTATTTTTTCCCTGAAATTTAAGTACTCTGCATTGAAATTTCAAATTTTCACCAAATAGATTTTATTTATTTTTAAATAAACCTAGTATTTTAGAAACTACATTCAATTTTCTACAAATTCTATTTTTACATATTTTTGAAATAATATAGATAACTTATTCAAATATTTAGGTCAAGTTTCCTAACAATGATTTTTCTGAATTTTTTGCCACTTAAGGGCCTATTTTTTGCATGATGATCCTGCACATACCCAGCTGGAGCAGCTTGGTACTGCTGGAGCACTTTTTGGCAGGCTTGGTAATCTTTTAGCTCATTATTGTATTGGCTTGATGCATTGGTTTAGGTGGTAGTGGTGGCAGATTCGGAATTGTGTTGGATGTAGTGAAAAGTGGTTGAGATATGCTTGGAGTGATCATATAAGTGAGGGGTTGAGATATGATGGGTGTGAGAGTGGTGGTTGGAATGATTGAAGTGATAGTGATGGTTGGTATGACTTAGGTGATAGGTCCTTGGGAGACCCTATTTTCATTTTTTAGGACCGACGTTGTTGTTTGATTGGATACCATCTGTTGTCATATCAATGGTATATTTGGAGGATTTGATGCAATGATTTGATTGGTGCTTGATGGATTGCCTTGGATTGATTGATTTTGGACAATGTTCTAATTTGGGATAATGTTTAGATTTGGCACGATAGGTTGAAATTGAGCATTGTTGATGTTGGGAATCACATTGCCTTGATTTAGGTAACTTTGATTTTGCATGGTGTTACCCTGACTTGGATTAATACACGGAGTCGTTAACATCTTGTTTGGACTTTGAACAATATTTGTATGAATTGCAAACATATCCATCCCAAAGTTTACCAAGTTTGGATTCAAATTTTTCATGTTTTGTAAAGTTGTACTTGGTACATTCACAATTGGCATGTTGGGATTTTATGGGATGACTTGTTCGTTTGAAGGCTCATGCATTGATTGTTCGGTTGATAGACTTGTAGGTTTGGAATTGGATTTAAATCTAACATTGGGAAAAGTGTTCCAAACTTTTGACTGGGCATACTCACATATGTTGTATCATTTAGGTTTGTAGGAGATAATGATCCCATGTATGGATTGTATAAATGTGAGTGTTGATAATTGATCGGCATTCTAAGGCTTTGATAGTTTGGTTGGTTTAGACCGCTCATGATGTATGGATCAAGTTTATATTCCATCTTCTTCTTGTGTTTTGACCTTGTTGACCTCTAAGGTGTTTAGGACCAATGATGGGATGAAGGATGAAAAGGGTGAATGATATGGGTGTTTGAACTTTTAGGAACTTTGGATCAATGCTAGACTTAGGGTTTGATTGGATTGGTTTGTTTTGATTTGGATAATGAACTTGTAAACCCTAAGATGTTGAATGTGATTTTAGGATGAACTTGTTCAAAGGGGTGCTAATTTAACCAGAGGTATGAGAAAGGATACATTCCCATACTCCTAACCAAACAAGGTAATTTTGATTTTGATGATTTACCCAAATCTGGAATGATGTTTCCAAAGCTCTAAAGTTGTTTGGTGGGATGGGATGATAAATGTTTGAATGGATGAACTGTTTGATTTGATCCTAAATGAACCTAAGAAGGACCTTGTTTACAAGACCAAGATAGTGAAGAACATGTTTTTCTCTAAGAGTAGTTCAAAACCAAAAGACCAATGTTTGCATGAAAACCATATGACCAAAAGATACACAAGCACATTTGTGGGGTCCAATTGATATAATATTTTCTTAATGAGTTCTTTTACCACAAATGCTTCTTGATTAGGTTTTGAAACTAGATGTATAATGTTTTAATTTATTCTCATCCCAAAAAATGTATCATGTGGAAATTGAGGAAATCAAAGCAAGAGTTACCTAAATGTTTACTTTAGTAGGAGAAAATTGAGATAAAATTCAAATGCCTAGAAACCTCTAAGGATATGAATCCCAAGGGCAAGCAAGGGCATGTGGATTTGTTCAAGAATATTTGCTTCTCCTAAAGGGTTTAAGATTTGATGCTCATGCTAAATGTTTGTTTTCCAAATGTTTTCGAACAAGAAAAGCATTTTGTAACCAAGAACAAGCACAACCTTATGGATATGAAAGACTATATTTATTGAGTCCCCACTTGGACAAGTCCAGCTACGCTTATCTTTAGCGAATGGTTAGATGATTGACCCCACTGGATCCCCTCCACAACACTCACTTATATGGGGTAGCCAAGCATCAACACCCATGAAACCCCCATGGCATGCTTTCTATTTCTACTATAGATCGTAAAAGTGTGGGGCGGCTTCAGAACAACTGTTCTTGCACCAACAAATAGATAGGGATTTTGGCCTTTCTACAACAAGGGTTTTAATTCAGACTTTATGTTCGTAGCAGTTGACCCAACATGGTGAGAGAACATTGCTTCCCTTCTGATCAGAGCCAACCATGTTATACTAGCATTTATTCCAGTACCCACATTTATATCCTGGCTGGAAATACTCTCGAGTTCAGAGTGTTACCGATTGATTCATTCCCTTGGGTGAGTACATTTTCCCCAAGGCAGGCCCTCTAAGATAGACAAAAGTGAGTAAATGTATTCATATTTCAATCCACCTTCATTTAGAAACAAAGGGAGAACACACATGCAATAGATTTACTCATACTCGCACAATTTGTTGTTCAATTTTAAACCCAAATTGAAGTGTGTATGTGCAATTTTATTTATGCAACTTAATGTCACCAAAAGCCTTTTCATTCTATCCTGATGCGCGAGAGAAGTGCATATGTCTTTTGATGCTATTACTTTGTGTAAGTAATTACAAAATAATGAAAACACTTGTTCATTTTAAGTCCACAAAGGAAAATTGAATTCATTTCAAAGCACCAAAGTAAGTGTGACAATTTTCTTTGTTTGATTATTAAACCCAAGACAAACTCTAGTAAATTTGAGTCCTAATGTTCTTTTTAAGCCTTTTTGTAACAAGAATTTAAAAGGTTATTCTTAAAGCCCAAAATGAAATTAGTAAGTCCTAAGCATAAAGAGATAACAAATTTTTCCAAGATGAATAGTGAATCCTCTAATATTGTTAAACAAACACTAGAGTGTTTTAAAAAAAACACTTGTTTTTGTGAAATGACATCATCATGCTTCCCTTTCCTTTTTTTCTTTGATCAATCCAACCTACAAGAAATTTAGTTAGATTCTGCAGAAATAGAAGTCAAAAAAGTAGAAAACAGACAAAAGAACCATAATTTGAAAAAAAGCACGTGCTACAAATAAAATCACTTTATACTCCCCTCCAACGGTGCAACCCACGAAGGCATCGTAGTTTGATTTCACCATCAGTGTTGTATGGTGCCACTTTCTAATCAACATCGCTTTGCAACTAGACAAGTGAGCATGAAGGTGTCTACCTTTTGGCTAGTAGTGCAGTTTATATTTTTGAAAGATTCCCGCAGGTCAGACAGGTTCAGTGGTGCAGTTTAGAATTCAAAATTCTAGGCTGGAAGATAGAGGCATCCCAATTTGGAGTTTTTAGCGGTTCTATATAGCGACACTGGAGAACCAGTGATGCTAAACAACGACGCGGAGCTCCCAGTAGTGAATTTTTCCTGTAGACAAAGAAAAGCATGGAATTTTTCACAAAAACATGATTAGAAAATGAGGTTGGGCCCTCCTTCTAGCACCAAAATGTGAACCATGGTTCCAAACCTACACAAACACAAGAAGCAATCAATATGTTAAATCAAATGCAAGGTTAGTAACATGATTCCTCAAGAAATTCATTTAAATTGCAAATTCTAGAGAGGAAATGAAATAAATAACACAACAAGACTTAAAACATATCAAATCCTATTCTAAAGCAAAGAAAACTCTTAATCTCTTGAGGGAATTGGTGCCAATTTGATGTGAAAATTAGCCCTTTCCCAACTCCAATGATGCAAAGGGTGATTTGGTGATGAAAGTTGATCCACTTTGATGAAGAGTGATGAATGCTCCAAGATAAAAACCTGCATAACCTAGCTATAACTCAAAAGTATGCATGAAGATTGCTAAAGATTTGAGTATAGTAAGTTTACTCGAGTTGTGGATGATGAAAATAAAGGATGAGCTCTCTATTTATAGAAAGAAAGAGTTGAATATTGAAAGATAGGATAAATGTGGGATAAAAGATAAACCAATGACATGTTTCCACTTGTCAACATGTGAGAGGATGAAGGTTGAGCACATTTTGATCAATGTGCAAGTTTGAAATTTGAATTTGAAGAAGTGACATGTTTAGGGGTGATGAGAGAAGAGAGTTAAATGCCACTTGGCTCAAGGAAAGGACATGTAAGAGCCATTGCATGCCTTGTTGGAAGGGACAAGTCCTTTTGGAGGGACTTTTTGAATTTGAAGAATATTCCATCCTTTGATGCTTTTTTGAATGAAATAGAAGAATTTAATATATCAAATAAATTGATTTACTATGCAAGTGGGAAAAGCTAGAGGATGTGACATGCAATTAGATTAAACTAATCAAGTTTTGATCAATTTAAGAGGAGATTAGGTGATTTGACTAATTGATTTAGACTTTTGGGTTGAAATAAATCAAAAAGAGATGAAAATGATTAAGACCTAGTTAAATAAATATTTTGCTTTATTTAACCAAAGGGGCTGATGTTTGATTAAATTAGATAAATGTTTGATTTATTTAATTTAATAGAGAAACTATAGATATTCAATTAAATAAAATGAATTATTTAATTAAAATAGAGATCTAGGAATTAATTAAATAAAATGGTTTATTTTAATTAACAAGGAATAATGACTTAACAAGATAAAATTGATTTATTTAATTAAGAGATAAAAATTGATGAATTTAATCAAATAAGAGTATTTGATTAAATGGTTAGACAAAAGGATGATTCAGGACGAACAGGTGTTAGTAGATCAGGATCAAATGTGCGATATCAATCAGTATATTTTTCGTGTCTACAAAAACTAGGAATTTTGGACTTGGAAAACTCTTCATTCATAGGATGAATCATCATTACAAGAAGAATTGAATTGAGACTTGGAATACAAGGGGATGACTTGGTTTCATACCTTTGTACTTGTGCAAGAAAGTGCTTAATTTGTTCTTCTTTAGTTGTAACTTGTCTGATAAGAAACTCCTATTCATACCTTTGTGCCTCCACCTCCCTCTGATGAATATGAGATTGATGAGCAAGCTTCTCCTATTGCATATTGTATTTCTGCTCTTTTATGATAGCCTATAATTTCCTTTGCAAGTCTAATGTTATATTTTTAATACTCATGGTGTTTGCCTCTTGAAGTTGATTCAGAGAGTATTCATGATTTTTATGAGAAAAATTATCTTCTTGCAATTGATTATAGGCATGGATAGGCTACTAGGGAAGTTGAGTAGGGGTGGGAGGGTAGAAAACTCAATAAGTTTGTTAGTAGCTTGTCGTCACAGGGTGATTTGGAATAAAACCATCAAGTTGTTTTGTGTGATAAGAGGGCATATATGCAATATTTTCATGGAATGGAGGTGAAAATACATATTGACCATAAAAAATTGATTTATTAAAGAATTGGAAAACTAGAAAATTTCTTGGAAATATTTATGAAATGAAAGCAAATAGAGTTTCCTTCTTTATGAACTGAACATACCAGCACCTAGTCTGCTTCAACTAGTACATTTTGATCTCAGAGAAGCCAGATATGTAGATTTCAACCTCTTAAAGGTTTGAAAATTGTTGGTTGCATATCAAAACCAAGAATAAACATGTATTTCTTAAACTGTCCTGACTTGATAATCCCACCAAGCATGACAAAAATTGTTCTCTCAAAGTTGCACCCTTGCTAAGTTGCAGAACTTATCACTTTGGAGGAACATGGGAATATTCCTAGGTTGTGGGTTACCTAAACTTGGAATGGACCTCTAGATAAGGTTGGCTCCTAAATGGTAATCACCTAAAATAATCTAAAGACTTGTAGAGGAAAAGGGTAAAATGATAACATAAACTGAAAAGATGAACTGAAAACTTCAAAAAGGTGATGCACCAAAACACTAACTTAGACCTATAAACATAGCTTACATACATAGTTCAAACAATGACAGAGCTTGGCTTACACAACTTGATTTTGTATGTTTCTGGAATAAGTGCTTCATAAGAAGGTTTTAAAGATAAACTCTTAGAAGGAAATAAATTTCACAACTAAAAGCATTTGCATTTATAACATAGCTTATAACCTACAACAAACATACATTTTAGCAGAAAGTTGATAACATAAGAAAAAATCACAAGGAAATAGACAACATTCACAAGTAATCTCATCAATCAAACACATACAATAGAATAAAAAAATTAAGAAGGAAAAATAACTTAGCTACATTGATATCCAAGGTATCCATTGTCATACATGTCAAAAGAGTTACAAAACACTATATTTTTCTCCAAGGACTCCAAGAAGTCACAAAGTAGAAAAAAGAACAAGTCGGAACTTACTTCACTATAAATGAGAAGTGACTATAAGCTCTCCCAAGAAATTGCACCAAAATAGGAATTTGAAGCTTCCTTAGTCATATGCAATAGAAAATCCTAAAATCTAGCATCCAAATCCACTCCAAAATGGAAAAAAGGTCAAACAATGACCTTACCCACCATAAAAGCATTCAAAACTGCTCCTAAATTCTCTCCAAAGCCTTTAAACTCGGTCAAAATAAACCCTATATTCTCTCCACATGTTGGTCAACCTCCTCCAACTTCCTTATATGCTTGGAACAACATAAAACTACAACTATATTCCCTTTGAATAAATATTAAAATCACATTCTTTATTATCTTTATTTTGGAACTATAACATTATTTACAGTGATTTATAAATCATCACTTAAATAAAGTTTTACATTTCAACCTTTTTGCTAAAATTAAAGACTCCTTGACTCAACCATTCTTTGATTGAATATACAAAAAGGGCATTCACAGACTTTGTGGAATATGCAAAAGAGGAATAAAGCACTAAGGATTTTACCAAAGGGGGTATTAGTTATATACAAGGGAAATTTTAAAACAAACATAAAAAATACCTTTGGAAATTGGGAAAACCTTAGGGTTTTGAAACCATAGACACAAAAGCACGGGTAAACTCCATTTCACATTTCATTTTCTATTTGGAATTCTTCTGGAAACTTCACTTTGTTTGCTTAAGCCATGCCACCATGGTTTTCATTTAGCTTCTTTTGCACTTTCATGGATATTTTATGGACAATACCAATCGGAACATGCTAGAAACATGCTTGAGTAAGGATTAATCTACACACACAAACATTTTCCTTCATTTATGTGTATTAAAACTTATTTCAAGTTCTATCATGCAAAATGGTGAAAAAGGCTCTTATCCTTGTGTTTTTACCTTGGGATTTCTAAAAAAATCTTCAAGGCCTCATTTATTATAGGATGTGTTGCATTACTTTTACACTTTCAGAGAAAATGGATAAAACTCTCCATGTCTTAGCTTGACCTCACAACACTCTTAATTTTCCCTCATGAATTCACAACTCAAGGGTTTCCTTTTACAAGCTTCAAGGTTTACTCATTGTGTACCTATGAGGGGTTTTCCTCTACATTTTCCTAGAAAATATGATCTAGGCTTTTCATTTAGCAAAATTTTGAGAAGAGGTAAAAAACTTCAAGATCTTCTTTTCTTGGAGCATATGCTTATGTTCAGCCTTTGTATAGCTTACACATTTCACTCTAAGTTTCCTCATAGATATTTTAGCTTTTCTATTCCTTGGCCAAGAGTTTTGGTACTCTATAGGTCGTGGCTTTGACTGGTACTAGGTTTCATTTATATACAAAATAAATATTTGTATATTATGTGCCCCTTTTCCTTCATGATACTATTATAGGATATCATGCATTTTGTAAGAGTTATTCACATTTTAAAGAACCCCTTGGGAATTTATGCTCATGTAAGCTATGGCTCCATTATTTGAACTAAAACTTATGATTTCTCTAATCTAGCAAAGCCCCAGTATCCTTTGTTGACATGATCCTTTTATCATTGACTATGTTTGTAATCTCTTCAGGACATGATGCCACTATACTTCAAAATGCCTTTATTTTATACTTATTGTGACAACAACTATGTACATTGACATTAGAAATGAAACCATTTGAATAGACCTGATGATTCCTATTGTTTCTTCAATGGTATCTATGATAATCCTTCCTTTACTTACTGTTCCTTTAAATGACAAATTCCAAGTGACTTTCCAACTGCTCTAGACTGTCATTCAAGTGGATTGCACTACCTTCACTATGGTGACTATCCTTATGAAGGGTATGCTTATGTGATTGATGTCGAGAACCTCTTGACGTGCAATGAAGAAAATACACCTTTACTTCTCTCTTGTAACTAAGAAGACAGCATGTTGGGCTCAACCCTTGTGAGATCCCATTTCACTCCACATGATGTGATGTTGAATAAGATGAACTTGCAATAGAAATTTCACCTATACCTGCACAGTGAACAAACATGTTAGATAAAAATAGTGAAGCCAACATATGATGCTTGTTGATGACAATCCACTACTTTGTTGGTCTGAACTCAATGATAATAGGAAACTTACTTCAATGCCTTATGATAGTACACTATATGTTTGTTGAAATCAAATTGTATATATGATGAGAAAATGTATCTTGATCTCTAACATCAATTTTTTCTCAACACTTACAAGCATTCTGGAGCAATAGAGAAGCCTTTTGGAGGAGTCAGGAGTTGTCGAGAAATGTAATAGATCAATTTCCATCCTCGCCACCTAGGAAATGATGGATGCCTTTTCTTTTTATATGCTCTTTTTTTCTTCAAATGTATAGCCTACTTTTTGTATTGCATTGAAGTATTTAATCCCATGACTTGTGTGGGATACTATACATTTGTGATTAACAATAAAGAAAACTTTTATACAACATTTGATCTATGTCTTCTTTGTTGTATACAATTGCATAATGTAATGTAGTCTATTTGATAATTTCTTTGTGCATATGAATGAAACCTAAGTAGAAATGAATGAGTACCTTTTATCTTTTATTTGCAAACACAAACAAAACTCTACCTAACTGAGTTGGTAGCTAAATTAGGTAACAAGGGGAAATCAAAGAAATATCACACTCTCAGAGGAAATCAAGCCCAATGACACCACCAAGAAAAGGATGCATCACAAGAATAAATAAAACCGCACAATGAAACATGAGTGTTGATGTATAACCCCACTTTAAAGAGGTTGCTAACACCATTGCTATGAGAAATTTCTTTAAAGTAGAAGAAGACATGAGAGCTTGTTCGAAAATCCCTATGCCAAATCATGTGTTCTCGAATGAAACTACACCATGAATAAGGGGTTTCCCCCAAAATGTAATGTTAAACATAAAAGGAAAAATATGTCACATGCAAACAAACTTAAGGCATGTCATCCACATCCCAAGATTTCTCCTATATACATGGAAGGTGATCAAATAGCCCAAAGAAACAACAACAAGGGCCATATTAGGACAAGGCTAGCTAGCCCCTTTCCCCCACTTAGTGTAAGACAAGGATGAACCGAGATGATTGATGAAAATTAGTATTAATTAGAGGAAATAGGTGCTTCAACAAAAGGAAGAGCACCACAATCCTTAAGATGTATAATTTTATCACTTAAAACCTTATATTCATTAGTAGAATGACCATGAACTCTATGATATGTACAAAATGAACTCTTGCAATAAAATTTATTTTGTGTTCTTGGAGGGAGAGATATCAAACAATCTTGGAGGAGTATTGACAAGATACTATTTTGATCAAAAGTAGATGTTCCTTTATTTTGCGACAAAGATATTTCTTCCTTAGTGCAGGGTGTCATACTTACACAAGGCCCTTTAGATTTTATGATTTTCTGCTCTCCTTTATAGGAGGGTGTAAAATCTAACAAATTCTAGTCATTAGTGTTTTGTGTGATGAAATTGATATTGAGCGATGATTTCTTTGATCCTTTCATTTCTTTCAAAGGACAATAACCAAGACCACTAGTGGTTTCTTTTGTGTTAGGATCTATAGGGACACAAATACCTTGTTCTCTAGAACCACATCCTTTTCCACTATAACCAAGTTGTTTCAAAAGTACATAGCCTCTTCCATAAAGCTTTTCCATTTCTTTTGGATTCAATAGTTGCTCATAACCAACTTCATCAAAGTTTGTAATGTATGTTGTATTTTCTTCTAAAGTGGTTGAAGTGGATGCTTTCGAAGATTTTGTTGAATTTTGTGTCAATATTACCACTTTCTCATTTCCCTTTTTAGAATATTTTGTTATGCCCATGAATGTAGGTGTGAAATCTAAGGAACCTCAATCATCTTCCAATAACCTCGTAACTTCTTCATTATGCTTTTCTTTTTCTTTCTCTTGCATGGGTTCCACTTGTATGGTTGGTGTCAATGTTTTCAAAGGACTTTATTTATCTTTCTCATCATGCAAATAATTTTTAGGTTCAGGACAATCTTGGATTGTGTAAACTTTATTGTTGTAAACATACTTCATTTTACGATGAAGAGTAGAAGGCACTGCTTGAATTTCATGAATCCATGGTCTACCTAAAAGAAGATTATATGAAAGATCATGAGGAATAACATGGATAGTAGTTAGAAATGTGGGCCTTTCCAACATTAATAGGTAATGTGATCACACCAAGTGGTTATTAATTATTTCCAAATTAATTGTGGAAAAGGGATACTTTTTCCTACACTACATTTTCCCCCCACTTTAGTGATAGGATGACCCCATGTCAAACTCACACTAAAGTAGACATTCAAGGCACTTATGTGTGTAGGAATGAAAAATATACACAATCATACAACATCAAAGGCTAAGAGGATCAATCCTAAATGGTCTGATAAGCTTGAAACATGTCTAATCCATCAGTTTTTTTTTATCATGCTCACTTTGGGGTAGTCGAACCTCATGTTGTCCACTAGGTGAGTATCTAAAAATGGTAGAAAATGAGAGAATCATATTAGGCTCCCATACCATATCAAAGCTATCCTCCTGAAAACTTTAATAAGGTGCCATAATGCTAGGAAAGGCTCTAGAGGAAAGCAAGGTGTGTTATGCTAGGTGGCCTTAAATTAGAGTTTGAGGTTCATAGGGATTAACAAGTTGCATTATGCCAAACACATATGAAAAAGGAAAGGCTCCACAGGAAAGCAAGGTGTGTTGTGCTTGGTGGCCTTGAATTTAGGGTTTCAAGCTTCATAAGGCTAATAAGCTACATTATGCTAATACTTGTCAGCAATAATGCTAGTAAAAGATTTTTGTTCAAAGGGATTTTTCTTATTTTGTGTAAGTTCTTCTTCTTAGGGAACATTGTTCCTAATGTCTCCAAGAGAGGAAAAGTAAAGAGTAAAATATTTGCATCTTAGGGAATGCAGTGCATCACATCACCACTAAGAGGACAGTCATATGCTAAGAAATATCACACTCTTGGAGTACATCAAACCAAATGAAACCACCAAGAAAAGGATGCATCACAAGAAAAAATAAAATCTCACCATGAAACATGAGAAATTTCAAAAGATATTATTGATGTATTCCCCCACTTTAAAGTGATTGCAAAGACCATTGTTGTGATCAATTGCTTTAAAGTAGCCAATATTTAATCCTAAGACATGAGATATTTCTCGGAAAGTCCTATGCCAAGTCATATGTTTTGGAAATGAATTTATGCCATGAAAAGGAAGGAGGGGTTGCCCTCAAAAATACACAAGGGATCTATGGATTCAGGGTTAGTATATCTTTACTATAGTGTTGTTATAGAACTTGAAAAAATCATCATTCCCCAAATACTCATAGAACTGGCCTTGCATCATCCCAAAAAAGGAAAAAAAAAGACAAGAAAAAAAGGATAAAATTTTTAAAACATAGAGAATAATGTAGATACAAATATAGGAATGCACAAAAAGAGAAAGAGATACATCAAATATAATAGTAGGGGGATCACATTATGCACATACAATCACATAAAGAAACATGAAATGTTGGATGTTGCTAATATGTGGTTGTCATTGATGTTAACACTATTGTCCTTAAGGACATTAGAGGTTGTATATGTTGAGGATATTGAGAAAATTGTAATAAAACATGTTGTAGGTTGTCAGAAGTGCAGTGTAGTTTAGTGTGTTGGCTAGCTCATTGTGCTGATGATCAGAGGTTGTGGATTAAAGGGTTTTTTTTTAAGTATATCTAGTTTATCCACATTAAGTTTCAGAGATCCACATGAAGATTTGATCGAGTAATGAGTATATGTGTTCTGATAGTTATTTTGTTGCTTTAGTTGGTGTTCTTAATAGAGGATGATATGATTCTAGTAAGATGAGTTGTTGCAGATTCTAATGTGGTGATTCATGATGCTCGTGGATGTTTCTAGATCATTCTTTATCTGTGTTGCATGTCCACATTGATTGTGTTTTCTCATGATTGATGATTTTCTTTTGTGTGATCATGTTTTTCATGTTCATGGCTGACAGGGTGATTATAGCATGTTGTGGATCTTCGAGGAATAATTGTTCAAGATGTTTTGTGTTTGAGGATTTTTTTTTTGGATCTTCACTATGTTGTGGCCAACATTGGTTGATTCGCATTGATAATTATTTATGTTTTGGGCTGACAATTTGTATACATTTTATATTTTTTTAAAGCTGACATGGATTTGATGTAATTCTTAGTTGTGGATATATATGAGTGATTGTTTACTCCATTTGAAGGTATAAGATGTGTGAATAATTTCCTAATCATTTGAAGGCAGAAGCAGAGTGTGAAGAAGAATGAGCAGAGTGTGAAGAAGTGTTCATGTGCTTAACTGGAACTATAATGAAGCATTAGCAAATGCTATTTTCTGAATTCAAAATCTTGCGGATGTAATTTCAATGTTTTTGTAAGATAGTGTGTCTTCCTTTGGGTAGTAATCCTTTCTGTATTTGAGCAGTGAGCTCTAGGTAGTGTTTCTAAATGCATGTGCATTCCCCATTTATTCATTTATACTCTTAACAAGGTATAATCTTGTGGACTAACCTCCACCATGGTTTTTCCCCTAATAGGGTTTCCATGTAAAAAAAAATTGGTGTTATGTGTGTTTTTGATGTCGTGGTGATTTATGTTCTCATGTTTATTTATTAGATCTGAGGATAAGGTTAATAAGTTTAATAAGTTCAAAATTTTGTGACAACTGATTCGCCCTCCCATCTCAATTGTCTTCCCTTGTGTTGCCAATAATTGGTATCAAAGCAGGTTCCTTGGAAGAATTTTAATAGCTTGAGGTGATCCAAGATGGTGACATATAAGAAGGATAGTCTAAGATTTTATGGAACTAATTATTCTTTGTGGAAGACTCAAATGGAGTGTCATCTAAGATTCATTGGTGAACCCTACTAGGAAATTACAAGGAATGGGTATATCATCCCACAAAATGGCCCTTCTACTATTGTTGAGATTAAGGATGTCGAGTACAATATCAGGGCTAAGGAAGCATTGTTGAGTGCTCTGATTGATTCTGAGATGAAAAATGTAATGGATTTGAAGACTGCTTATGAGATCTAGAAAAATTTGGAAACTTTGTATGAAGGTGATGCACATGTGAAGATTGCTAAGTTGCAAATTCTGAAAGGGAAATATGAAATGTTGAGAATGGGTGATGATGAGAACATTACTTCTTTTATGCAGAGAGTGAATGAACTTGTGTGTAGTATCAGATGTGTTAGTGGAACATTGGAAGAATTAGAGATTGTTGCTAAAGTTCTCAGATCCTTGCCTGCTACATACAAAGCCAAAGCTACAGCTATTGAGGAGATCTACACTATGGCAAATGTAACCAGAGACATGTTGATTGGTAAGCTTATAGCTTTTGAGTTAAGTGAGTTTGGTGATGCTTTTCCTAAGATAGAATCTGCATTCAAGGCTACTATTTCTAAAAAAGATTAGTAGAGATATGATCCAAGAGAAATTTCTAGAAAGGTGTTCAAGTATGAGGAGTAAATGAGATATATTGAAGAAGAAGAGAGAAAATTGGATGAGCTTGAAGCACTCATTGTCAAGAGGGAAGCTGGAGGAGAAGGTAAGTATAAAGGGAAATTTCCTATTAAATGTTTTTCTCGCAATAAGATAGGTCATTTTGCATCAAGGTGTCTGGAGAGAGTCCCTAAGCCAAGAACTAAAAAGCCTAGATTCCTTAGAAAGTGTTATTATGCTACTGATGAAGGTATGACAGATGATGAATCTGATAAGGGAATGTAAGTGAGGATGAATGGGTATTTATTTCTATCAAGGGAAATGATCTTGTACCTACTAAATCTGCTAGTTGTACAAATGTGGAGAAAGACCTAACTGCCAAAGTTGAAGAAAAAGATGAATGGGTGATTGACATTGGATTCTCTCATCACATGATAAGTGATAAAAGTAAATTTGTGAGCTTGGAAAAGTATGATGGTGGTGTTGTAAGATTTGGTGATGACAAAGCTGGTGTAATCTATGATAGAGGATCCATTTCTCTTGATGGTAAGCATAATACTAATGATGTTATATATGTGGAAGGTTTGAAGCATAATCTCTTAAGTGTTGGATAGATGGTTGACAAGGGATACAATCTTCAATTCAAGAATGGAAAGTGTAGAATATTGGGAAGTTCTAGAAATGTGATTGCATCAGATACAAAAACAAAAGTTAATATCTTTCACCTGAATGCTACTAGGAAAAGTTGTTTGATTGCTCAAGTTGATGAAAGTTGGTTGTGGAATAGGAGAATGTGTCATACATACACTTTGATAATACTATCAGGATAAGTTATGCTCAGGTTGTGAGAGATCTTCCTAAGTTGATGAAACCTACTAATGCTATATGCAAGGAATGTCACTTAGGGAAGCAAACTAGAGTTTCATTTCAGATCAAACAACATTGTTCAAATGAAGTGTTGGAGCTTGTGCATACTAACTTGTGTGGTCCTTCTAGAGTCAAAAGTTTACAAGGTTAGAGGTATTTCATGTTACTCATTGATGATTATTCTAGAATGATGTGGGTTACTTTCGTAAGGGAAAAATATAAAGCTCTGGAGCAATTCAAGATCTTTAAGGCTGTGGTTGAGATAGAGACAGGTCTAAAGATTAAATGTTTGAGATCAAATAGAGGTGGTGAATTCACTTTTAGTGAGTTTAATTCTTATTGTGAAGAGCATGGGATAAAGAGACAATTATCTACCCTGCAGACCCCTTAGCAGAATGGAGTTATGGAAAGGAAGAACAGGACAATTGAAGAAGCTGCTATGACTATGATACTGGAAGGAAATGTTCCTCATATCTACTAGAGAGAAGCTGTGAGTATTGTTGTTTACACTCTCAACTGGGTACAAGTCAAAGGTGATATTGGTAGGACTCCTTATGAGTTATGGTATGGTCATAAGCCTATTGTTAGATATTTCAAAATCTTTGGGAGTAAATGCTTTATCAAAAGAGATGAATATATAGGAGAGTTTGATGCTAGGAGTGATGAAGGAATATTTCTTGGTTATTCTACTAAAAGTAATGCCTGCCAATGCTACAATAAGAGATTGAGGAAAGTAGTTGAAAGTGTTAATGTCAAGGTTGATGAAGACATAGTTATATACCATCCAGAACCTATGGATATGATTCAGATGATAGAAATGAAAATCCAGATAAAGGAAAGAAATTTCAGAATTCAAATGAAGTTTAGATCATTCCAGTGAGTCAAGAAAATCAAGAGGAAGGAACTAGTGAAAGTGCAGAAGTGAGATCACAAGAGCTTGAAATTCAAGAACATCCCAAGACTCCAAGGTATGTAAGACTAAATCATTCAGAAGATCAGATTATTGGTGACAAGAACAAAGGTTATCAAACTAGAAGAAGAATTGCAGAAGAATATTGTTTGATCTCAAAGACTAAGCCTAATAGTGTCAATGAGGCATGCAAAGATGAACATTGGGTGGAAGCAATGAAAGAAGAGCTACTACAGATTAAGAAGAATGATACATGGATTCTTGTTCCTAGACCTAAGGAAAAAAATGTAATTGGAACTAAATGGGTCTTTCAGAACAAACTGAATGAGCAAGGTGAAGTTGTTAGAAACAAAGTAAGACTGGTGTGTAAAGGATATTCTCAGATGAAAGGATTGAATTTGAAGAAACTTTTTCCCCTATTGCTAGGATAGAATTTGTGAGACTGTTTCTTGCTTATGCTACTTACAAAAACTTCAAGGTTTATCAAATGGATGTCAAGTCAGCATTTCTAGATGGAGAATTGGAAGAAGTGTATATTGAGCAACCTGATGGATTTCAATTGACTGATTAGGGAGATATGGTTTATCAGTTGAAGAAAGCATTATATGGACTTAAGCAAGCCTCAACAGAATGGTATGCCAGATTGGATAAGTATTTTTTGAAGCTTGGATTTAACAAAGGTACTACTAATAGTAATTATTATTTCAAGATTGATCATGATAAAGATTTGATTGTTGAATTCTTTGTTGATGATATCATTTTTGGAGGACATGATAGTTTGTGCATGAAGTTTTTTGATGAGATGCAGAGTGATTTTGAGATGTATATGATTGGAGAGATGAAATTCTTTTTGGGATTACAAATTACTTAGCTAGATAAAAGGGTCTTTATATCTCAATCCAAGTATGTGAAAGAATTGGTAAAGAAGTTTGATATGGAAGATTAGAATCCAGTTGGTACACCTATGGTAACTGGATGTAAGTTGACACAAGATGATGATTCGCCTAAAGTAAATAAGACTAGATACAAATTGATGATTGGTGGATTGCTCTATTTGACTCAAACTACACCTAATATCATGAATGTCATATGCATTGTTGCAAGATTTCAAGTTGATCCTAAGGAATCTCATGTGACTGTTGTGAAGATGGTTTTTAGATACTTCAATGGGACAATTGATTTTGGCCTATGGTATCCTAAAGATGACAACCTTACTTTGAGTGCTTTTACTCATGTTGATTGGGCAAGAGATGTGAATGACAGAAAGAGTATTAGTGGTGGTGCATTTTTCTTTGGAAAGAAGTTGATTTCATGGTTAAGTAAGAAGCAAAATGTCATTTATTTATCTACTGTAGAGGCAGAATACATTGTTGTTGCTAACAATTGTACTTAGGTATTGTGGATGAAGCAGATGTTGAAAGATATTAGAGTTGTGTATGATGAACCTATTGCTATATTCTGTTATAATTCAAGTACAATTAACATTTCTAAGAATCTGGTGTTGCATTCAAAGACTAAGCATATATCTATCAAGTTTCACTTTTTGAGAGAGAAGGTGAGTGACAAGGAAGTCAAATTGGAGTATGTGCCTACTAAGGAACGGATTGTAGATATCTTTACCAAGTTGTTGCCTAAGGATACTTTTAAGTATCTCAAAGGGAAGCTAGGGGAGATTACCCCTCCTAATTAGAACTAAGATGCATTGATTTGCATCAATCTGTGCATTTCATATTCATATATTGATCTAGATTGATGTTGTGGTGGCTGCTACTCAGGGGGAGTAGTCAAATATTCAGAAATGTGGTTCAAAGCTTGTGTGGAGAAATTGTATATCTTTGTCATTGATGTCAAAGGGGGAGAAGATTCATGTGAAAAAAAAATTGGGGAGAAGAGTCATGTGAAAGAGTTGAGGAGAAAAGAGTCAAAACCTAAGGGAGAGAAAGTGCTAAGAGAAAGTTGTGTTGATGGTGTTTTTCACATCATGTGTTGCCATCAATTCCAAAGGGGGAGATTGTTGTATGTTACTAATATGTGGTTATCATTGATGTCAACACGGTTGGCCTTAAAGACATTAGAGGTTGTATATGTTGAGGATATTGAGAAAATTGTAATAAAATAAGTTGCAAGTTGTCAGAAGCGCAGTGAAGTTTAGTATGTTAGCTAGCTCAGTGTGTTAATGATCAAAGGTTTTGGATTAAAGGGTTTGTTTTCGAGTATATATATTTTATTCACGTTAATTTTAAGAGATCTGCATGAAGATTTGATCTAGTTATGAGTATCTATGTCCTCACAGTTATTATGTTGCTTTAGTTGGTGTTCCTGATAGAGGATGATGCGATTCTAGTAAGATGACTTGTTGCAGATGCTTTTATGGTGATTCATGATTCTTGTGGATGTTTCTAGATCTTTATCTATCTATGTTGCATTTCTTAATTGATCATTGTGCTCGTGATTGATGATTTTATTTTGCGTGTTCATGTTTTTCATGTTCATGGCTGACAGGGTGATTGTAGCATGTTGTGGATCTTCGAGGAATAATTGTTTGAGGTGTTTCATGTTTGAGGATGTTGTTTTGGGTCTTCACTATGTTGTGGGTGACATTGGTTGGTTTGCATTAATAATTATTTATGTTTTGGGCTGACAGTTTGTATACATTTTATATTTTGTTAAAGCCAACATGGAGTTGATGTAATTCCTAGTTGCGAATATATATGAGAGATTGTTTACTCCATTTGAAGGTATGAGATGTGTGAATAATGTCCTAATCATTTGAAGGAAGAATTAGAGTGTGAAGAATTGTTCAGGTGCTTAACCAAAACTGTAATCAGGAATTAGTAGATGTTATTTTCTTAGTTCAAAATTTTATGGATGTAATCAGAATGTTTTTGTAAGACAATGTGTCTTCCTTTGAGTAGTAAGCCTTTTTGTATTTGAGCAGTGAGCTCTAGGCTATGTTCCTAAATGCATGTGCATTTCCTATTTATTCCTTTATACTTATAACAGTTCCCCTAATAGGGTTTCCACGTAAAAAAAGTCTTGGTGTTATGTGTGTTTTTGATGTGGTGGTGATTTATGTTCTCATGTTTATTTATCAGATCTAAGAATAAGGTTAATAATTTTAATAAGTTTAACTCTCAGTTTTTTTCCCTTGTGTTTCCAACACAAAAAATAAAATAAAGTGAAAGACTAGTAAGGAACATGTGAGTCAACCTATAGTAGGTCATCCACATCACAATCTTGATCAGTATATATAGAAGGTAGAAAACTAGCCAAAGGGACAACAACAAGTGTCAACCTAGGACAAGCACCAAGTTTGGAACTCTTTTTAGGAGAATGGTCATTTAGGCTTATAGAAGAGGAGAACAATGAATACAACTCATTATGCACTTTTTCATCAATCCTTGCATTGTCAATATCATCATCTAAATTAATCACGACGGGAGGTCGAATGATATATCTCTGGAAGGTTCTTGTTGGCATTGTGATGAAGGTATAGAATCATAATGCATTTTAATTTTCTATGTTGCTCCTTTATTCTTTAGTTTGTAACATACAAGCAATAGCACAATGTCTATGCCTACACTCTCTAGAATTTTGGTTTCATCTTAATCTGTTGTTGATTTGTGATTGTGTACCTAAGCGAGTTTGTCAACCATAGGTTTATTTTCTTCCCTTAGGGGAGGAACATAAGGAACCATAGGAGGTTGCTCAACCACTTTCTCTTTAGCTTTATAAACTTGTTTTATTTTAGGAGGGACAACGAGATTGTTTTGATTGTCTCATGGTATCTTATATAAAATGGTAGGAAAATTTTTAATAGGATATTCTTCAATATTTTGAAGGGATTTTGGCTCAATCATGGTTTCATCTAGGATAGGTGGCTCAATTATGGGTTGAGCATATTTCTAAGGGATAATTTTTCTATGCGCTTTGCCTTAAACTTTTGATATACTTTGAAAAATTAGTCCTCATAAGGTTTAATAGGTTCAATAGGCTTGGGCCAAAACAAATCCAATGAAAATTTCCCACAAGAAGACACAAGATTAAATCCACTATGATGCATAGTAAAGATCTCATTGCCAAAGTGAAACTTTAGACATTTATGCACAACTGATGGGATTGCATTCATAGAGCAAAGCCATGGATAGCCTAACTTCACATGAAATTGTTCTAACAATGGGATGATGGTGAATGAGACATTTAATGTTTTTAGTTCAACTTTTAGAGGGAGATTTATCAAGCCAGTCATAGGGAAAGCAAAACTATTATGTGTTTGGATCCATGATTTTGGTTTTTCATATGTATCTTGATAGAGTTCATGCAAAAATAGGAATTCTTCAATGACCACATTTTATACTCAAATGGGATCAATTAATATCCCATTTGTAGGCTTGACATTTATTCTTCCAACTATGTAAAGAGGATCATTAGGTGCATGTTTGATTATGTTATTTTGTGAAAATAAATATCAAGGGGAATTTTGGTTTGACCCTTATGAGGTTTAGCTTCAATAAATTCCACTAGTCTATTCATTTCATCCTCATTTTCATATTTTTTCCTTTTATCATCTATGTCAACATTCATCACATCATTTTTTGTTTCACTAGCTTTGACAAATGAAATATTGTGTTTTGGCATGAGATTTGTAAAGATTTGCAAGTTTTGGTTAGGAGGAGCTGCAAAATTATTACCTTGATCATTCACACCTCCAATTAGGATATAACTAGAATCAATGAGGTCTTGCACAAGAAGTTTAAGATGCTTACAATATTTCGTATCATGTCCATTTTGTTGGTGGTAATGGAAATAAGTTTTTGATCTATAGTTTGAGGATAATGGTTTATTAGGATTGGGAGCTCTAATAGGAGGTAAGGAAACCATATTCCTTTCCATGAGCCACAACATGATATTATGAAGGGTGTTAGGTAGAGGGGTAAATTTTCTATTCCTATCCCCAAAGAAAAAAGGGTTTGTTGTCTTTATAGCAGGCACCTAGTTATCAACTTGTTGATTTGGTTGAGGGGAATTAATTTGTAAAAGTGCCCTATTCTATTTCTTGTAAGGTTGGTAACTATTTTGAGGTATGGATTCTGACTTCTTAGGATGGCTAGGGGGATTTTTTACATCATGACCATAACCCAAATTCTAATAGTCACAAAAGGTTGTACATAGTTATGTGAAGGATGGGAATTTCAACATCTCAAGGTTGGTTTTGATTTTATTTTGTAAATTGGAAATGAAAATTCATTGAAGATCGACTGATACAGAGGATCTTCACCAAAAATTGAAGTTCCACATTTTTCTCTAGAAACGACATCGTCAAAAAGAGCTAGAAATCCTGACTCTAATGCAACTCGAATAGAGTCAAATGGAGCTACAGAGATCGAGTTATGCTCAGTCAAACCTTGGTCAACTCAAGGCTCAAGTTAAAGAAAAAGGAAAAAATTAAAAGTACCCAAAATTGTTCAACACAAAGAGCTTGTCGAGAGCTTTCCAATGGCATTAGTTTCACGCAAATTGGAGTCTGTTTGCACAAGCTATAAGTAGTCAAAGGTTGCAATTGACTAGAGTTGACCAGGTATAGTGATGAAGTTAGCATGGTGTCATCATGCTAATATGGACCACTCAGACTCTAACATGTGGTAGCTGATTCAACAAATTATATTTTGACATGTGGCATTTCTCAATCAATTATGTTGTAACGCATGTCCCCAAGTTGACTTTTGTGGGAGTAAATGGTGACTCCCCAACACCCCCAAGAATAGTTGCTAGACCAAAACCACTTCCACAAGAGAGAGAATCACAAAAAATATTTCTTCACAATGCAATATTGATTAATGGTTGAATTTGATTGATTGCAAATGTACAAGAGATTCCTTGCTTATAAAGGCAAGGATGAGAGATAGGATTAGACAAGATCATGCCAAGTGTCTTAATCCTATGACATGAGACAACTAACTACCTAGGAATCATGCAATATAGCTAGGATAAGTTATAGGAAATCCAAATAAGACTTATAGAAAGAATTTATATCCTAAGTAAACTTAACCATGTGAATATGTCCCCTAGTTACCTAGTGAATGAATTAGCTAGGTACAAGAAAAATATTCACACCAACACCCCCCCTTAAGTGCAACCTAGGGAGAAGATTATTGTGCAAACTATCAAAGACTATGAGGAAGGGTCCCGGCTACTAGGCCATGTTAGGTACCCATTTACAATGCAAATGAAATCAATGCAATATCTCACAAATGGAGAAAAGGAGAAAACCCAGTGGGACAAAACTCCTCTCCAAAATAAAGAAAAAAAAAACATGATGTACAATGGAGGAGTCAATGATACCCCCCAAGGACTACATCCATCATGTATATACAATAAATGACCCCCCCATAAGAGGTAAGTAGAGAGATAAGATATCCCCCCCACAATGTGTGATCTCCTGCAAACATGGTTAATGTCTAAAGACAAAACATAATCCAATGCCTACAAACAATGTTTCTCCCCTTAGGAAGAAGATACACCAAGTACAACTGCAGGAGTGCTTCCCATTATGGATAGGAAGTGATAGGAGGAGGAATCCATATGTATTGTGTCTCCAAAATTTTCTCATGTGCTGCCAAGTTCTTAGATGAAGAAGATGATGCCACAACCCAATCAGGTACATGCCCAATCACAACAAACTGTGACAAACTAGGAACCAATGGAAACTAATCTTGAACAAGCTCCAAAGATCAACCATCATCAAATAGGAGAGATAGACCCTCAAATTTTTCCTCCAAATCTACAATGTGAGACTCCACAAACAAAGAAGCAATGTCTATCAAATAGGAATCCCAATCAGGAAGACTCTTAGATACTTGTTGTAATGAATCACTAGTAGTATTCAATGACTCATCGACAGAAGATGAAGAATCAGGAACCTTTGAAGCATCTGCAATCTCCTCCAAAGGATCACAAGCATGGGTTATCAACTCATAAGAATGAAGGAGCACATTGGAATTGGAAAGAGGATCTTCAAGAGATGGAGAAGAATCATGGTCTCCATACACCTCTCTAATGTGAGTCCAAATAGCATGAGTACATTGAAAGTGAATAAGTGTCTCCAAAATGTCATCATTTACATTTTCAAAAATAACTCTAAAAACTCTAGCCCTAAAGCCTTTCCAAATACAATACTCATCAGTTGTGCTAGGACATGGAACTTTATCAAACAAATATGACAATATATTCCACTCACCAAGATGAGTGAGGATTAAATTACTCCATTTCCTATAGTTCCTTTTCTCCAAAGTAATCAAGAAACCCATTTTACAAACATATGAGCTCTGAAAGCCAAAAAAGGAGATTTGTCTTCAACCTAGAAAAATTGGTACAAAATACAAAATCTGTACAAAATATCTACACCACTAAAAATTTGACTCTTCCAGCTTTCTGACAATATCTCATTTCTGAAAAATGGCCTATGTATGCAAAACTTATGAAAAAATGAAAAAAAGGCTTGTAAAAGGCACTATGGGAAAAATAAGGACACCTAAATGGGCACAATTTCTCGGTACCCGGGCACTAGTACTTGGTCGGTCATATGACCGTGGGGCAATCAGATGCAAAAATAAAATGGCCTATTTTACATATACCCATCGGCTATCCTAACATGGTCGGCATTTTACAAGTATACAACAAAGTTTATAAAAACCTTTACTAAGAAATCCAACCAATATTTTTACAACATAAAGCATATGATATAAATGCAAATCATACCCATAGCCGATGGCACAAGACCCGACTGAAGGACAAGTCATGGAAAATGTAACTGGAAACTGTTGGCATCACTGATGTAGCCAGAGTACAAGTGATGTAGATGGTTTGAAGTGACCAAATGGGAATATGTCGACTACTGCCCGATGTGACCTACTAATTCCAGATCTAAAGTAGAGGTAAATGATTTGAACCATGCTGAACAAGTATGTCATGGATTTGACAAATATACTACATAGCCTTCATACTACCCACATACCATTGACAAGACCTAGATGTGATAACTGAATGATGCCCAAACTTGATGAGATGATGTAGACTTGTGATGTACTTGCCAACAAACACAACACAGGCCTGACAGACTGCATACAAGAATATGTTGATAATGGAATATGCGCAGTATGATGTCGACCTAGTACGATTCATAGACCACTATGCAAAGAATGTTCACATCATGCCACATGACAATATTAACCACATAAATTTTAATAAGCCCTGAAAAATAATTTATTCCCAAAATAATAGAAAAATTGCTCGAAATATTTAACAAATTTGCCCCAAATTTTATAACAAATACTGTAGAAAAATATTTCTAGAAATTTTTTTTTGTGAAAATAGGAAAATTGTATAGCTTGGGAGGATGTCCCAGCAAAAAAACTTTTCCTCAAAAATTTTTTTACCCAAAATGGATGAATTTACAATCAAAATTCATATGTGTGGCCACCTAATCTCAACCGTGAGTTTTTTGAAACCCCAATCTACACCCAGCAAATATCTTCATGCCAAAATAGAACCCTCAGATCTAGGAAGGAATCTGCAACACATGGAGCTCTGATACCATGTGGGAGTAATTGGTGACTCCCCAACACCCGCAAGAATAGTTGCTAGACCAAAACCACTTCCACAAGAGAGATAATGGCAAGAAAGCTTGCTTCACAATGCAAGATTGATTAATAGTTAAATTTGATTGATTGCAAATGTACAAGAGATGCCTTGCTTATAAAGGCAAGGATGAGAGATAGGATTAGACAAGATCATTCCAAGTGTCTTAATCCTATGACATGAGACAACTAACTACCTAGGAATCATGCAATATAGCTAGATAAGATAAGTTCTAGAAAAGCCAACTAAGACTTATAGAAAGAATCTTATATCCTAAGTAAACTTAACCATGTGAATATGTTCCCTAATTACCTAGTGAATGAATTAGCTAGGTACAAGACAAATATTAACACCAACAACTTTTACTACTAATTAGGAAGTGCCATGTGGCCTACTCCATTGGCAGTCTTATTTACGAAAAAAGGACTTATGGAGATTTGACCCCAAGACCTCCCTCTTCAATAACCTCCTTGATACCACTAAACCATGTGCTTTATGTGCTACCCATTATAGCATGTCTTTCTTTTAATATCTTTCAAAATGGATTTTAAGCCTAAAAAGGGGGTCAATGGGTTTTTACCCACCGACCTCCCCTTTATGAGTGGCCCCCTTAACCATTGTGTCAGTGTGTCTTTAGGCAATTTAAAAGGGAGACACTTTTGTTTTGATAACTCCCAAAAACTAATTTCTCCCATAATTTTAAAAATGACCCCTTAAATAAAGACTTGAATCCATAAATAAAATAAGTTTGAATCTATGAGATCTTTAAGGGGTTTAATTTATACCAAAAAGACAATTAAAGGGGTTAACATAATTATTAAGATTATTTAAAAGGAGATTATGTTTGATTGTATAAGATAAAGGGAGGTTATATTATTTTTGTAAGGGCCTATTCAAGAAGATTTTAAGGATTTCAGGTGATATTTGAGGATTATTGTTGTAAAAATGGGAGATATTGTAAAATCATTTGGTTATACACCAAATTAAGCAAATTTCTTGTATAAAAAGGGGGTAGCTTAGGAGTTTGGGTAAGTGGTGATTTGGAGAGAAATACCTTGGTGAAATTTTGCTCTCATCCCGTGCTTTCAAGGAGATTATTCTTGCACACTTTGGAGGAGCTTTCCAAAATTTCTTTGTAAAACAGGGAGAAACCATGTTCGAGTTATGTACTAATTTTCTGGAGAATTAATTGCATTGGTCCACTCATTGGAGAGGGGCCCAGAGACGTATTCATTTTTAAGAAAAACTCTATTATCAACTCTATTTGCATTTTCTCTCGTTTCTTTCATTCTGATTTCATCACTTTGTTATTTTCGTTTATCTAATTATGTTCGTGTGCTAATTTCAATTAAGTAATTTGGACTTAAAATTGTAACATTAAGCATTCAATGCAATCGTCATAGATCAGAAAAATAGATCAGTTTGGTATCAAATCTTTGTGTGACTAGTATTGTAAAATTGGATGCTAACACGCTCTAGGAAACAATGAGGTGAAGGCGAACTAGAAGAATACAATCCTGAGATTGAAAAATGAAGGACTTTGCCAACAAAGGATGAAACTGAAGCTAGGAAAATTACTAAGAAAGAGCTTGATGATAAGTCTTTTCAGTGAGCCTTTCTTGACATGAAGGCTATGGTGGAAGAGCTTTATGTAGAAAAGAAGAAGCGTGAAAAGGGAGATTCTTTGAAGCGAGAAAAGAAGGAAGATCAAAAGGACAAAGAAGAAAAAGCTCCAGAAGCTCCATCTCCTCCATCTTCCCCTTCTTCTCCATCTTCCCCTTCTTTTTCTTCTTCCTCTACTACTATTAATCCTTTCAAGAGCAAGTCTAAGCCTATTATTAAAATAGATGTAAAATTTGAATTGCCTAAGTATTGTGGGGAGTTAAATGCCAAAAATTTAGATGATTGGATCCAGTAGGTAGAAGTGTATTGTAGGATTCAAGGCCTAATAGAAGATGCTTCTATGATCTAGTTAGCCACTCTCTAGTTGGGAGGTACAACTCTCATGAGGTGGGAGAGTAGCACTAGGGAGGAAATTGCTCGCCATGGTAAGGTTAATATGACTTGGATGGAATTTGTTGTTTCCTTAAAAAATAGTTTTACCCTTTAGTTTATATGCAACAATTAACAATGAAGTGGCAAACCTTTAGGTAAGGTAAGGTTCATTCTGTCCAAGATTACACCCATGAGTTTAGAAAATGGGCTATTGCTTTAAATGTTCCATTGTATACTCAGGATAAATTACTTAAGTACATAGGTGGTTTGCATTCTTACCTAAGACATACTATTCTAATGTTGAGTCCTATCAATCTAGATGAAGTGTCAATCTAAGCCACTCATTTAGAGTAAAGGGGTAAGAACACTTTCAGTGATAATTTCTCAAATAAGCCATCTAAGTCTGAGGGGAAGTCTACGGGTAAAGGTAAAGACAAAGATAAAGGCAAAGGTAAAAAGATAGCTATAGTTAAGGAGGGTGATGATCCCACATGCTCCCATTGCAAGAAAGAGGGGCATGATGATTCGAAGTGTTGGAAGTTGCATCCAAAATTAAGGCCGAAAAGACATGGAGGAAATAAAGGCAAGCAAAAGATTGCTACAGTGATTCAACAAGATCTTAGATCTTATTCTAGAGATGAAACACAAATTGGTACTACTAGGATCCAAGGTAAAGGGAAAGGTATAATTCTCTCTTCTGATGCAATTTTTTCTAATGCAAGTACAATTAAAGTATCTACTCCTCCTAAAGTTGATAAACAATGAAATGAGTTGTTTCATATTTGAGTTCTAACTAAGCACACTAAGATTGGAACACTGTTTGATATGGGTTCTCAAGTCAACTTAATATCTAAAGAGGTGGTAAAGAAACTTAATTTAACTACAACACCTCATCCAAATCCATATCTGCTTGCATGGGTTTGCAATTATGCTCAACTACAAGTAATGAAACAATGTAAATTGAAATTTTCTATCGCCACAAACTTTGTTGACGAGGTAGAAGTAGATGTTGTCCCTTTGGATATTTGTGGGCTTGTGTTAGGGAGTCCTTATCTATATGATAGAAAAGAAATATTTTATAGGGGGGAGAATAAGTATCATCTTTTTAAGGATGGGATATACTACATTTTATGTGCACACAAAGTTAAAGGTTGGTCAATTCTAGTAAGAACCTTGTATTAATGCTTGTTAAACCTCAAGAGAATGAAAATTTTGAAGAATTTAAGGGGTGTGATCCAAAGTGTAAAACTAAGATGCTCAAAATATTTTCTACTTATGATGACTTATTTTAGGAACCAAAGGGGTTGCCACCTAAGAGAGAGATACAACATGAAATCCATTTGCAACAAGATGTGCCTCTTCCAAACATTGGCATGTACCATTTATTAGTTTTTCTGAATGAGGAAATCAAAAAGAAAGTTTAGGAGTTGGTGGAAAAAGGATTCATTTGTCCCAGTACATCTCCTTGTGGTTCTCCAGTTGTGTTGGTTCCAAAGAAGGATGGGTCTTGGAGAATGTGCATCAACTATCAAACCCTAAACAAAATAACAATAAAGAACAGGTATCCTCTTCCTTGAATTGATGATTTACTTGATCAGTTAAAACATGTAGTTTATTTCTCTAAGTTAGACTTACATAGCAGATATCATCAGATAACAATTGTAGAAGATGACATTTGGAAAACTACATTTAAGACAAAACAAAGACAGTTAAAGTGGTTGGTCATGCCCTATGGGCTTTGTAATGTACCAGCTACATTTATGAGAGTCATGAATGATGTATTTCATCCTCTTATTGATGATTTTTTCATAGTCTATTTAGAATATATTCTTGAATTCAGTGAAACTTGGGAAGATCATTTAAGTCATGTAAAGAAATCTTTTGATGTATTGAGAAAAGAAAAACTCTTTGTAAAGATGTCAAAATGTGAATTTTCTAAGACATCCTTAGTGTACTTAGGCTATGTCATAGGTGGTGGTCAATTGAAAGTAGACTCTGTGAAGGTCGAAGTTATTATAAAATGGCCTAAGCCAAGTACAATCACTGAAGTCAGAAGTTTCTTAGGTGCAGTTTAGTACTGGAGAAAGTTCATTGCAAACTTCTCCTACATTGCATCACCATTGCATGCATTGACCAGTACGAACACAACTTTTCAATGGGGAGGTCCACAATAGAAGGCCTTCAAAACTTTGAAGGAAAAGTTGAGCAAAACACCAATTCTTGCTTTACCATATTTACACCAACTGTTTGAGATTGAGACAGATGCGAGTGGATTTTCCATGGGAGCAGTGCTAATGCAAGGAGGTAAACCAATTTGCTATCACTTTGAAACCTTTTCAAGTGCAGTAATTAACTATCCTACTTATGATAAGGAACTTTATGCATTAGTTTAGAGTGTTAAAAAATGGAAACACTATAATAGGGAAAAAAATTGTAATCCACAATGATCACCAACCACTTTAGTACTTGCACTCATAGTCTAAACTGCAACAAAGTAGGCCCTTTAGGTGGATGGGTTTTCTTCAATAGTTTCATTTGGTAATTAAGTACAAGAAATGTGCCCATAACAAAGTAGCAGATATGTTGTCTATGCCTCCTATTATGAATGCTTTGATTATCCTTAAAGGTAGTTCCATGTTACATGAGAGTTTTCAGCAATAGTATGCTAATGATGAAGACTTTAAGGAAATCTATTCAGCCCTAATTGTAGGAAAACATGTAGAAGAGAAATATTACTATGTGCAGGATAAACTATTGTATCACTTGGCAAAATTATGCATTCCAAAAGATGAACAAGCGAAGGTAATCAGAGAAGCACACACCTCATTGATTGCAGGAAATTTTGGAGTTTGCAAGACAATCACTCAGTTGTAGAAATATTGTTACTGGCCTCATATGCAAGAAATCGTAACTAAGTATATTAGAGGTTGTGTCATGTGTGCAACAAGTAAGCCTAGTAATAGGAAATTGGGGTTGTACACACCTATACCTATACCATCCCATCCATGGGAAAGTGTTTCTATGGATTTTGTTGCGGGTTTACTTATATCTAGGAAGGGTCATGATTATCTTTATGTAGTAGTTGATCGATTCAGTAAAATGTGTATTTTAATGCCTTGTAAAAAATAAGTCATTGTTGAACTGACAACTCATATGTACTTTCAATTTGTATGGGTTCACTTTGGCTTACCTACTTCTATTGTATCGGATCAAGATTCTCGATTCTTGGGAGAGTTTTGGTTGGATTTGTGGGAACTCATGGGCACTAGATTGAAGAAGAGTACAACCTTCCATCTGCAAACCAACAAAAAAATAGAGGTAGTGAATAGGATAGTGGTGCATCTTCTTTGAGGCTACTACAGCAAACATCCCAAGCTATGGGATGAAATCCTACACTATGTGCAACATGCATACAACCATGTGACACACTCTTCTACAAAGAGGTCTCCATTTGAAACGTGTTTTAGATATCTTCCCAAGACATCGATGGACTTTTCCTTTGGGAAGGACGATGTTGAAGATGAATGCCATGATGCAAAGAAGGATTTGAAGCTCATCAAGAAAGTTGAAGCAATTCATCGGGTAGTGGAAGCACAATTGAAGCAGAGCTAAGAAAAATACAAGGCTCACCATGATAAGCATCGCAATGATCATCATTTCTAGGTTGGAGATAGATTTTGGTTATATATCAGCAAGGAAAGAATGCAAGGCAAAGGAAGGAAGCTCAAGACGATTAGGTATGGTCCCTTTGAGATCTTAGAAAAGATCAGAACTAGCACCTTTTGCCTTAATCTTCCTCCATACATGTAGATCTATTCAGTTTTTAATGTTGAGAATTTGAAGTTGTATGAACCTCCAATGATATTGGACGAGGAGACTAATATTCAAGTTCCATCAGTTGATGATCTTTCACCAAAATACATGTCATAATTTCCTAAAGATGTCATCCTCGATAGGAATGTCAGAACTTCACGAAGAGGAGCAGTTGAATACCTTAGAGTGGGATTGAAGGGGATGAATCCAAGCAAGGAAAAATGGATGGAGATTGGTAAAGTGAGGGAACTATACCCTCACTTACTTTCAGAGTAATCAAGCTTTTGGAGGTCCAAAAATTCTCCAGTGGGGAGGACTGATCCAGAGGATCTTCATCAAAAATTGGAGTTCCACATTTTTCTCTAGAAATACCATCATCAGAAAGAGCTAGGAACCCTGACTCCAACACAACTTGAATGGAGTCAAATGGAGCTACAGAGCTTGAGTTATGCTTGATCAAACCTTAGTCAACTTAAGGCTCAGGTCAAAGAAAAAAGCAAAAAATCAAAGTCCCCAAAAGTGGTCAACACTAGTCTCAACATGAAGAGCTCATTGAGAGCTTTCCAACGGCATTCATTTCGCTAGAATTGGAATCTGTTTGCACAAGTTATAAGTAGTCAAAGGTTGCATTTGACTAGAGTTGACCACGTATAGTGATAACGTTAGAATGGTGTCATCATGCTGACATGGACCACTCAGAATCAGACACGTGGTAGCTGATTGAACAAATTTTATTTTGACATGTGGAATTTCTCAATCAATTATGCTCTGACACATGTCCCCAAGTTGACTTTGACTGCTAATTAGGAAGTACCATGTGGCCCACTCCATTGGTAGTCTTGCTTACCCAAAAAAAACTTATGGAGATTTGACCCCAAGACCTCCCTCTTCAACAACCTCCTTGCTACCACTAAACCACATGCTTTATGCATTTCCCATTATAGTATGTCTTTCTTTTGATATCTTTGAAAATGAATTTTAAGCCTAAAAAGGGGGCTGACGATTTTTGACCCACCGACCTCCCCTTTATGAGTGGCCCCCTTAACCATTTCACCAATGTTTATTTAAGTGATTTAAAAGGGAGACAATTTTATTTTGATAACTCCCAAATACTAATTTCTCCCATAATTTTAAAAATGACCCCTTAAATAAAGACTTGAATCCATAAATAAAATAAGTTTGAATCTATCAGATCTTTAAGGGGCTTAATTTATATCAAAAAGATAATTAAAGGGGTTAACATAATTATTAAGATTATTTAGAAGGAGATTATGTTTTATTTTATAAGATAAATGGAGGTTATATTATTTTTGTAAGGGCCTATTCAAGAAGATTTTAAGGATTTCAGGTGATATTTGAGGATTATTGTTGTAAAAATGGGAGATATGGGAGATATTGTAAAATCATTTGGTTATACACCAAATTGAGCAAATTTATTGTATAAAAAGGGGGATAGCTTAGGAGTTTGGGTAAGTGGTGATTTGGAGAGAAATTCCTTGGTGAAATTTTGCTCTCATCCCGTGCTTTCAAGGAGATTGTTCTTGTGCACTTTGGAGGAGCTTTTCAAAATTTCTTTGTAAAACAGGGAGAAACCATGCCAGAGTTATGTACTAATTTTTTGGAGAATTAATTGGATCTGTCTACTCATTGGAGAGGGGCCTGGAGACAGTCATTTTTACGACAAACTTCGTTATCAACTCTATTTGCATTTCTCTCCTTTCTTTCATTCTAATTTCATCACTTTGTTATTTTTGTTTATTTAATTATGTTCACATGCTAATTTTGATTAAGTAATTTGGATTTAAAATTGTAACGTTAAGCATTCAATGCAATCATCATAGATCCAAAAAATAGATTGACATTAGGAATCTTAATGTTTATATGTGAATAAAGCATTTGATATTGTGCTATGAAATCAATAAATTTCTCATCATCTTTTTGTTTACATGTCATTAAATCAGCTAGAGTCATCTTGGGACCCATGTGAATGTTGAAGTGGTTGTAAAGGCATCAATAAGCTCATTGAATGAATTTATTGAGTTGTTCGATAAAGAGAAAAAAACACTCTGAATTAGTATCCTTCAAGTATCGAGTGAAGATTTTAGCCAAGATTTTATCCTGAAAAATGAAGTCACTACATAGGGTTGTATGAGCAGAAACATGGCTAACAGGATCTCCTTTCCCACCATATTTCTTGAATCTAGGAACTTCTATACCTTCTGGAATTTGTGTTCTTAATATCTCCAAGGATAATGGGTTGGTTTTGATGTATTGTGATGGTTTTCCATTGTTGTTTTGATTTACGATAGCAATTTGTTGTTGAAGGGTTGTCATGTTTTGCAAATGTGTGTTAATGATGGGTTCATTGTTGGTATTGTAAGATGGAGAGGAATAAGGTGGAGTGGTGTATGTGCACGAAGGGAAAGTGAATTGTAATTTTGTAAGGGGAGATGGTTGAGGAGATATGATATTTGAATGCACAAAGCTAGAAGTATTCCAAGTGGAAATATTTACCTAAGTGTTGACATGGGTAGTAGGTTGAATGGTTGTGGTAACTTGAGTACTATTGTATGTAGGAATGGATATGGGTATTTTAGAAGGAGGAATTGAAGTTCCACCTTGGCTTTGAGTATTCCCCAAAGATTGAGTATAATTAATCATGGTAGGGATGGTATTGCTAATGTCATACCCATTGGTTGTAGGTAAGGAAGCCATTGAAAATGAGGTATGCATGTTATGATCCTCAGGGGGTTGATTATCAATGCTATTAGAAAGAGACTCAGAAAACCCAAGATCCACGGCGAGTGGTGTATCATAGGATGAAATGAGTATCGAACTACATCTCACAATAGTATTGCTAATAGGACACCAAGTTGTAAACCTCATACAATTTTTACAAACTAACTGCCAACCCAAAATGGAAAGAGGGTGAAATGTAATGCAATGACCTAGAATGTAATTTTTAAATTCTAGACAAGGTAATTTTCTTATTACACTATGCAAAATTATGAAAATGAAGTCTTGCAAAATGAAATTTTAAAATCACACAATGAACTAACTTTACCAAATTAAGCCAGATATGATCAAATTGATGAAACAAAAATTCTACAAACAATAACAAAAATCTAAAAGCAACAAACAAAAATGCATAAATGAATATTTTAATGCCTAGAAAATTAGATTATAACCTTGATCAGGGACTCATACGCCCTAGGGTGAATGGGTCCTAGGTGAGGGTTTTGAAATAAATTTTTACAAATTTTTGAGTGATTTTTAGTAGATTCTAGATTATGGTCTAATGCAGTAAGTTTTATTTTTAATTTTCTGTAAATGCAATGTGGAATGCAAGTACAAAATGTGACTAAATGACAACCTAGAAAACCTAGTTTGATATGCAATTTTTTTTCAATTTTCAAATGCAAATGAATATGATGTAATGCTATGTAAATGATATGCAAGGTTACTGCTTTTTTTTGTATTTTTTAGATTTAAAGAATGCAAAAATGCAATCCTAAAACCCATAATGAAATGCAAAGTGAAATGAAAACTAGACACCCTAAATGAGACCTAATTCAATGCAAAGAGATGCAAATGAATGCAAGATCTAAATATAGGATGAAAAAGAACTCCAAAATAAAATATGTTCTATTGAAATGAATTGATATCAAAGAGGGTATGATGCAACTATTTTTCTAATTTCATTCAAAATGTGTGTCATAAAATGCAAAGAACAATAATCAAATCTAACTAAAATAATAATCAAAAGAAAAATCTAGAAAGGGAAAAAGGATGTGTACCTTTCACCAAAAGTCATCTTTTGAAGCTCATTGACAACTCATTTTCCCTATGGTGAATGTGTCCTGGCTAGGGTTTCTAGAAAATGATTTATGGGTTCTCTTCTGCTAGGTCTACACTCTCAGATTCCATGTATTAACTATCGAACAACTGAAAATAAAATCTGTAGAATAGTTTCCATGATTTGACAAATTTTCTTGCAACTTTGACAAATTTGCAACTTTCTTCAATTTTTCTCTTCAAATGGTCTTCAACCTAAAATCTGCAATCACACATCAAAGATAGAAAAATGTTGCTTGTTAGAGAATGGGGGTTTTCCTTGGTCAAACCCTATTTTGGTAATTAAACCTTGAAATTAAATATAAAAGCATGAATGAATGATGAATGAGAAATAAGGAAAGCTATGGAAGAGATGATAAGAATAGGTGAAGAAGAGATGGAGCAGTTTCTCAAAAGAGCATTTAGTTGACACTTGATCATAAAGAATAAAGTTGTATGGCCCATTAAGAAGATAGTCAAAAGAAGACAAATGAAGATAACAAAAGAGGAAGAAGAATTTGAAGATGCAGAAGAAGAATTCATGAAGGTAGATGAAGAGAACATGGACATGGAAGCCACTTCAAGACTTGAAGAATTTGTGACAGTAGAGGTGAAGGATGAATTGATTTTGGAGGGAAATGATGAATCGCTCTTGAAAACACAAAAAGAGTTGAAGAGACATGTTGTAGAGATGATATACCACTTATTTGTTGTGATAATTTTTTTGAGGAAAAAACTAATGGACAAGACGTAGCAGATGGAAGAAGGACAAAGAGTTGGGATAGAGATTGTGACATGTCAAGGCATGAAGAATCAGATTCATTAAGACAAGACAAGGTAAGGTGGAAACAAGTTGGCATAGACCAACTAAAACAAAAGGTGAAGATGAAAGAACCAGGGAAAATAAGACCACAAGAAGGATCATTAATGATGAAGGCTTGTTACATTCAATCCAAGAGGACTTGGAATCCTTTTTGGTCAACAATTTGGTGCAAGAGCACCCTAGCATGAACATGGCTAAATGAGGATATTCTAGGTTTTTGATTTAGTATTGATAATCCCATGATGTAATAAGGTCTAAATGGCCACATAAAGCTTGTAATAGGTCCTAGATAGTCATTTTGGAGTCATTGGGTCTAAATGGTAAAAAGTTGCAAAAATTGACAAGATGTTGTCATAGCAATATTGTTCAAATCCAAAAAAGTCCAAATGGTGGAATATGAAGAGGCAAGAAATTAGAAATTTATGTTGGGTCACTTTATTTTCTTTATAAATTAATTTTGAAGCCTCACAAACTTCGAGGAAGGAAGGGGGATGATGTGTGAGGAAGAAATTCTATGAGAAACTCTCTTTTTTTGTTAATTACCAACATTTTCTTTGTTTTCAGGCCATTGTACAACCATGTACTATGTTGATCCCACTTCTCCTCCATTTTAAGTTAAATCCTCGTGAATATAATTTTTTTCCCATTTGGTTTCATTAAAATCCATGCAGTCTAGTGAAAGTTATGTGCAAATTTCTCCAGGCAGGTGAAAACCCTGATCTAGGGTAACAATGTGCATTTAAAATGAAGTTTCTCCAATTTTCACCATTGGAAGTTCTTGAAAGTTGGTGAAAGGGATATTAAGGTATATTTTAAAATTTCCAAAGGTTTTAGGGTCTTTGATAGAGGTTTTGGGCACATTCCATGATGCCCTAGGGCTGTAAATGGTGAATAAGACTGGTAAAATAGTGTACAGTGGGGTTTTATTGAGTTTTTATGGTAGTGGGTGAGACCTTCTTGGTTTTTTTTGTTTTAAAAGTTTTCCAAGGTTTATTTGAGTCCATTTATTGATATTTTTTGGTGGGATGATAAGAATTTGAGTCCATTTAATTGGCTGCCATGTTAAGGCGGAGTTGACACGGTCCTAGTTTGGACAGTACTTGTAGAGTTTGGGATTTTCATCTTTGATAGGCTTTCAAATCATTGAAGATTTATTCAATTAAATTGTTTTACATGCCATTGAACCAAGTTGAGGGTCCAAGAGAGTCCTTTATTGTTTCAAGAGTAAGATTGAATGATCATTGGAAGCCTACTTAGGTTGGTTAGGACAGTCTATTTAGAAGGTTCTCATGTTTGAGATGTCTCAATTGGTGATAGGGTTTGAGAAGTACTTTTGATGTTTCTTAAGGTGGTTTGAGTAATCAACAAGAGGTTTGTACCTTTTTCTCAATCTTTAAGTTTCAAATCAAGTTTTTGTGAAGGAAGGATGAGTCCTAGTTGCAAGAAAGAATTGGTTGAGGTCAGTCAAGTTGAGGTTGTTTGAGAGTATTGGGACCCCTGCATTTCATCAATATGTTTACTATTCAGAACCTAATTTGTGTAGGTTACATAACTAGTAACTTCCAACTATTAGTTTATAAGTCATGATCAATTTGAAAATCCAAGCACATCTAATAACAAGTCAATCAATAAAAGGAATAGAACAAAAGTGTGGGAACGAAGGAAAAGAATTAGGAATAAAAGATTAGAAAACTATCACAAAGTCCATGAGATAATGATTAAATATAATCCTTAGCATATTCTAAGGAGTTATTTATGGTGTCCAAAAAATGATTAAGAGTACATACAAACATTTTCCTACTACTATACATGCCATTAAGGTTCAAGGGAAGAAATAAGGACACAAAGAAGAAAAGGTGTAAATACAATAGATCCAAGAAATGTGGTATCTATAGAAAGCTAGAAAAATATGGGATACATGCTAGAGACATGCCTCTATATCATACAACATAATATTTGGACTGAAAAGTACTATATAAAATAAATAAATAATAACATGAGAGTAGAATACCTAAGGGTAAAATTCACAAGGCATGAGGCTACAAGCAAAACATAGAGCCCTTAAAATTAGTTATAAACTTTAAAGGCTAAATAACATATAGATATTATTTGTTTATTTCATAATAGGTCTCAAAATCCTCAATTGAATGTTTCAATTCATTCAACTTTGATCTAATATCAAAACAAGATATATGCACATTTATTTTCTTATTGATATACCTTGTATGTAACTAGTTTTTACAAGTACATAATTCTGGTTGTACTTCACTAATGTATATATTGACATTATTAAAAAACTTGATATGGACAAGAAAGATAATCCTAGAATGGTTAAATGGCATGCAATAAATTGGGTGTCTAAATTTCAAAGGAAAAAATGAAGCATGTCTTTGAATGTAGACCAAAATTAAGTTTGATAGAATGTCTTATAATGGATAGGACTTCCTATTAATTTCTTTTGAAAATATAAATAACATCTACCATGTTATTAAAGTACACTATAACCAATATTTAAAATTGATTAGTTTTGTCAAAATTAAAAAGTTAAATGGTTCCCATGCTTAAGAATAAGAAGCATTAACTTGAGGCTAATACTAATCAATACTAATGTTGTTTAAAAATGGATGGATCATACTACCACTATTACTATCATTATCAACATTTTCTAAATTAAAAAAAAAAAAATGTCTATTTTTAACATATAATTAGAAATATTAACATTTCCTAAGGTAGCACAAGGAATCTATGAGGAATCTATGATTCAAAGGATAGTATTTTTTTTCAAATGTTAAACTATTAATGATTATTTTTTAAAAATATCAATTAGAACTAAAATCCTTTTTTTTAATTTCTATAGTCATATCCCTTTTTAGTAGGCATCCTACTAGAAGGTTTTGTTACCTTTTTTTTCTTCGTAGAAATATTGAAACTCATGTTCATCTAAATGAAACACTCAAACAAACTTTTATCTAACAAGAAATATTAAACATTATTTATTTGAAAGATAAGAGACAAACTAATAATAAAAGTAAATTTGGTACTTAAAAATAGTAGCATTTGACATCATTTAATGCATATATTTTTAGTTTTTAGTTTTTCAATTCTAAGATTTATTATTTGGGATCAAAATATTGTCATGGAATGATGTACTTACACTATAATTAATTAATTAAAAGATGTATATTGATAATTCTTGGTTAAGAGTTGAAGAAGCTCTTGTAATGAGCTAAAGAATAGAGATGGAGCAGTAAAAGGTTAAACTTATTTAAAGATCAAAAATACGTTTCCATTATGCTATTGAAAGATCTCTTCTTTGGCGATGGATAGCTAAATCATTGTCAGTTGCTACTTGGCTGCTTTGTGGGGATTTCAATATGGTTGAGGTGGCGTATGAAAAGGATGGTACTCTACTATTTTGATGGGAAGTTGGAAAAAGAGAGGTATGGTACTACATGCATAATAAATTGGGTCTTTTTGACCCCAATATTGGTTTCCGCCACTCTCATTCTCTCTAGCACACTTGGAGCAATTATCGAGCTAGGTCTGACAGGATATTTAAATACCTTGATCATGCTATGATCTCAACTCAATCTTTATTCTCTTTTTCCAGATCTTCACCACTTTCAATAAGGTCGTTAGTGGATGTGACGTTATCAAACCACTTTCCCATTATATTTTGCATTGAATGTGAATTAAGGCAGCCCCGTGCTAGTAGGACCCAGTTATTTTTGAACACTTCCTTGCTGAGTCATTAGCCCACATTAGCCCACATTAGCATTGTTTGGAATTTGGAGTGTAGGCCACCTTATAATACACGTTGGATTATGTGGTGGAATGATTTTGTCACTCACATCATGAGGTTTCTTCACATTTATGGGCACTATTTGACCATCTTTCATAGACATTCTTATGATGTGACAACATCTAACCTTTGTACTGTCATTGAGGCCTTGGCATCTAACCCCTTTTCCCCTTCTCTGCAAGTCAAGGTGGTAGAATTAAGGCATAAAAAAGAAATTTCTAATAATTATGTTGTCAGAGGGGCACAAATCAAGGCAAAGCTTCACTAGCTTAAAATTGGGGATTGTGCCTTGAAAAAGCTTTTCTTGGCCCTTTGAGCCAAACACTCATATCCTAGTATTAAGCGAATAAAAGAAGGAAACACTGTGCTTTCTGAACTACCTAACATTCTCCAGGAATTTATTAGGCACTATGAGCAAGTTTTCACAACTCAAGAGTACTCTATAGAGTGGCATCAAGAACTTCAAGATTGTCTTGCTACTATACCAAATAGGATCTCCTTAGCCTAGAAAGCCTTTTGTGAGAAATTGCTCATAATTGAAGATCTCAAATAAGTTTTCAGTACTATGATAAGGCCCCAAAGAATTGATGGGTTCTCATGTGAATTCTACAAGGACCTTTGGGACTATGTTGGGAAAGATCTGCATAGGTTTACCTTTAAGATTTTCATTCTAAAACTTTAGGGAAGCTTATTAACAAAGGAAATATATAAAGTTCATACCTAAATTTGGTGATCCCAAGGATATTTGAAACTGGTGGCCCATCACCCTCAATTTTTCTTATAAAATTATTTCCAAAGCCCTTGCCTTGAAAATTTTCCATCTTCTGCCTCAGATTATGTGTCTAGAGCAAACTAGATTTATTAAATCTAGGTTCATCTTAGACAACATTATTGTTATCTGGGAAGGCATGGAATGGGAGAGACACTCAAATCAAAAATCTATCTTTTTTAAAATTTATTTCGCTAAAGCCAATTATCGCATTCAATGGCCTTTCATACTTGATATGCTGTCCGCGTTGGGATTTGGTCCTCAATTCATATAGGCTATGCAAATTTTATTTTCCAATTCCTTCACTTGCATCACCATTAATGGTTGCCAGTTCTCTTCCTTTGATCTATTTTGTTCCATTTGGAAGGGTTTCCCACTTTCCCCCTCACTTTATGTGCTTGTTGTTAAGGGGTTCAGGTATGTGTTGTCTCATGCCATCTCAAGGGAAATTTCATGGCATCTCTTTGCCTAACTCACTAGCCCAGCTATTCATTGGCCACTTCACTAATGATTCTTTTCTTACCTTGTTGGAAGAGGAAAATAATGTCAAAGCTACTCTTGATTACCTTGAGACTTTATGTTTGGCCTCTAGATCTACCATTGAATGGCACATAACTTTATGTTACAGATAGTCCATCCTTCCTTGTACCCAGCGGATTTAGCATTATTGCTAGAAGGGGATTGCTTCTGAAAAATATTTCAATTTATGGGCATTCATTTTTCCTTTCAGGCTTCTAGTGATTTATGGCAAGTGATTCTTTCTTGGATTGAGTAGAAACGCACTTTCTAGATTACCAAGTTGTTCTCTCTAACTGGAAAATTCCAAATTTGTAGTAAGGTTTTAGCAGTGGCTTTATGTATGGGTATGTGTGCAGGATCATCATGGAAAAATTAGGCCCTTAAGTGGAAAAAAAATTAGAAAAATCAAAGTTAGGCAACTTGATGTAAAAATTTGAATAAGTTATCTATATTATTTCAAAAATATGTAAGAATAGAAACTATAGAAAAATGAATGTAGTTTCTAAACTACTAGGTTTGTTTAAAAGAAAAAAAATCTATTTGGTGAAAATTTGAAATTTCAATGTAGTAGTACTTAAATTTCAAGAAAAAATAAGAAGTAGGTGTATGTCCACCACCCTAACCACAATAAAATGATAATATTTTTTTATAATATTTTAGATATAAATATAGGACTCATGTCCCAATGTGATGCATATTTTTTGTAATTTTTTCCAAGTAAATAATTAATTAAAATTTTTTATTACAAATTTTAGAAAATATAAAAACTTGTATGTTTGACCACCTTAACTTGGTCAAAACTTCATGAAATTTATTTTTTCTTTTATTAATCCTATAGTATGTGAAGCATAGAATGTGACACATGTTTTGGATTCAAAAAATGTGATACCATTTGAAAGCTATAAATGTTTTTCAATCATCCTATCAATTAGGACTTTAGTTGTAATTTGAATAAAAAATGAAGAATAATTACTTATTAAATTCAAAGTAAAGCATAATTTATATTGGTGAAAAGTTGGAAATCTCCTTTAAAAACCCTTTTTGTTTCATCAATTTTGGGTAAAAAAAAGTCGTCAGCCACATACCCATCATATTTCCATATTTTTTCCCATCATGATCGTACACATACCTATATTACTCTTCATGTTGGGCCCCTTTCAAGGTCTCATATGCTATGTTGGAAAGGTTGCTTCATAATTTTCTCTAGGCCTCTTCTGAGACTCATCGAAGATTTCACTACATTGCCTGAGATTTTTGTTTCCTTTCCAAAGGCTCTAGTGGGCTTGGCCTTCTCTTCACTCAACGGAAAGGGATTGCTCTTTGTGTCAAATGGATTATCAAAGCTCTTATTGGTGATGAGGCCTAGAAAATTCTCCCCAGGAATTGTATTCATTCTAGCTATCCAATACATAGACCTTCTTGGAAGGGAATTGGCTTTCAAACCCTTCTAGTTATGAGGGAACCAGTCCATATTGTGGGAAATTTTATGGAAAAGAGCATTTAGTAGGCTTGGGAGACTATCAAGACTTAGCTTCACTAATTTGGTTCCAAATTTTGAGATGGGCTCTCACTCAATCAGTAGAATGTGTCGTCATCACCTCTTTTTGCTAGTGTAGGTAGGTCATTGGCCAAGCTTCCTTTGCTTAATTCCCTCAAGTTTCATAAGAAGGGTATCTAGACCCTTCAAAACTTATTTCATACACCCACAATGCGTATTTTTCCTTGGGAAGATTTTTGTCTTCAATATGGTTTTCAAAACCATGACTGTGAAACCTACAATGGCCTAGTGAGTACCATTCCAATTGATATGCTTCATAAGGTGGGTATTCATGCCACCAAGCCCTAGTGGAAGGACTAGAAGTGGCACCCAGACACCCCTTTTAGAAATTACAAGCCTTAACTTGGTTATCAGTGGCTTTCGCCTCATTTTTTGATGATTAAGGGTAAACCCACAAAAGTGGTTTACAATTCGAATGAGGAAGGAAAACTTGTAAAAAATGACCCCATGCCAAAAAATTTCATTATGGGGGTTTGAATGAACTCATTGGTTCGAACGAACCAAAAAAGGGTTCGCTCAAACCTAGGTTCGAGCGAACCCATTTAATGCATGCACAGACAAAAAACAAATGAAAACCCCTTTCAGGAAGGGGGTTTGAATGAACCTTGGTTCACTAGAACCCCACTGGTTCTAGCGAACCCCCTTTTCCCTAATTTTTTACCTTGTTCACAAAAAAAACCTAAATTTTTATGCTTCAAAGCCTGGGTTGACGATGAAAATGGAGGAATATTCACACACCCAATTGGAATCAAGTAGTCCTTGAAACGAGCTATCCGACGAATATAATTTTAATATGTTTTGGTTTTATTATGTATTTATTTTTTTAGTTTTATTAAACATAGGTTTCTCATTGAAAATGAAGGTCTATGTTCTAAACATGTGGAAAAATAGTAGATTATCAAAAAAAAATTGAAAAATATGAGTGCACTAGATATTGAAGTCCTTGATCCAACAAATAAAATAAAATTTTTATGTACAAAAAAAGTTGTGTTATACGGTCGTGCTTTGTCTAAATTGTAATTGGTTTGACTTCTTAACTTGATTAAAGAAAAAATATTCAATAAAAAAAATCTAACGAAGTGGAAGCACTAGATATGGGAGTTACAAATCTAAATTCGAAAGAATTAGAATTTTATCCTTCATGGAAAAAAAGTTATGCATTATACGGTGTGCATCACTTTTTAAAATGTTCTTTTCTGAAAAAAACTATTTTTCATGGGAGATGAAAGAAGTGCAATCTAATTCCAAAAATTTTGAAAAAATATTTTTAGAATCTATAGAAAAACGTGACAAGACTCTAGTTTACATCATCTTCAAATTCCTCATGGTTTAGCCGCTATAGGTGTTTGAATGTGAAGATTTACTTAAAAATAATAATTTCAGTGTCCAGTTTGGCCAAAAATTGTAAACACTATTATGGGATCACCCTTAACAATTTGAACTACAAATGGCACCTCCAGTCTTTAGTGTCTATTTGATGTAAAATATTTTATTCCACGTGATTTGTAAGTGTTAAGCCAAATCTCACCCACTTTGCTTGGTGTATTCTTTTCTAAGGCTTACTAGTGGGGTCTCGACTTGTTCACATGGGGGTTTAGAACCCTCATTTCCCTTTTTATGGGAAGGTTGAATCATTTAAGAGCCTTTTTTGGTTTTGTACCAAAGCTTAGTAGCTATGAAATTGGATTCATGACTTCTTTTGACCATTTAGGCTTGAGCCCTTCTCTTGGCATATGGTTTTTTTGGGTGACTCTCATAGGCTCCCCACTAAGTATATCCAGATTTGGCACACTTTTAGGGTGGAAATACTCTTCACCATTAGGAAAGATAGAAATTTATTCATATTTTCTCACAACCAGATTGATAAATTTCTTTCTTATATTCTAAAGTGATTATTTTCTCTAATGTTCTTTTGCAAATTTAAGTGCAAGCTAGCAAAGTTGCGCTTGAAGTTTCTCCCCTTCAGAAGCTCCTGGACCACTAGGATAATACCCCTTGTATTGTGGTATGTGTGACTCCCTCGCCCACTTCTTCCTGAGGCCAGTTGCCTTCACATGGTTGGTAGTGAAGTGGCTCTGCCAGGGATTTTCGCCCCCGCTCTCAGACTCCTCCTCATTGCAGCTCTCACCCTCATGAACAGTCACTTTATCTCCTCCATGGGATGACCTAGGCTGGCCTTTTGGAGGGGTATCAGGGGGTGGAAGTGGCACTTCTGTGTGGCCTACTAGTGATGCTCATAGTGGCGGTTTTGGTTGGCCTGATACTTCTAAATGGCTCTCATAGTTGGATTTGGAAATTTCACCTCGTTGTGAAGATAAAGATAAAGAAAAAGATGATGATAGTTAGGCTCCCCCTGATGTCACTCCATACCCTATTGATGTATGGGGGAAAAATCGGATGACAGGGAGCCTCCGCCCTCTACTGGCACTACAATGGTCGCCTGATGGCCTTTTATTTTTTTATGTTTGTAATATTTCTTTCTTTTTGGGCTCAACCCATGTGACTTTGGATTTTTGGGCTTAGCCCATGTGACTCTTGGGGAGTGCCTTTTTACCATGCATTTTTTTTTTTTGTATATGTATTTCTATATTTTTTTATTAATATAGATATAATTCCTATTCAGATAAAAAAAAGAAACTTTGAACAATGAAATGTTAGAAATAAGTGGTATTGATCATGGGTACAAACTTCTATGTGGATATTTAAGCAATTGATTTGAATTTCAATAGCACGTCTTATATAATTAAATATATTATAAAAATTGAAGACTTTAATTTTAGTAAGAGTTTAAATATATATATATATATATTGTTAGTGTATACATTATCTTTTGCATACATGAAGGCTAACTTAAGCCTACTTAGGCATTCATTACGTATATAGTATGGAGTTGACCACCTCATTGGAATCCTTGACACTTGTTCCTCATGACTTGCCCAACTGGTTTGGAGACTACATAGGTGTTGATGTTCTTTGTAGATCTCATGATTGGTTATTTGGGAGTCTAGAGAGGTGTCGATGGTCTTCAACACCTCATGCTTGGTTGATCTCCTTTATATGTACATCTTTGATTGTCTAATACCCAAGTCAATTTTTATGCACAGCTGTGTTCACTTTGTGCTTGTTTCCAATTTCTTAGTGTTGTTGGTTTTCACATGGTATCAAAGCCATTGTGGATTCCTAAAAGTCGTAGTGTTTGAATTTATTGCAATCTATTTTTCTCCTTTCATATCTGCACATTTGCAATCTATAAGAAAGGAAAATCGACCTGGTTTAACCAACTAGAGGCATGTTCTACACTTTTGGAGGGGAGGTATTGCTATTTGAGGGCACGTTTTCTTGAATATGCCATGATTATCCATCCAAAGAGCTTGTAGTAATAGTTTGTTGAGGTTTTGTAAGCCAATATTGAAGGTGTTGGCTTTAGTGAGTCATGTAATCTCTTTATGCCTTAATGGAATCCATAATAGGCTTTATTTTTTGTTGCAGTACGTTTGACTGTGGAGCCACAATTTGGCCTCTACCAATTTGTGACAAGAAAGGCATGATTTGTGAGCTATGAGGGCATTTTTGAGTTGGTAGGCCACATATAAGGTGAGAAGGTGTGATTCAGGTCATGTTTCATCTACAAAGACCACAACGCATCTCTCCAAGGGATTTGTGGATCATACCAGGGCCACATACCATTCGCGTTTTTCTCTCTTATGGTTCCCTTTGTTCTGTTTGTGATTTCCTTTATGCTACTCACAATTCAATCTACTTTTATATCTATAATTTTATTTTATTTGTTAATGATTTGATTTTGTATCTGTGATTTGATTTAATATTCCTATGATAGAAATCTACTTAGACTTTGGATCTACACAACGACATGAAGTAAAGTAGAGGCAGGGTAGCAAAGGGTGATGGACATCAATTTGTGAAAAGGAGGGAATACTATTCATTGTCAGATTGTCCCAGCAATCAAAAATTATTAAATTATTATTTTTCTCCATCATTCTAAAATTTTGCACAACAAATTTTTGTAAACAATCAAAAAAGTATGTATTTTACAGAAGGAACAATCCATTTGTAAAGGGTGAAAATTTCCATAGTGCCATAACTTTTGCTCCTTAACTTAAATTTGAGTTCTATTTATTTAAAAGTGTATTTTTTCACTACACATCCAAAGAGAAAAATGTCACAATCATTCTATAAAGTGTAAGTTTATGCCTCTTTAGTGTGATTTACAAGCACTCCTATAGAGTGCTAAATTGGGGGGGAACAAAATAATCAAGGGGGTTGTTGTGTGTGGTCTATTTTCACACTTTGTCAAGAATTTCTTTTATGTGTTGTCTTTCCCTTGACTTCTACACATATTTCTATATTTTTTATTTTCACATTTCTACAAACAACTATCTAAGTCAAAGCAACATGGATTCTAATGCTACTATAGTGCCCCTAACCCCTTTCAATTATCATGATTGGAAGATGAAAGCAATTCTTGTGCTTAAGAACAAAGGTCTATATAGCGTAACCATGAGAACAAAGAAAGAACCTACAATAGCTAAAGATAAAGAAACAAAATGTAATGAGTGTGATCAAGCATTTGGCTACCTATGTTTAAATTTGTCCACTGAATTGTTGTTCCATGTTGATAACTTGAAAACACCCAGCCAAGTTTGGGAAGGTATTGACAAACTATTAGGGAAAATAGATGAACTTAGAAGCCACGAGTTGGAAAATCAACTCTTAGGTCTTAGTCCTTGGAGTTTCTCAACTTTACAATACTTTTTCACTAAGTTTAAATCTTTCAAGTTGCACTTAAAATATTGTGGAATTGACAAGAAAAAGGATCAATTAATCCTTTCTGTACTTTCTAAGCTAGGTCCAAATTTTTTTGTGTTTGTATAAACTTTCTACTCTACTAAAAGGGCTCTTGGAGCCTCATGGTCAATTCCCACACTTGATAACTTTATTGCTAATCTCACGAGGGAGCAAGAAAGGTTAATTCAAGTGGGTACTTTGAAGTCTACTAAGCCTCAAGTCGTACTTGCAGGGAATGAAACAAATCAAACTTCAAAAGGGGAGAAGAAGAACACTAAAATGGAAAAGGAAGTTAAGAAAGAAGGAAAATTTGACAAGTCCAAAAAGGACTCACAAGGTAAAAAGAGAGTTAAATGTTCCTTTTATAAAAATCTTGGACATGATGAACCCTAATGCATGAAGAAAAAAATTGAAGTTCTACAATAAATTCGCAAAAAGAATAATATAGGGCTACGTTATTCTATCAAGGCATCTTCATCAAATCAAGATAATACTAAGGACAAAGAGAAATCAAAGGGAAAATCCTTAGTTGCTACAACATCATTATCTCCATCATGGATTATAGACTTTGGTGCTTCACACCATATGGGTTCTTTAAAGGTTATTTTTTCATACTTAGAACCATCAAGTATGTCCACAATCACCTTAGGTGATGACACTCTAGCATTGGTAAAAGGGAGCGGGTTTGTTGAAGTTGAAGGAGGAAAATTTTCAAATGTTCTAAGTGTACCTTCGCTTTCAACTAATCTCCTTTTAGTGTATCAAATAACTCATTTAAGGAAGGGAATGAGAGTACACTTCTCTCTAGATTCAGTTAAGATAAGAGAATTACAAACCAAAAATTTGGTAGCAATAGGGGAGGAAAATTACCAGTCCATATTATATACCTTCTCCAATTTTTCCATAGATATTTCTCCAAAATCACTACTAACTCATTCATATGAAGCTAGCAAACTATGGCATGAGTGGTTTGTCCATCTTAACTACCACTATCTTGAACAACTTTGTCAATAGAATATGGTCAAGGGCTTACCTAAGGTTAAATTTTCTAAAGGGATTTGTGAGGTTTGTGCACTTGGAAAGCATCCATCTAGCAATACTTGAAAAATCCAAATCATGGAGAGCAACAAAAAATTTAGAACTTTTCATAGTGACGTTTCAAAGGCTTTTCCCCATCCATATTTTATAAAGGCCAGATATGATCTCACCTTCATTGATGATTTCTCACATTTTGCATGGGTCTAATTTCTTAGGAAAAAATTGAAAGTGTTTGATTCTTTTCAAGATTTCAAAGCTCTTATCAAAAAATAATCAGGAAAAGTCATCAAGGTTCTTCAACTAGATAATGGGAGAGAGTATGTCAACAATAGTTTTGAGCATTTTTGTATATCAAAGGGGATAGATCTGCAGTGCATAGTTCCTTATACCAGGCCACAACAAAATAGTTTTGTAGAATGAAAAATTAGATCTTTAAAAGGGATGGCTAATTGTATGATTCAATCTAAGGGCCCCACACCATCATATTGGGTAGAAGCAGTAAACTATGCATGTTACATACATAATAGAGTTCCACATAAAGCCTTAAAGGGTATCACTCCCTTTGAAGCTTGGAAAGGATGGAAACCAGCAGTTGATCATTTTAGAGTTTTTCTCTCTCATGTCATCGCACACATTCCAAAAGAGAAATGCAAGGCTATGGATCCACAATCTAAACCTTGCATCTTTGTGGCATATCTAGATGGTGTAAAAGGCTATCACCTACTCCACCCTACCACACATGAGTTGTTTATTGAGAGAAGTGTTAAGTTTCAAGAAACATCTCTTTAAACTATACTTGACACTTCTCAACATATTGTGGACTCTTCAAATCATGATTACAATACTAATGATTCAAATCATACTCAATAGTTGAAACCTAGTGTAGTATCTTCTTCTTCTAGTTCTCACAGTTATGAAAATGATGAGGTTTCATCTTCATTGAGTTCAATGGTTGCATTAGAATTGATATTTCTGTGCCAAACTCACCCACATCTCACACTCTAACAAGGCATATACAGGGGTACATGATTCAGCAAATGACAGACAGTTTCAGGAAATTTTTCAAGGGTGAACACATGCCTTCTTTGCTTTATTTTCTTATCCACAAAAATTCAAAGAGGCATTAGGCATACCAGAATGGGATATTGCTATGGATGAGGAATATGATTCCTTGATTAGAAATCACACTTGGGATTTGACTTCACTTCCTAAGGAAAGGAAGATAGTTTGATGTAGGTGGATATATAGAACTAAATTTGTAGTAGATGGGTTAGTTGATACTTGTACAAAGCAAAATTGGTAGCCAAAGGTTTTTAACAAGTTGCAGGAATTGACTATACAAAAACCTTTGCACCAATTTCTAAGATGACTTCCATTAGAATCACACTTGCTATAGTTGCATCACATGGATGGGATGTACATCATATGGATGTGAAGAGTTAATTTCTTCACAAAGACCTTGAGGAGGAAATCTACATGTGGGTATGTGCAGGATCATCATGGAAAAAACAAGCCGTTAAGTGGAAAAAAAATTAGAAAAATCAGAGTTAGAAAACTTGACTTAAATTTGAATAAATTATCTATATTATTTCAAAAATATGTAAGAATAGAATCTGTATCAAATTGAATCTAGTTTCTAAACTACTAGGTTTGTTTAAAAAAAAAGAAATCTATTTGGTGAAAATTTGAAATTTCAATGCAGTAGTACTTAAATGTTAGGGAAAAAATAAGTAGGTGTCTGTCTGACCACCCTAACCACTATAAAATATATATTTTTATAAGATTTCAAATATAAGTAGATGACTCATGTCCCATGTGATGCATTTTTTTTTATAAATAATTTTTATTTATGAAAACTCAACTTGGTCAAAAATTCATGAAATTTATTTTTTCTTTTTTTAATCCTATAGTATGTGAAGCATAGAATGTGACACATGTTTTGGATTCAAAAAATGTGATACCGTTTGAAAGCTATAGATGTTTTTCAATCAGTCTATCGATTGGGAATTATAGTAGTGAAGACATCACTTCAAGATAGATTTGATATGACAAACTCAAGTTTATTGCACTACTTCATTGGCATTGAAATTTCATAGTCAGCTTTAGGGATTACTCTTTCACAACCCAAGTATACTCTTGATCTACTTGCATGGTTTCATATGACTACTTGCAAACCATCTCTGACTCCCTTTCTTGCTGGATTCAAGCTTGAGACTTCTTGTACTACACCATTGGTTGATGCTACATTGTATCGATAGCTTGTTGGTAGTCTTATATACTTGACTCATTCTAGGCCAGACATTTCCTATGCAATAAGCATGGTTTTTAGATTCATGCAGAAACCTCATGAGTTGCATTGGAAGTAGCTAAGAGGATCATTCACTACCTTCATGGTACTGTTGGGTTTGGGATTCACTACAGAGTTGGTTCATCACTTGACTTAGTTGGTTACATAGATTCAAATTGGGCTAGTGACACTTAGCATCACAATTCCACTTCAAGTTACAACTTTTCACTTGGTTCAGGTCCTATAAGTTAGTATAGCAAGAAGCAAAATGCTATTGATATATCATCCATAGAGGTAGAGTTTAGAGGGGATGTTAACTTAGCTACTGAGGCTATATAGCTTCAAGGAATTCTTTCTAAGTTTGGTACTCCTTTCAAGCAGCCTATAGTCATCTATTGTGAGAACCAAAGTACTATTCAGATATGCAAGAAGCAGGAATTTGGTTCAACTTTAGCGAACCAAACACGTAGAGTTTCATATGCATTACATTCGAGAGTTGATTCATGGTCAAATCATTGGCTTAGTCTTTTGCCAATCTTCAAAGCAGGTTGTTGACATCTTCACCAAACCCTTCACTAAGAGCAAGTTCTCATCTACAAGCTCTACATGGCATGTGGTTTATATTAGCATCATCATCATCCTTTGGGGGGGCTTTCTAGTCTTCTCCACATCTTCTCTCTTTTTGGAGGATAGATTTTCCCACTGGGTTTTCTATCTTCATTTTTTAGAGAGATTACATACTCATTTTCTTTTGCATTGTACATGGGTACCTCACCAGGCTAGTAGTTGGGACCCATTTTTATCCATGCCCACCTAAGCTATGCTTAAAGAGGGTGTCAGTGTATACATTATCTTTTGCATCACATAAGCTAACTTAAGCCTACTTAGGAATTCATTATGTAGACAATATGGAGTTGCCCACCTCGTTGGCATTCTTGACACTTGTTCCTCATGAGCTGCCTAGCTGGTTTGGAGACTAGAGAGGTGTCAATGGTTTTCAACACCTCATGCTTGGTTGATCTCCTTTATATGTACATCTTTGACCGTCTAATACCTAGGTCGACTATTATGCAGTTGTGTTCACTTTGTGCTTGTTTGCAATCTCTCAGTTTTGTTGGTTTTCATATATATATATATGGGGGTCAAAAATGAAAATAAAATAAATTTGATAAAGAAGATGTCATTATACTATTACGTCTTATATCATAATCATTTTTCATTTATATATTTAGAATTATTATATTATTATCTAAAATATGTTAAAAGTAGATTTCACTTTACAATTGATATTCAAATTAATAATTTTTAATTTTTATTGTTAATGATAAATAGTGCACTATATGAAACATAATACACAATTCATATAAATACTTGTAAAATAAAATCACCCCCTAAAAATCCATGCTAGAATCTGAAAACAATAGTGAATAGCTATTTCTGATATTCTTATACTAAGTCCAAAATGATACAAATTGGACGAAGGAAAAAATAAAATAATATAGAGTAGTTGTGGTTATCTTACAACTACTCACATCATAGTTGTCATAGCTGATATATTATTATTTAAAATACCACAAAAGTAGGTACCATTCGTAATTGATATTTAGATGAACAGTTCTTATTTTCATAATGAATAGTACACTTTCGTATTAAAAAATATTATACACAAATTACACAAAGACAGGTAAAAAAAGAAACCACACCAAATTTTATTTTTTATTTTTATTTTTGTCATATCTGCAGAAAGTACTGTGCTTTTCTTGGGGGAGGTTTGAAAGCTGAAGCCGAATCTTCTCTCGCATGGAACAGAAAATCAATAATTTAAGGCGTGAGAGGTATGTCAAGTCAAGAACTCCTCCGAGATACTGGTCTGGCCATCTTAATCCTCAACATCAGCTAACATCTTCGCCCTTGATAATATTTTATTCACATACTCTTTTTTAAATCCTTCAACGCCGACCGGCACTCCCTTAAAAACAAACACTCATGTTCAATCGCAACGCTAAATTCATTCTGCAAGAACTACAAACTAGTCGACTATATCGAAGTTATGGCACAAATGGTTCAGAATAGGAGAAATTTAGATTACTTGGGTAACATATGGAGAGTTTTGCAGGAGGGGATGAGTAGCGTTAAGTTTCAGATTACAGCACTGGTGGCGTTGGCGTTTGTTTTTCCCTACGCTAGCGCAACCACCTACACCGTAGGCGACACCAGCCAGTGGACTACAGGCGTAGATTATTCTACATGGGTCTCTGGTAAAACGTTCGTCGTGGGTGATAATTTGAGTACGTATTTACAATTTTAGTTTTTAATTTTCCTTAATCTTCTAAACTTTTTTCCTTGACATTTTCTATGTTCTTTTGGGTATATTACAATTTGGCATTGATCGGTATATTTGCAGCATTCATCTACTCATCCATCCATAGTGTTTTAGAGGTGAGCAATGGTGCATATGATTCGTGTAATACAACGAATCCAATTATGAGTGGGTCAGGCAGCCCAACGACCGTGACATTGAACAAGACGGGAGGACGGTGGTTCATTTGTGGGACGCCCAGCAACTGTTCGGGGGGCATGAAGTTAGCGATCAATGTTTTACCTGCAAATGTTACTCCCTGTGCCCCTATCTCACCTCCGCCGCCTCAGATAGAATGCTTCACTCCTCCTAATCCTTACTATCCTTATTACGCTTACAACTATTATAATAGTGCAGATCCTCCACTATTCCACAAGAAATTCGGTCTTCTTTCTTTGGTCGGATTGCTTCTGTGTGTTTTTATGTAGACTTTAGGGACAAAAATATGGTTAAATAATCGCTGTTGGGCATCTGGGAAAACGCAGGCCGAATGGTTTTCTTGTTACAGTTTGTTGCAGAATTTAGGAATTTATGGTCTCTTCACCTACATTGAATATTATCCAGGTTTTGATTTCTCTTTGTTCTAAATCGTTTGCTATCTCATGTGAAATGAATGAGTGGTACAGAAACGCTTTCACAATTTTCTTTTCTCAGAACAGAAAAACGTTTGATAAGAGACCTGAAATGCGATTTTTTATTTGAGAGTATTCACAGATTTCTATCTAGGCTATGGAGAGAACTCAAATACAGCTTTTATATGTTGATATAGAAATATTTATATGTTTCCTATGTCATCTGAAAACAATTTTCAATTATAGATAAAAACAGAGAATAGAGGAGAAGGAATAAACAGCAGAAGGAAGAAACAGAAAACAGAAAAACTCGCTGATTTCTTATTATTCATCAACAAACACTACAAATTTATAGATACAAAATAATTCAGCCGAGTCTTATAATAATGCTAACTGGTTTGACAGATTGACAGCTAATTGGAGATTTTTGCCAACTAACTATGAGATGAATGACAGCTGATTAGGACTCGTGATACATATACAAAATTCTGTTATAATCACTTATTCTTACACTCCCTCTTAAAGAATAACTGAATTTTGATGGACTCCCAGCATATTTCTATATGATACAAACTTTATCTTGTTCAATGGTTTAGTGAATACATCAGTCATGTTATCATTTGTATTATGATATTGTAGCTCTATCTTTTGAGATTGAATCTTCTCTTACAAAATGATGTTGGTTTTCAATGTATTTTGATCTTGTATGGTTTCAATGTGTTTTGATCTTGTATGATAAACTGGATGGTTCGTCAACTTGATTGAACTTTGATTGTTACATTTGATTGGAGTTGGCCCTTCTTCCTTCTATTTCATATCTTCAAGAATTCGCCTTACCCAAATGGTTTCAAAAGTAGCACTGCACAATGCTTTGTACTCAGCTTTTGTAGATGATAAATAAATATTTGGTTGCTTCTTACTACTCCAAGAAACAACATCGGATCCTATATTGAATGCATAACCCATTGTTGATTTACAATCATCTAGATCACTTGACAAATCATAATTTGAATAACCTATCAACTCAACATTCAAATGGTTAGTATATTCAATGTCAAGGTTTATAGTACCCTACAAGTATTGAGTGACTCTCTTGGCTACTTTCCAATGAGACTCAAGAGGCTTAGCCATGAATTGACTAAGTATGATGACTGAATATGCAATATCAAGCCTTGTAGTGATCAAGTAGTTCAAACTTCCCACCATTTGTCTATACAAATTCCCATTGACTTTTGTAGCATCATTATCACTAAAACACTTTACATTTTGTTCTAATGAAGTAGACATTGCTTTACAATCTTGCATAACAAACCTTTGAATCAATTTATTTGCATACTTTCTTTGAGTAATAAAAGTCTTACCATCTTCTCTTCATACTTCAATTCCTACAATATAATACATTTTACCAAGAACATTCATTTCAAATGCTTGGTATAATTTTGTTTTGATTTCATCAATCAACTCTATAGCACTTCCTATTACAATTAAGTCATCCACATACAATGAAATCAAAACAATTTTTCCATTTTCATTTTTCTTTATGTACAAATTTAGATTTTTACTCTTAATGTACCCATGTTGAGAGAAGAATCTATCAATTTTCTCATACCATGACCTTGGTGCCTATTTGAGACCATACAATGCTTTATTTAACCTATGCATACATATAATTATTTTCCCTTCTTTACAAATCCTTCATATTGAACAACATATATTTCTTCTTTTAAATCATCATTCAAAAATGTTGACTTAACATCCATTTGATGTAAATGATCCCAATTAAACTTAGTAGCAAGTGTAATCATAGCCTAATAGTATTCATTTTAACAAGTGCAAATGTATCCTCATAATCTATTCCTTTTTTTGTGAATATCCTTTTGCAACCAATATAGCTTTGAATTTATCAATAGTACCATTAGCAAGTTAAATTTAATTTAGAACAACCTTATAGAGCCTATAAGAATCTTATTTGTGGGTAAATCAGTTAATTCCCAAATGTCATTATCCATAACTGAATCATATTCTTCTTACATTATATTCTTCCATTTTTTATGATTCATAGCTTCTTCATAATTATGAGGTTCATTTATACTCATTACTTAAGCCAAAAGAGCATAGTCATTATACCTAGTTGGTGCCTTAGTTTGCCCCATTGATCTTCTCAATGCTTCTATGATGTGGGAAAAAGGGATATAGGGTCTCAAGCACACCTTTCTTGATATTACATTAGAGAGGAACCAAAATTGATCACATAAGACCACTTTGATATTATCCTCAATGGAAGAGCCAAAACGGTAGATCAGGGTTTTGGTCCTATTAGCGAATGAAATAGGGTTTAATAGATAAATCAAGTGATGACTCTAAACCCAGATTTGGCACAAATTTGAATCTGCTAACATCTTTGAAAAGCGCACAATTGCATTTGTGGCTTTTCTCTAAATTTTATCGAGGTATAGCTCCCTCACAAGATCTTCAATGAATTTATCTATTCTAAAGAAATGACATGTGCTTTTAACTATAAAGTAGAAAAGGTGACTAACGCTAGCTCATAAATATGAAACTAATGCAAGGGCATAGAACACAACCATTTATGATCAAAACAAATATTGAAAATCATGACTATCAAATCTAGTGTAAATAAATTAGACTGTAATAAATAAGAGACATATAGCTCATTTTTCAAAGAAAACAAAGCTATATGTGCACATAACACTCAGGTTTGCATACTTCAAATATTTTAATATATAAAACACAAATTATAAGCTATCGCAGACTATAATTAATATCATTCCTCCTCAAAAACACCCTCAGATGTATCCGACAAGATTCAAAAAAAGTCCCTTCATCTATGTTTTTCCTCTAATTTATAGCATGGCTAGAGCCATTCAACGGACACTAAGGCCATTACTAAATTAGTGACTTCTTGTATCCCAAACGTTTATTGGGAAATTGATACTTGAGAATCAGAAGTTTTTCCAAGAATAGATATCAGCAGAGAAAATCAATCATCACCTGAGCAATAGTTGCCAAAAGACTAATCATTTCAATGATTTTTAATGCAATGTATAAGGAAACCAAGTGGTAGCATGTGCGAGCTGTTCGATGAATAATTGTAATTCAATCAACACAAATTGGCCATAAATGCGAATTAAATTCACATCCTATCAATCTTGAATGAATGTTCCCATGTCTAACCAAAATTCTATAAATTCAAGCAGTGTCATTTCTCTCCCAACATCAATTGCATCCAATATGGTGAGCTCCCAAAGTGATGGAAATTTTGTGAATGATTACCTTGTTCTGAAAGAGATTGATCGTAATCCTATGTTCAAGCATATTTTTGATCAACTGAAAGAGGTCTTCATCATGTAGAGTGAGGTGGAAGAAGAGGTGCTCTGAAGCATACTAGGTGAGGAATTTCTGAGGTAAGCTCATGTGCACAATACTACCATGCTAGAGAAGTTTATTTACATGGTTGTCAGGAATTTTGGCTATTAAGACTAGGGCATGAGAGCACTAGAGCATTTGGTGAAGCATGATTTCCATCACTGTGTCAGGGTGGTGATAAATGGACTCAGTTACTATCCTCAAACTGGGCTAGTAGTTGATGCCATCTGCATTGCATCTTCTATCCAGGATGAGACTCTGGAGGAGGTCGTGGCTCTACTATGTACCAGAGTAGTGAGAAACAACATGGGGTTGTTCATGCAATTCCTCCAGTCACACAAGAACCTTCTTTCACCTACTCAAATTGAATGTCTGTAGGTTGTTACTAAGAGCATTCAGGTCCTGATGTTTACCTTGTGTACCTGAAATACCTTCTTTTTGCCTCTTTTGTATCTACCAACTTGGTTTTTGTACTCAATCCAAGCGATTATAGCTATGCCAGCATAATGTAAAAAAAAATTACATATGAATAAAATATCTCTTTTTGGTGTTATTTGTGTTTTTACATGTATGTTTTGTTGGTTTTTGTTTATAGTACACTTAGAAATTACTAGTTTTCTTTTACATAACATCTCAATTAAGTGAACAGACTAGTAATAATTTAGTTTAACCAACATAATCTTTCACAGGTGGCAAAACCTATGTTTCGCATAACTTAACAAAACCCCACCCAGGTTCAAAATGAATTAGAAAATGCTGCTTGAGGCATAACTTGCAAATGAAGTTTCTGAACTTTGACTTATGACTTGATCGGTTTCATACATGCACTTTGGGAGATAAAGGAAGTTATATAATTGACATGAGAAAACCGCCCAATGAAGGAAAAATAAGGTTGGCAGTAAAATGGGAGGTTCGACGAACCTAACAAAACACCGCCCGAGTTTGAAGTGAATGACAAAAGGCCGCTAAGAACTAGATTTGGTCCATGACTTAGGCAAAACTATAAGATAGCATCTCAAATAAAAACTTGAGGAAAAATTATGGGTAATAGTGGCTCTAGCTGGGGACAAGGACTGCAAAGGATGAAGCAATGAACCCAAAATCATAGGTATAGACTAGTCCTTATTCATTGGGCATGGAGTCAGGGAGGAAGGACAACCAAGAAAACCAAAAATGGGGAAAAACCAAGAGAGAAAAATCTATACTACTGACACAACAAAACTTCAACTATGTACATGGTAGGAAAAATCTACCTCAGATGACTCCTGAATAATTATGCAAATCCATTGACAGGTTGGGAGAAGTAGCTGCCTATATGAATAAATGTTGAGTAATTGAAAATTGTGTGTACAGCCAACTTCCAAATTGCAACCATCACTATTAAATAAACAAATTCCGTACTCTGTAAGGACCTCTCAAGCGATGCCTTTTGTTTAAAGAGCCATTCTTGATTATATACCTTAGTAGTCAAATGGTTCGCATTAATGCTTCCCTGTACATATGTTTACTTAAACTTCCCTACATGATATTCAGTTCAATATTTTCTTGCATGTTTTGCACCTAACACTCTGAACAAGAAAAGAGGAGCCCTTGAATTGGACACCCCACATATAAATTATGAGGAAAATGAAATTCCCAGTCATCATGTGTATGAGCAATCACATGGTCAAAAGATTTACGATCCCAATTTATAGTTTGTACATCATTAGATTTGTTAGATTCCAAAGCTAATTTATCAATCACAATTCCTCTTTCAATTTCATCCACTTCACAAGTTGATTCTAATAATTGTACTAAAACCTCTAAATCTTGTATAATGTTCCTTTCAAAATGGAAAAATTCTAGAACAAAATTCTTAGTTGTTTCACTCACAATTGCCTGGCCTTCAAGACTTTCACTGGCAAGTTTGAACCCCTCATAAATAACTTGTGAGCTACGAAAAATGATATCTAAAGATTTAATTACCTTTAGGAGTTGACCTTGATTTTCTCCTTCAGTTGGGAGATTAGTATTTTCCTCTTATTGTCTTTGTTCATTCAATCAACTGTAGCTCTAAGCAAACAATCTTCTTTTTTTAACATTAATTGATCTTCTAAATTCATAAAAAGAGGTTTATCATATATTCTGAATTCATCAAAATCAAAGAGAGGGTTAGGATTAGTTGAGCACCATTTTTTCTTTTGAAGATCACCCTTCCCAGGATCATCATCTCCTTCTGGACTTAAACATATATTTTTATCCTCCAAGTGCTTCTTTGAAAAGGAAAGATTCATATTCTGGAGAAAGAAGAGAAGATGATTCCAAACCTTTCAAGCTAACCTTTGAAGGACAAAGTTTACCATGGGGAGAGGTCAGAGTCAATGGTGGCTTTACTGGCAACACCTCATCTTCATCATCACTAGATGAGCTTTAATCACTTCCAGCTTTAGCATAGGTGCATAAGTTCAAGGATAAATTAACACAAGGGTGGTTATGCTTTTCATTAGGCTGATGTAGATTATCAAGGATCATTAGATTCATGTTCACCACAATAGGATTACATTTGACTGGAAGCTTGGGAAAGGTTTTATAATTGTTTTCAAACTTCATACATGAATTTACTTTCCACTTGCCTACTACAATGAAATCATCTTCAACCTTCACTACCTCTCGTTGAGCTTACTCAATTCCTTGAATTTTCTCTCTTTTCAGAAGTAATTGTATATCTGGTTGAAGAGCATAAATGAATATGTGGTATTAAATCTCTACACTGGGATTTTTTGGGGCAGGGATATTTTGAAGAGACCGGTTAAAATGGTAGACAAAATCCCTCATCATTTCAGCTCTGTTTTTCATAATCTAAAAAAAGTGACACAAGGTAGCTGCAACATTAGTTAGGATTCCATAACGTTGGAGAAATTTTGTCTTAAGAACCTACCAACCAGTGATGGTCCCCTTTTCCAATCCTCTAGACCATTTAGTAGCTTTCTCAATCAAACTTTCAATAAAAATTCTTACAAACACATGTTCATCTTGAATTCTTAGGACTACGCTCATAGCTATCATAGCTAGGATATGGTCCTCAAGATCCTGTTCATCCTTACCTGAGAATTTAGGAAATCCTCTCCAGGATATTTTAGGTAAATCATGATACTTTGATAAAGCAAGGGGACCAACTTGGTTACACCAGAGATTTGATGCCATAACAACAAACAGACTTGCCAACTCACCTAGAGTAAGATTAGGAAAATGAGTTTACTATTGTGGATGAGCCAGAGGTGGATTATGAAGCTGATATGCAGGTGGGTCCCTTGGTTGACATGGAGATGGATTGGGATGACAATTATGATGATGAGGTGGGTCATTGTAATATTTGAATATCAATCTTGGGGGTGGTTCAATCATAGGTAAATGTGGTCGATGGGCCCGTTCCTCTTCCAAGACAAAATTCACTTGCATATGATTTGTTGCACTCCTTTTGTACCTCCATGTGAGTGTATTTAATTGTGAAATGATATCTTCTTGTTCCGCTCCAACACAATCTAAATCTGGCTACAAAATAGGGAATACGTCATTATGTGGAAGTACCATTTTGTTGCATGACATAATGGAAATTGTCAGACTTCCAACTAATTTATCCCTAATGGAGTCGCAATAAATTTGTTAGAGAATGAAATAGGGTTTAATAGATAAATCAAGTGATGACTCTAAACCCAAATTTGGCACCAATTTGAATCCGCTAACAACTTTGAAAAGCACACAATTGCATTTGTGGCTTTTCTCTAAATTTTATCAAGGTACAACTCCCTCACAAGATCTTTAATGAATTTATCTATTCTAAAGAAATGACATGTTCTTTTAACCAGAAAGTAGAAAAGGTGACTAACACTAGATCATAAAAATGAAACTAATGTGAGGGCAGAGAACACAACCATTTATGATCAATAAAAAGATTGAAAATCATGTCTATCAAATCTAGCTAGTGTAAATAAATCATACTGCAATAACTAAGACATATATCTCATTTTTCAAAGAAAACAAAGCTATATTGTACACATAACACTCAAGTTTGCATACTTCAAATAGTTTAATTTATAACACACGAATTATAAGTAGGGAAAACTTTAAGAAACCCCCCCCCCTCGGAGAAGCTGTAAAATCCTGGCGAATCTTTCATACAAGTTCCAAAAAAAATATTAATTTTAGAGGTGATTTTTTTTTGTTTTTCATGAAAAAAATAATCCCCATTGGCGTATCTTTTGTAATCGCTAGAAGTCTACGGAAAATCCTAGCGAAATGCTTTTTTTTTTAAACCACTAAAATATTTTCATTGGTGATTAAAATCTATTTTCAAACCAATAAAATATTTCCATTAGCGAAATAAACCTGTTTTCAAACCAGAAAAAATAATTTTGTTGGTGATTTTTTTTTTTCAAACTAAAAATAAATAAAAATTCGTGAATTAAACCTATTTTCAAATGACTAAGAAAAAAACATTGGTGAATTAAACATAATATCAAACTAATAAAAAAATCCATTGGCCGATTAAATTCAGTGGCGAATCCACTACCATTCAATGAATTTTCAATGGAAGGTTGTACTTGCATTCTGGAAGTATATCTCTCAAGCACTAGATTTGTGAATGGAAACCTCTGGAATAACACTAGAACCATTAGATGTGGACACGTGGCGAGATCAAGGGTCTTCATCATGGTAATTAATTCGACAAGTTGGATTTTGGCAATGAGCGATAGAACTTAAGTGGCAGAAATATGCACGTGCATTAAGTTTGTTTTAAAACAGGGACCGCCTAGAAAGAACGTAGGACCAAGGCTTAAAAAATTAAGAATGTTTTACACAAAGGATCTGGCAAATCAATCTAACCATGACCGTTTGATTATTTTTTATGGACGGCTTTAGTTGCATTCCGGAAGTATATCTCTCAAGCACTAGATTCGTGAATTGAAACCTTTAGAATAATAGTAGAGTCGTTAGATGTGGACGTGTGGCGAGATCAAGGGTCATCATCATGGTAATGAACCTGATGGGTTGGATTTTGGAAATGAGCGATAGAAGAACTTAAGCAGCAGAAATATGCACGTGCATAAAGTTTGTTTTAAAAGAGGGACCACCTAGGAAGAACGTATGACCAAGGCTTAAAAATTTAAGAATGTTTTTTTTATCAGTGATACTTTTTTATTTTATTAATTATATAGAAAAAGATACAGATTCTATAAAGTTCGCAACATCCAAAAACTACCAAAAAGGTTGATCAGTGATACTTGTTTATTTTATTAATTATAAAGAAAAAGATACAGATTCTACAAACTTAGCAACATCCAAAAACTACCAAAAAAGTTGAATAAACAGCTCAAAAACCAAAGTATCAGAACTTCCCTAAACAACTATGCCTTTGTACTACCCAAACGAGTAACGACCTCTACCCAAGCCGCAAAAATATTACAATTTCACAGCCAATCCAAGCTTAACCCCAAAATTCTGACGTAGAGGCTAAAAACAAAACAAAAAACTACACTTTACGTTAACCATTATTAATCAATCTTCTTCGAAGACTCACTCATCTCCAATGGTAGTATCTCCTTTAACGGTTTTGGCTTCTTCCGTGGACGCAGTCCCTTCTTTTCGCACATCTCCTCTCTGGAAACTTATTTTAGATTTTCTATTGTTTGCTCTATTGCCATTAGCTCAGCACAAATTTTAAGTGCTTTCCACCCACGCTCAACTCCTTCCTACCACCAATCTTTAGTGCAACCCTCTGGCCATCTAATAAAGAGGTGATTTAAATCTGCAAGCTCCATGCCCCCACCATCCATTCCTTCTATTTTTACCAACCCTACTCCTAGTATCACTCATTACAGAATGCTTTCCATGTCCACTAAAAAATATTTATGTACCAGAGTTTTCATTACTCTCCTCACCTTTTTCATCGGTTCTCCTCAATCTAAAGCCCAAGCCATGACCAATGAATAGATATCCATATTCATTCTGAATCTATGTGTCAATTTTTTGAATCCATCCCCCAACATTATTTGAACTTCTTGTACCACCTGTTCTTCCTTGTAGAGAAATAAACCTCACAACCTCTACACAAACGCTTTACCCACAAAGGGGTCCAACTTCCTCTACGACGTCATGGTGAAACTGGCCTCCATTGCTTTTATGTTTCACTGGCTTCCAACCTATCACCCACTGCCGAAAGGATACAATCCTATTATCCTTACACTCAAACTCAAAGAAGCATTGAGGGTGATAGGTGAATGTCATTATAACACCTCATTTCGCCAGCCTTCTCCATAAATGCACCGTGCTTGTCACCTTTCCTATCTTAATTCACCAAAGTTGATGTTTTGGCACTTTTCCTAACCTTACTACCTTAGTAACTTAGTTGCAAGTCTTTCTTGGTTGTCTTTGTAGTCGGTGGGTCGGAAGTTTCAAAAAAATTGAAAATTTAGACTTTGGTTCTAAGGTTCCAAATTTTAGTGACCAGGTGACATTATGGACCAAGACTGTAAGACAAATTTTTGGTGGACAATTGTAATTGCATTGCAAAAGTATATTTCTCAATCACTAAATTTTCAAATGGAAACCTCTAGAATAACACTAGAAATGTTAGATGTGGACACGTGGCTAGTTCAAGGGTCATCATCGTGGTAATGAATCCGACAGGTTGGATTTTGGCGATGAGCGATAGAACTTAAGTGGTAGAAATATGTACATGCATTAAGTTTTTTTTAAAAGAGGGACCACCTAGGAAGAACATAGGACCAATGCCTAAAAACTTAAGAATGTTTTACACAAAAGATGTTGCAAATCAATCAAACCATGACCATTCGATGAATTTTTGATGGACGGTTGTAGGTGCATTCCGCAAGTAAATCTCTGAAGTAGTAGACTTGTGAATTGAAACCTTTGGAATAACACTAGAACCGTTAGATGCGGACACATGGTGAGATCAAGGCTCATTTCTCTCTTTTCAATGACCCGGCATATTACATTTCATTTAATTGAAATTATCAATCTTTTTGAAGAATGTGTGGTAGTCATACTGCTCGCGACGGTTAATGCCATATGAACATCTGAAGTGATTGATTGGACAGCTCATGAGTCATAGCTTTCATGAAACAAGATTTGTAATGATTTCAAATTTTCATAATTCATATCATTCGAGTGACATTGGAGTCTGGTGATTTTGACAGCTTGTCACTTGTCAACTTGAGGTACATTTTGCGTGTATCCAAACATTAATCAAATTAAACGTTTTAATTGTACATGTAAGGCTTAAGTTATTGTTACACAAATCGATTAAGTTGGTTTTTGGGTTTGCATGAATTGCCATTATGAATCATGATTATATAGTATACATAACCTCACAATGCACACGTGACACGTGTGAGGTGTACATAGGAATTAGGCTAGTAGTGGCATTATTGGTGGCACTATTGGCCTGGAAAAATAACTAAATAAGGACAGTGACTAGTGAGCACAACTAAAATCATTCGTTGAAGGCTAAAGGCCTTACTATTGAGTGCAATGTTCAAATTATAGTAAGGGTTTTCATTTTGTATTTTTAATAAGGATTCAGGAAGAAGATCATGTGGCATTATTGGGGATACTCTAAATTCTCCTGCCTGTAGTTATGTAGTCATAGAGTCAACAACCAATTTCGTTCAAGCTTCAAGTTCAAAATGGGTGTAATTGAAAAGAATTTGATTTGGTTCACTTGACTTCTTAGACAGGTTTTGAACTAGGAGAGGTGCTCTGATGGGCATAACTTCTATTCCTAGTGCATAGAAGATACAAGTAAAATATGGGAGAAATTTTACAACCCCTCATCTTCCGCGTGACTTTGATTTTCAAAGGGGATAAGTACATTTTGTATCTTCACAACTCCCATTTCCCTAGTTCGATTGGCCCCCTTTTCTCCATGCATTCATTTTCAAAGCTACTGGCTAATCTGGGAAGTCCCATGCATTTATTTTCAAAGCCCATGGTTGGCCTTGAAAGTCCCATTATTTTCAGGCAAACATGCATTACATTTACGTTTTCACCAGCGATCCAGCAGAAGCTTGGTGCTTGCACAAGTTTACATTTGTAATTGTACTATGTAATAATGTGACATTGTCATTCAATTGCAATAAAATAAATGGTTGTGCTATTAAAAATAAATTGATGAAATCATAGCAATTGTGTTATTAAAAAGCACATAAAAGCAATTGATGAATCTATTCATATCAGTTTTTTTTCCTTTAAGAAATTATCTATTTATGAAATAATTGCATGCAGATTTAAAACTTAAAAGTAAAACATAAAGAAATACAAATACTAAAGTTAAGTACTCGAATCGATTAAGTTGTTTTTTTGGTTTGCGCGAATCGTGATTATCACTATAGTAACCCAACCTCACACGTGATATGTGTGAGGTGTACATAGGGACCAGGCTGGTAGTGGTACTTGTTGACATGGTTTTTGTGACTACACCAACTCAGAATAAAGTCACCAACGGCTACTCTATCCTATCTTGAACAAAGTTCCCTACATGCTAAGATTGTGAGATAGATCATACATTTAACTCCAAGGTTCCTTCATGCAATAGAATACCCTCAGTTGGCTCAATGTGTTTTGTTGGTATTTCAAGGGGACTTACACAATTGTTTGACAGCCGACAACAGACAGTAGATTAAGGGCTTTCGCGTGGTTCGAATGATTTGGCAAGTGAGCACAAGTTTCCTAATTCTAACCAGGAATGAACTAAATTTAAAAGAGTGTAGGGCCTAAGAAGTTTGCATTCTATCTAAGGACGGGACGTGGGATCAATCTTGACAGACTTCGACCAGACTCTGCTTCGCCTCACATTGGACAACTTACAAAAAGTCAGTGCAATCTTCAAGGGAGTGACAAGAGGTTTTCAAATTATAATTCAACATATAAGTACCATCAAAATGACACATACACATACATGAATCACAATCGAAGTTAAGTTTATAAAGTTTTCCAGTCGACCACACAAGGAAAACTTGTCGTCAACAAGCTGCTAGTGGTATGGATAAAATGAAGTTGCCTCGATTAAATCCACAAGTCCACAACTAACATCTTCTTGCATGAAAATGAAAACTACTCTACTTTACGCTACTTGAAGTTGAAGGGATGAAGAAACCTTGCTAGCTACTTATAACAAAGATGAATTCACCATTCAATGAAAGATCTTTTATTACAATAGTTTTTGCAACAATCTCTTACAAAGTTTTCAAAGGAAAACCTTCCTTCTCCTTCAAACTACGCTATGCTAAGATGTTACAACTAAAGTGTCTCTGCTCTATTCTCTACTCTAATCTCTAAGCTCTGCTTCTACTAAAGTACAAATGAGGGGAACTCCCCCTTTTATAGCTAGCCAAGTCCAACGGACGGCTCAGATTACAATTGGCTGGATGGCCCAGATTGTGCCACCTCAGCCCTAAACAAGGTTCACCCTAAAAACTGCCATAATGGAGAGTGGGGCAATAAATGAGCAATTAATGGCCACCATCTTCTAGAAGATTCCCGTTTGTAGACGCATTCACACTATTCTCGATCCTCTTGGACTTGATCAAACAACTTCTTCTTTGTCACTCGAGTTATACTAAGTCTCAACACTTAGCCATTTTTTGCAACTTTTCTTCCTTCGAGGTTGAAATGTCATCTTGGATTACTTAAGTCATCACTGCTTGGTCTCGACGTTTCTCCTACAAAACAAGCAAGGAGAAGAGTATTAGAACACTTCATAATATAAATTCCCTTTACTTACCTGATTTTCACGCTCTAACTTCCAAGAGTTCATTGTTTTCCTCTAGCACAACTTTGCTTTCTTCATGATTTTCCAACACCTTGACTTCAACTGTATCCCCTTTACTTTTCTAGCTGAGGTGTTTGCAATTTTGATCTCATTCATCTCTAGCTCAGGAAAATTATCCTCATGAAGAACTTGAGCAAATTCACTTAGGCAGTTCCTTTCAAATTCATCATCTAGAGTATTTTACCTTGCAAACACATTTTCTTCACTTTGCCTTAGAAAATTTTCAAATTTTCCCTTAGGAAAACTCATCAATTCGGTGCCCATCAAAATCTTTATCCTGAAAGCTTCGGCGAAGTGTTAAAGGCTTTAAAATCAACTCCCTGTCAAGGATCCTCAATACCCAGAAGAAAATTTTCTTCAGAACACGTCAGATTCATGGGTATACAACGAACAGGTTCATTTAATTTATTGAATTTTGAACCTTAGAAAATAATTTTTTAGCAAATTTAATCCATTTCTTCATCCCCCTGAGAATTTTTTCTCACTCCAACTCAAATTTTTTTATCAACCCTGTGAAGCTGGCATTCACTGACTTCATCTCTGGCAATTTCATCCAAATTTCATATTTCCAAGTCCAAGTGTGATTTTGATAATACTTAGAAAAAAATATTTAGATTTCCTTAGGAAATTTTTTATTTGATCTTCAAATCATCTTCCTGTGATGAGAAAATTTTATTGTTTTGACTCACTTAGGAAGATTTTCTCCTTGAATGCCCTGGGCGCATATGGTGTGCAATGCTTCCATTTCAAAACATTTTCAGCCTCCAAAGCAAGGTGCACTTTGAGGGACTTGCTTTCATTTTAAATGATTTAGAATTTTTTTTTTTAATTCCCCTTCTCTTTCCAGGTGCATATGGAGGGTGGAGCATCAAATTTGCGTGCCTTAGAAATATTCCCACACTCCAATACTTCAAGCTAGGGCACAAATAAGGCTATGGGATTTTAGGCGCAAATGACATGATCTTCTCCAGGTTTCATACTTAGAAAATTCTTCGAAGTTTATTTCCTTGTGCTTAAGGCGCATTTTAGACTCTTCACTTCAAGTTGCCACACTTAGAAATTTTAGCCTCCTTCCAAAGTCAAGGCGCAAAAGGTGGTCTAAGCTTTGAATTTCATGCACTTAGAAGAATTTTTATTTTTTTAAATTATCCATCTTTCCTTAAGGCGCATTTGACCTGCCTTACTTTGAATCTCACGCCTTATGAGTTAAGGCGCAAATTCCCCTCAAGACTTAAGGCGCAAATGGGGCTTCATACTTTGAGTTCCCTACACTTAACCAATCTTCAAGTCCATTTCCTTGTCCAAGGTGCAAATTGACCCCATTCACCTTAAGGTGCATTTGATGCTATGTACTTAGAGTTTCATTGCCTTAGCCATTTTTGGAAGTCATCTTTCAAAGTTAAGGCGCATATACCACCTTCAACTTTTAGTTTCCCACACTTAGCAATTTTTTGAAGTTTTCTTTTTACTCCCAATTCCTTGGGTGCATTCCACCCTTCTTACTCTGAGTTTTGGTGCCTTAGAAGAATTTTCCAGCCTTGAAAACTTTTCAACTCTCTCATTGCAAGCTAAGGCGCATTTAGAAGGGGCAACTACAAGTTCGCTATACTTAGAATATTTTTACTTGACTTTCTCTTCAAGGGCGCAAATCACAAGGGGAGCTTCCATTTTTCAATGACTTAGAAAATTTTTGAGTTCACTCTCCAAAGAGGGGCGTATTTGACCCATGAAGCTTTCACTTTCCACACCTTAGGAAAATTTTGAGTCTCTTCAAGCTCAGGCGCATTTCTCATGTCCAGCTTTCAATTTATAACACTTAGAGAATTTTCTCATCCAACATCAAGGGCGCATTTGGCAGGTGGTGCTTCAAATTACGAGTGCCTTAAAAACTTTTTCAAGCTTCTCAAGGTTAGGCGCAAATCCATGTTTGAAGTTCCATACTCGAACAGTTGATAAAAATTTTGCTCTTCAAGCTTGGGCGCATATCTTCCTATGAGCTTTATAATTAAACTTTTCAATACTTAGCCTCCCTAGCTCCTGGGCGCATTTGGCAGGGGCAACTTTCAGTTTTGACACTTAGAAACTTTTCCATCTCCTCTCTTGAGCTAGGCACATTTAGCCCCTCATGCTTTTAATTTTCAACACTTAGTGAGCTTTTACTCCAACTTCAAGTTCAAGAGCGCACTTTACCATGGAGCTTTCAACTTTCCAGACTTAGAAAAAAAAATTCAAGCCACCTCTCAAGCTAGGGTGCATTTAGGACCCCCTACTTCCAATTTTTTGATACTTAGAAAATTTTGAAGCTCCACATCTCACCTAAGGCGCATTTTGGGGCTTGAGCTTCAAATTTCATCAAGCCTTAACCTCAAGGGGGCATTTTGAGTCCTAAGCTTCAAATTTGAAGGACTTAAAGAAAATTTCATCAAGTTTCAAAGTCCACTCTCCAAGTTAGAACTTCAAGGGAGCAATTGGAGGGGTATGCTTTCATTCTTTAGACACTTCAAGAATTTTGATATGTCTTTGGCCTTTTAAAGCAAGTCTTGATGTTGGACCTGAAAAAATATCAAACCTGGTGGATTTCTTGTCCTTTTCCAGATTTAGGGTGACTCGATCATGCTAACCCTAATTTGCCCTGACTTTCTATTTTTAGAAATTTCTTCAAATTTCGTGCTTTGAATTGACCTTTTACTCCAGGAAGCTTGATTTCGCCTTGTTCCAACTTCGGAGTGTGATCGTGCTGTCGGCGCCTGATATCCACCTGCACCTGCTATTTTTAGCAACTTACTAAAAATAGCAACTACTCAGAATGTCTTCAAATCTCACGTGTTGAATGCCTGAAGTGTAACGATTGTTGTTGGATGTTGCTTTTACACGACTATCCTGTTCCGCCCTTGATTTTAGGAAACCCTAATTTCTCTGCCTAAGCCTGCTAAAAATAGTAGGTGTCCGATTTTCCATCCTCTGCAACTCTGTGTGATCTAAAATTCGTGTCATAGGGTCTTCATCACTTGCTTGACCTATACCTCTTGATGCCTTGCGCTAACCTGCTATTTATAGCATGTTTCTAGAGGTGGCTTACTATTTATAGTAACTTCTTGCTTCTAAGACTTCCACAACTCTGTTTGACTTGAAATTCGAATGACGCGCTCCTCACCATGTTACCTGCCCGTTGACACTGGCGCATGTGGCTAACTTTCTATTTTTAGCCAGTTTCCAAAATGACTTTCCATAAATAGTAAGTGCTCCATTTGCCTTCAAATTTTACCAGCAGACTCCTTGAAAGATGTTGATCACAGTGGTTTACCCCAGTTTTCAAAAAATTTGACTTTTTACCCCTCTTTTTGGGTCCCAAAGCTAGAAACCCTAATTCATCTTGCATGCATATCAAACGATCTCTGTTTGTTCTCATTTCTGTTGCATTGTGATCAGCTCGTGATTCTGAAGTGTTGGGAGGTGGCTGTCAGGATGCATCTGCTAAAAATAGCAAGTTCTTGAAGGAGTGATTATCTCATTTTGCATGCCATATCATTGCGAAGCTCTCAAAAAACCCATAAAAAATATGTCAACATGGAAAGAAAACACTGACATGCAAACCTTGAAAATAGCCCCGAAAGATTGAATTTTGAAAGTCATTATCTCGCTTTGCATGTCACACCATCACAAAGGTCTCAAAAAACCCATAAGGAATCTCCAGACATGTGCCAAAAAACTCTGCATCTAGGCCCTGAAATTGGCTCTGGAAGTTGAAGTGCTAAAAATAGTAAGAATCTGACGAAATTTTAGTGAAAACCTGCTGGAAACACACTGACATCAATGTTAATCTCTATTTTCAATTTATTCACCTTGTTTGACCTCAGACTGACCAGAAAGATGGAACCCTAATTCTATAGACTTGGCCAAATTTCACGCTTAGGCTCATAGATGGGAACGTCCCCAGAAGGAAGACATCAGAAAAGAGACAGACAGATAGAGAGAGAGAGAGACAAAAACCAAAGCCAAAAGACTAGAATGGAGCAAAAATTAGGGGTCCCCATCTAGAATGGGGCGATGTGTGAAAAGGTCACAACAGTACTATTGGTGGAACTGTTGGCCCATAAATAAGGATAGTGAGCACATATGAAATAATTCGTTGAAGGCTAAAGGTTATACTATTGACTCTCGAGTGCAATGTTTGAATTTTTATAAGGGTTTTCAATTTGTAGGGTTAATAAGCATTCAAGAAGAAGATGATCTGGTATTATTGGGGATACTCTAAATTCTCCTTCCTATAGTTATGTAGTTATAGAGTAAAAGACCAATTTCCTTCAAGTTCAGAATTGGTGGAATTGGAAAGAATTTGATTTGGTTGACGAGACTTATTAGACAAGTTTTGAGCCAGGATGGGGAGCTCTGATGGAGATAAGTGCTCTCCAAATGCATGGAAGCAGCAAGTAGAAGATGGGAGTAGTTTTACTACCCCTCATCCTCTGCATGACTCTAATTTTCAAAGGGGATAAGTACTTTTGGTATCTTTAATAGCTCCAATTTCCCCCATTTGATTAGCCCCCCTTTCCCCATGCATATTTTTCAAAAACAATGATTGGTGGTGGCCCCCCTCTATGCATTTATTTTTAGATGACAGAGAGTCAGAGACCATGGAAAAAGCTTGGTGCTTGCACTTACATTTGTATTTGTACTATGTAATAATGTGAAATTGACAATTCTCATTTAGTTGTAATAAAAATAAATGGTTGTGCTATTAATGTGATTATGTGACATTGTAATTCCTTTTATTAAGTCCTTTGCAATGTTAAGTTTTACTGTGCTATTAATGTGACATTGTAATTCATTTTATAAAGGCATTGATGTGAATTCTAGTGCATTAAAGGTTGAAAAAAAATTTTAAAAACATGTTTACTATTTATAATATATATCATAAATTACTCAACCATTTGATGAACATTTGATCTATGGTTGTAGTTGTATTTCGGAATGAAATGCACGAAGTGCTAGGGTTGTGAACCTAAATGTCTAGAATCACCCTATAACCATTAGATTTACAAAGATCAACAGTTTAGATTCTTTACAATTTGTTGTCAATATAGAACTAAAAAAAGCATTTTCAATTTATACTGCTAAGTGATTTTATTTTTTAAGTGAGAGGGTTAGCACAAGGGGAGATTTCAGTCTTCAGTTTTCTCATTGCAGTGCACCGTGACACCATCCTATTCTAGGTTCCATAGTTCCACTTCCGACAAAGCCATTCCAAAAACCTAGTTTCCACGACTGTCAACATTAATCTTTCCAAGAATCAAAAGTCAGGAAAGTGAAAGAATTCCTATGGCTATGTTTCATCGTTTGATGTTTCTTAAAATCTTATTTTGTCAAACTTTGAAGTTTTGGTTTAGGGCTAAGAGACTTAAGAATTAAGAAAAATTAAGGAGGACTAATAGGGAATTCATAGTTTCACATTGTATATATAAGCATGTCTACCAATAGTACCATTAGAGCAATGTCAGATAAAAAAATACATTATGCAAAATTGCTTAAAACCCCAGGTTTCACTGATGAATACCATGATATTTATGATCCTGAAATCTATGGTAGGTGTACCTCAGAACTTAGATTTTCATTTGAGAATAAAGCCTCAAATAAAATGCAAGTTAATACTAATAGTATCAATGCACTGTGGGTAATTGGATTAGGGCGCATGATGTTACATGAGGTTTTCCCTTGCCCTAAATTTATCATGGTTTGTGCCCAAAATTATGATGATAACAAAAGAGCAATTGTTAATAAAGATAGCAAAGAAGAATTGTTATTCATTAATGCATAAGAACTTGTAAAAGTGTTGGGGTTTACATTTACAACCAAAGAATTTGGAAATGTCCACATTGACCTAGAAAAGCTTGCTAGTGATTATGAAGCAGTGGATGAAATGGAGAAAAATTCTTTCTTAAATAGAATAGTTTAGGATAGAAACAAATTGAAATGTGATCAAAAGCCTCCTTATGATTTGGAAATTTTTAAACCATGGGTTCAGGATACTATTTCCATGCTAGCATTTTTCCTTGGACTAGATAGCAATTTGGAAGTGGGTGCATGCCTCCTTGAAATGGTGTATAATATCCATTATGGTGTTCCACATATCAAATATAAATTTATTGAGCACATTGTAGAATCCATGCATAAAAAAAATTTAATGATTAAAGGAGGTTCCACCAAGACATTTAGGTTCACAACCAACTTGTGCTATCTTTTTGTATTCAAATTCAGAAGAATGTTTCAGACCAACAAGCTTTAGATTCGGCCCTATAGTAATCCTGAGGAAAAGAAAATGGCTCCAGTATATGAATGGACCACTGTTATAAGGATGCATGATTCTCGAAGGAACTATAGTCATTTTGTAGACTACTTTTTGGCTCCATTGCATCAAGCAATTACAAATACTCCAATGCCTAGATTGCCTATGTCATGTAGAAACTACATTCAACTAGGAAAATAATACAATTGGTTGATTGGTACTTAATGGAAAAATATAATGTGCTAAGATTTTATGCATCGGGAGTACAGCCATACAAACTTCCAATACATGTGACAGAAAGATTTTTTTCTTTGGAATATGTAAGGCAGATGCAAAGTACTGATGAACTGCACTTTACCAGTCAGCGAAAGAAGACCTTATTTCCTTCTTTACCTTTTTCATGTGAAGGGATCACATTCGAGAGAAAATCGTTTAGTGTGGCACATAATCTTTTGAAAATATTTGATTTTGATGCTATCTATCGCTGACAGTATGATCCATGAGACACCATTAAATCAATTATTTTGCTCAATAAGAATGTTGCAAGTAGAATTCAACATGAAAGTAAACCCTTGCTCAAAAACTTCAGAAACAAGGATTCTTGGGATGAGGTCAAAATTGCAATGGAGAAAAGTGTTGTTGAGAATGGTATTTGTTTTGAGCAATTGTTAGCAGAAATTATGGCATTCCATCGAAAGACAATCAGAAGGTACAACAATTTTTATCAAAAAAGTGTTAAACCATGTAGTAGAGTAAAAATTCCAGGTTCTCTAGAGAAGGAAGTTACAAAAAAAAAATTGGTCATGATCAAAAATTATTTCCTTTTGGTCTATGAAGAAGGAGCTAGGTGAACCAAGAGCTCTTGTAGAGTATGGAGATAACGAAGAAGACAGTGAGTTTAACAAATTGTGGAATATAGAGCATCCAAATGAATAAGAAGATAAAGAAATTTTTCATGAATCTAATGATGATAGGGAAGAAGGAAGCCATGTCAATTTCAAACTTGGTTTAAGTGAGGCCACAAAAGAAACATATACTACTAGAGCATCCATAGCTGAAAAAATGGGTTATGAAGGTGGTCCTTTGGGATCCCAAAGACAAGGCCCTTGGATGGTAATAGATGTAGATCATAGAAAAGAAAGTGATTTTTCTGGCCTTGGGATTGGAGGTGAAAAATTAGACCTAGGGCATACAAGACAATTTGTTAGAGCTTCAAATCCTCACCCTCATGGTTAGACACAATCACAACTAGGACATGCCCATGGTGGAGAGCTTAGTGCAACTAGCACTGCCTCTGGTGGCGATGGTATGGGTAGTAGTACTAGTAGTGGTAAACATGTGCTACAACAAGAAACTACACATAAGAGGACAACAATACAATATTTATACCACGGAAACACCAGGTGATCAAGGCATACAGAAGAGGAAAAATATTTTGACAGGTCCAAGTCACACTACCAGTGGATCCACCACAAAGGAGTTATTTCTAGGAACCTCCCAGTGCTAGTTACTACTACTCCTATTCCTTTGCCATTCAAGCATTCCATTGTTCCTGTGTCCCTAGGTCTTGATTACATTGAAGAGTTTGAAAAGAAATCAGACATGAATAAAAAAGAAAAGAAGCAACTGATGGAGATTGCATCTATTGTAACTTCAAAGCCTACCACAACCATGGTATTACCCACATTTGACACAAATAAAGAAATCATGGAGTACACATTTCTTGTTCCCATAGTTCAAAGACAAACTAGCAAAATAGATGGATCGATTTGAATTCCAAGTGAACAATATTTAATTGGATTTTTCTAGACTCAAAAATATTGACAAAATTAATGTATCAAAGAAGAACAATGAATTGGTGTACACATCATTGCTAAAGCAAGATAGAGAGAAAAAAAGGTTACAGACTCAAATTGAAAAGTTACAGGCAAACCTAGCAAATGAGAAACCAAAGAGGAAAGCAGCAGATAACAAGAGCAATGAATTTGAAAAAAGAATTAAAAAATTTGCCTCTGCATCAACAAGCAAAGAGGATAAGCAGAATGAGACTACGGTGAATGAACTAAAGAAAAGGCTAGATGAGAGCAATAAGAAATATGATGAGGAAAAATCCACTTCATAAAAACTAAGACTAAGCATTGCGAATGGAAATGCATAGTGGGAACAAAAATTAAAGGAGAGAAAAAGAAATAAAAGATTGGTGGCAGAGGTGATGGAAGCAAAAAATTAAATTGAGACTTGTCAAAATAAGTTATATGCATTTTGTAGAGAGACAATGAGCCATATGAAACAAAATATTTGGGATGAAATAATGTAGAGGATTGATCATTTGTGTGACACGTTTCAATTGATTGATGCTATCAGACAACATCATAAGAAGCTCAACAAATATTTAGTGGACAACAAAAATGTGTTGGCATTAGAGAAATCTGCAAAAGAAATTCAACAAATAGTCTACAAAGCTAGTGACAAAGTTTTCAAATCAAAAGGGATTACTAATGGCTTGCTACATCAATGGCATTGTCATCTATCATTGAAAAGTCTTTGAGAATGCATGAAACAAAGGAATATTTGAATTTGGTTGCAAACATGATGAAGAAGGTGGATGAAAAGGTAAGGAACTTCATAGAACTTGGTTTACCAGGGGGTTCTGAGACAAATGAACAATTCATTGGAAAGAAATATTTCAAAAAGAAGATGGAGGATGCGATGAAGATTGATTTGGGCCAGTTTCCTCAGAACCCAGATGTGGTGAACTACTTGGATTCCATCAAACCATTTCTAACCTTGCATGCAAAATTGACTGAAGAATACAAGACAGGTTCCAATTTGAATCATGAATTGTTAACAAATCTTCAAGTCAAATAGCATCAATAAGAACAAATGACAATTCCACCACCTAAATAGTGGAAGTTACTAGAAAAGGTGTTGCGGTGATTTGATTTTTGATAATATCGGTTTCCAAGTTCCAACTCAGCTCTATGCAGATTTGTCTTTGTTCCAACTCAAACTTCAGTAATGTGTCGATGTTAAATAATAAATTATCTGTATTATTTATTTTTTCATTTGAAGAAAAATTCTGATAGTGGTTTCAACTACTAGATACACTTCAAATAATTGTTGATGTTCATTGTTGTATATGCTACTAAGACTATTCCTAATATGTTATTAAGAATTGAGTTGAGTGATAAATTGCTTAGTACATGTTCAAGTTTTACTTTAAACACAATTAAAATATGAACTATAAGGTGACTTTAATTCCAGGCATCCATAATCTTAGTTAAATTTCATTACAATTCACACATCAATACTCAATCTCCATGACTAGTACTACTTATCAGATCACCTAAGCATTTATATGAATTCATACTTTAATCAAGGTACTTTAACTGGTTCATTAAACTAGATCCAAAATTAAAACATACATCAAGGCATAATGACAAAGAAGATTAATGAAAGATCATTGATCAGAATTCATTAATAATTCATGTATAATTCACTTTGTTGAGTAACTTAAGTTCATGCATACCTAACCTTTGAGTTACGGTGTATTATCTATGAGTTTATTGAGTAGTTTGTCGGTGGATTATCTATTAATGGAATTGGAATGATAGATTTTTGGTTAGTCTCTTTGTTGTGGTTACTATCACTCAAAGTCGCGGTTTTGGTGCTTTTCCTAACCTTAGTCGCTAGTCCTTAGATATTTATAATTTATAACCTTATCGGTCGCTAGTCATCGGAGTTTTATAATTTATAACCTTATCACGAAGTTCTAAATTTTCATAACTTCCCGATTCCCCAAGTTGGTTCACTTTGTTGAGTTGCAAACTTGCAAGTCTTTCTAGTTTCTTGGTCATCTTTGTAGTCAGTCGGTTGGAGGTTTCGAAAACTTTGAAACTTCAGACTTTGGTTCTAAGGTTCCTAGTTTCAACGACCACACGACAATATGGACTTATGTACGAACTAAACTAGAGTAGTCTTTTGAGGAATTTCCAAAAGCATGCATTTTTCAAGGCTATCTTTTTGAGAAATGAAATTGAATGTCACATTCAATGCATGTCCTATCAAAAATGATGACATAAGTGTGTGGCAAAGTTTTACTCAGACATCTAGCCTGCATTCTTGTTCTTTGGCAAGGCCCATACTTCTCAAGTGCAAACATTCTTTTTACTTAGAAATTTAGCATGCATTATCATTCTTTGCCAAGGCCATTACTTCTGAGGTGCAAACATTCTTTCTCTGTGAATTTTCATTTTGCGCTCATGCAGAGTGAATGTATGATTGGTGTAAGGGCTATGGAGCTTGGACCTTTTAAGTTAGAAGAATTTTGGGTGCACCTAGAGAGGAATGACAAGTCTGAGCTGGATATAAAACTCTTAGAAAGTGGGCTAGCTCAAGCTGGAGGGTTTCCAAAAGCTGTGTTGAGTGTGGACTTGATAAGTGCATGTGCAAGAAGGTACATTCTGCAAACATGGGAAATTAAAGCCGCGGATGGGACTATAATTGTAGAAATTTCTCCTGAAGTTGTTTCCCGAGCGCTAGGGATTCCAAAAAGGGAACCTCTAGAAGACATGTATGTTGTAGTGGCAGGTGATTTTTTTGAAGTGAATAAAGACTGGTGTAAGAACTCCATGGCCAAAACCTGGTTGAAGACTGAAAGGAGAGGTAAGTCACAACTACCAAATAAACTCACAAGATTGCATTTTAAGGGACAAATTGCATATGCTATTGCTTTATTGCACCATGTTGTTGGGAATGCACAAGTTGAGTTATTTGAGGATTGGATGTACCAGTTTATCTTGACAGTTTGTGATGAGAACATTTTCATTGATTGGGATGAAGTTATTTGCTTCCATTTGAATGAACAATTAATTAATTTCCATAAGACTGCTACTTTTTTTATGTGTTCTTTCCTGACCTACATTGTAGGTAGTCAAAGGTCCTTTTGGCCAGGGTTGGAGCCGGAAGGAACCCCAACTTCTGATATGCTTGTGTATAAACGCTTTCCTTGGTTCACTACAAAATTTGGAATGGGTGATTTTTGTCGTGTTAATGATGCATTTTTAATGGAGGCCATGAGGAAGCTAGATGGAAATCTAGAAATGTGCCTTTCCCCTAAATCCATTTCTCTTGTATCAAAATATGGGATTTTTTATATCCAATTTGATAAGTTTTCCTATTTGAGAATATGGGGTTTTGAGAAAGTCCCATTGAAATTACCTCGGTATCCTGAAGATTAATGATATTTTTGGAAGTTTTTTGACAAATGTCAATGGTTAATATTATGTATACAAACATGGGGAAATGAGGGTATGCCTTCCCATTAGAGACCCCTTCTTTTTTGTGCAAAAGAAACCATATGGCCAGGGGAGTTGAAGGACTTCTCAAGGAATATAACCTCCAGAATTTGTCTATGAGAGCTAATTTTGACAGTAAGATTTTTGTGAAGCAGAATCTATATGGAGGGAGCTCATATCGGCATCACCCATCTATCAAATATTTTTAGGAAGATTGTGTCGATGAGAATGAAGTTTTGAGAAGAGATTATATGAGGCTAACATTAAAAAAGATACAAGCTTTTGGTCTTCAATTTGACATTCCTAAAAATGTAGCTAAGGATTCAATAATCTTAGATCTTGGATATGAAAAATTTTATGATAAATCCCACCCTAGGGTTGATTGGAACCAAAGTGAAATTTTAGATATGAGGGTGTGTGCTGCCCCAGTGCTTAAAAGAACCCAGGACTAGTTGGATGGGAAATGGTGGCAAGTTGTTGGTCCTGTTCAAGGGCTGAAGTCATCACAGAAGAATGAACAGGGGTCTACGCAAGCATATGGTGCAAGTGTATCATTGGGGAAACCCTCTGTTAGGTCATCTAGTGCAAATTCTCAGTCAGGAGGTGATGGTGATAGGCCACAAGAAATATTCAAGTTGAAGAGCATCTGTGAACAAGACAGTGTGCTTTCTCCTACCCCTAAGAAGAATACCAATCAAGAAAAACTTGTTGCTACAAATTTTGAAGCTAGTTTTAAAAAAAATTCTAAAGATAATATCTTTCCTCCTATGTCTGAAGACTCTGAAATGCCCTCTTCTCTACCTAATAATCCACCTTTCACTCCTACCACTCCTAAAGAAACTATTACTGGAAAATAATATTTTTGTCTGGTAGTAGCGTCCCCAAGATGGCTGAAAAAAGCAGTGGAGAAGAAGAGAAAGTATACTCCTACAATGATAGTTGGAGTGGATACAGTTGCAAATTTACTTAAAATCTCTTCAAAACCTAAGAAATCCAAGAGGATGTCAAGGATGGTGACTAATTTTCTACTTCTGGAAATCAAATGTTAGAAATTGTTGACCCTATCAAGGATTTAAATGAAGATGAAATAACAACGGCAGACTACAAAGTAACACATGTTGATATGGTGCCTCCAACACTGGAAGGTGATATGTACCATGCCAATTATTCAGTCATTACCTTGATTAAAAGAGTGAAAGAACAGAGGAAAGAAAATATAAAACTGCAATCTCAAGTCCTTGCATTGAGTAACTTTATTTCTTCCATGGCCACTCCTCCTACATCTGATGAAGCCTCAAGTTCTCAGCCTCAAGTAGAGGGCATCGATGTGCTCACCATAGAGAAAATTAAAAAGAATTTGAGCTATTCCAGAGCTACTTGTGAGGGGATCAAAACAATATCTCAAGAGGATATCTTCTTTCTAAATAAATCTTTGCAGTTTTACACTCGAGTTCTTGACAAGAGGAAGGAGTTAGTAGGAGAACTTTAGGATGTCAAAAAATATCAAACTAATCTCTATGTGCTCTCTTAGGAAATGAAACAATTGAACTCTATTGATTTGAAGATATTAATTGGTGAGCAAATTTTGAATAATCCTAAGGAGCTAGACCCTTCCTGGTCTGATTCATTAGAATGGAAATTGAATATATATGATAATATGGTGAATGAAATTAAGAACACACTAGAAAAATATTATGAAATGTTGGAGGAAATTAAAAAATATTTTCATATTCTAGGAGTAGAAATTACTGATGAGTTTGATGAAAGGATTCTAGATATAAGAGAGAGATCTCTGAAGTTTAGAGAGAATTTCAATAAAGAAATATTCGATCTTGCTATAGTGACATGGGAGTCCTTCATGAAACTCAGTGCAATGGAGCTCCACCTAAAGGCTTATAATTTTGGAGAAGAGAGAAGATCTCAGATGTTGTTTGATTCTGAAAAGGCTTTGGGAAAATGGAGAACTAGGTTACAGATTACTACAACACCAGGGAGCAAAAACATCACCGCAATTGTCACCAAGTATCGGGAATATAGGAAAAGATTAAAGGCACAGGAGGCGTTACTGGAGAAGGAGGCAGAAAATATTGAAAGCGAAGGAGTTGGTGTTGTTTAGTTTTTAGTTTTTATGTTATTTTCTTTAATTTGGCTCTCTTGATACTTCAAAGACTTTTTATTTTAATTTCTAAAACGGTTGTCTTCAAGGAACCGTTATCAAGACAAAAAAGGCTCTACTATTTTTATTGCTTTTCTGTTATTTCAATATAGAAATACAATGGTGAAGTTCATGCATGCACAATCTTTGAGTTATGGTGTGTACTGTGTGGATTTATTATGCTTTTGTTGAGTAGTTTTCCAGTGGATTGTCTATTATTGCAATGATAATTTTTCGGTTAATTTCATTGCCATGGAATGGTTATCTATGAATAAATATTTTATGGTGATGGATGCGTAAGGAGTTCTCTGAATAATTTAGGTGATTTGGATGTTGAACTATTAACTTTTTTTCAAGGAATGGATTAATATTCTTTGAGTTATTTATCAAATATTTTGTGAATGGCAATGCAATAGGAATTTATGAGTTGAGTGATAAGTGTTGTTCTTTAAAAATGATGCAGAAACACATATCAAATTCAATACCATGGAATACAATATAAAATATAAAATATCACAATTTCATGGAATACAATATAAAATATCATCAACTAAAGTTTGGAATATGATTCATGAAGTGCAATGATTCAAAATTTCAATTTTCATTCAATAAAATATAAAATATCATCAACTACAATTTGGAACAATGGAAACTAATTCATGAATCTTGTAGTGCAGTATAAATACCTAAAAGCTGCTAATTCTCTTCCATTTCCCAAATGGAGTCAGGGTCCCGAAACTGGTGTTCAACATCAAATAGAGTAAAAGAGTCATCTTGAAGCTCTTGATTTTGAGTCTGCTCTTCACCTTCTTCGACCTGTGTCTCAAATTCAACATTCACTATGTCATTTTCATCAATGTCATATGTCCCAGTCTCATTACCCATGGCAGTGCCACCAGTACCAGCCTTTGGAATTGGAATGTTGCACAGATGGTTCCCTCTTCTTTCACATGTGGACCTCCAGATTGCTAGTGCCCTATCAAAAGGAAACTTTTTGATATTATACGCAATTCCTTTCATACTCAAGCAATTTTCCAAATTCTTGTCTAGTTTGTTTCTTAACTTTGATTTCAAAAACCCTAATGTATTGAAAACTCTCTCACCCTCCACCAACCCCAATATCATTGTTTGACATAAATCAGCAAGTTTGAAATATTCTGATATCTTATAATGCAATATTTCACTTTGACCTAAGTTTGTCCAAATCCTTTTTATTGATCCCGGTTCAAAGGCCTTGTCCTTGCCCATGGATTTATACTGGTCCTTAATAGCTACTACAAAATCCTTACATTTCTTTCTTAGCTTATCTTCATTTAAAATTCCTTCGATTTCCTGTTCATTGATTGTTATAGTTTTCGAAGATTATTCGATCAAGATTTTTACTTGAGCATGAAAAAATCTTGTGTTATCTCGGTTTTCCCAAAATTGACGATACACAATACTCATGGCTTCAAGTATTTCATCTCAAGGGAATCTTTCACGAATCTTTGAGGAAAGAGATTTTGCAATTTCCTTCAAATTATCACCAACATATTTAATAATTCTTTAAAATCTTCCTTGTTAACAGGTACTTCTCTGCTAGAGCACCTGGTAGTCTTACATTGGTACATTTGTATCTCATATCCACATACACTAATACATAAGTGCATACTTCCATTAAACCTTGAATAATTATTAGGATCATTCAAATCAATAATTTTCTACCACAAGCTATAATCTACACCATTTTGTGTTAGATCTATATATAGATGATCAAGGACCAAGAATGTATCTTTACGCAGATTAGCATATTCATTAATATACATAGTTATGTCTTGGGATTTCTTCACAAGACTATTCATTTCATCCAGCATGGGGAGAAGACTAGCTAAATTCAAGAGTGTCTCTATATCGCTTAACCTATGTAAGAGGTCAGGAGCTTTGTCTACCATCCTACGATTTTTGTACATCACTCCAATTAAGGATTGATATTCTGAAAGAACTCAAACTGCACTGGTCCATGCATGGAGATCCATCTAGTATCGACATTCTTGAGAAGATTGTTTCATGGTGTTATTCCCTAAGCAAAATTATGTAATTATATGAAACGTTTGGGACTTTGGCAGAAGTATGCATAGATCTTGCGGACTATATTTTCAACTTTTGATATTGTAGGAAACTTGCTTACAATTTTGAATGCCAAATTTATTATGTGGGCCATGCAGTGAATTCCAAGCATGTATGGTGCACAAGTATTTTGTAACTTTGTGAAAACATCGGTCCTTTGACCTTGCATCACTGCAACTCCATCAGCTCCTACACACACCAACTTTTTTGCAATTTTCAACTCATCCATACCTGCAATTTCATTCAAATATTTCTTGACTAGTTCAAATATATTATGCAATGTTGAATTGTCCTTCATTTTATGAACACAGAGAATATGATCTTGGTGAACATGTTGTTGTACAGTATACAAATACATATAGGCCCAAGAAGTATTTTCTACCAAAGTAACTTTATCTAAAGATAATACAATGAAGTTTGACTCTTTTACTTTCTCCTTTAAATCTTCCTTTTCCACTGCAGCAAGACACTTTGCTCATTCACATCTAGCGTTTACTAACCAATGTGTGTAGGGATAGTGAGGAACATTCAAAAAATATAATAAACTAGAATATTCTGGGTAGTCTATCATAGGATGCCCTCTAGACAAAATGTGAAAAACAACACCATTTGAACAGTTTTTGACATATTTGCTCCTTCCATTGCTTTTCCAAATTGAACCTCAAGTGTACCTTTACATGCAGCAAGCTTCGACATGATTTGGTGATGCTCTTCATAATCTATGGCATACCTAACATGAAGAAATTCTTCCTTTGATTTCCATTGTAAGACTGATTGTTCCTTTCTATTTATGATTTTTTTTTCATGAACTTTACCGATATGCTTTTCTATAGTGTCAATCTTTAGCTGCAACATCTTGGATTTTCCCAATTTCCAAGTACAAATCATACATTTGGCATGTGTTGCTTTTTCAATATCATCTGATTCCCCCACTGCTACAATGAATGGGTACTTTGACAACCAACCAAGTTGAAAATTCCTTGTCATTTCCCACTCACGCCCCCTTTTTGGTTTGTTTTTCCTTTTCTTTCTACCAACATCATCCTCATCCAATTCAATTATCTCATTCTAGCTAACCAGGGTATCCCTTGGAGCATCTTCTATGGTATTGCCATCCCCATTTGAATTTGATATATTTTGATTTAAATCAATGACAATCTCAACTTGACCTTCTGCTGGCGCTGAGGTATTGTGAATGCTACCAATATTAAGTGGCAGAGTTGATCATGTAGCTCCATCTTGACCTGATCGATCAGAAGCTTTGGAAATTCCAAAGTAATATTGTATGGTACATCTAAGTTTTGGGAATTTTGATGGCCTCTTAGTCTCTTGATCGTCACCACACTGAGGGGCAGCAGGAGTATTTTCAACACCCTGAGGAGCGGCAAGAGTATTTTCGCCACCCTGACTCTGAGGAGCGGCAGGAGTAGTTTCACCACTCTAAGGAGCGGCAGGAGTATTTTCAACACCCTAAGGAGTGGCAGGACTAGTTTCACCACCCTGAGGAGTGGCAAGAGCCTTACCATTGCTACTCGAGTTTCTCAACATATTAATCTCTAATTTGATCAACATATTCATCTCTCACTTTGAATAAAAAAATGGAAAAAAATGTCTTCTTGTTTAAGAAGGAAAGAGAATAATAATATAGATCTCATTCCCTACTCAATATCATCTTTAAGACTGAAGCAAGAATGGAAAAGAGATAAACAAAACTTATTATTATAACTAATAACACTATGAAGAAATGATCAGTGGTCACTCACCTTTAAGTCTACGTTTTCGGCTTTCGCTGACTTCCGAATCGAGAAGTAGAACCTTAGAACCAAACAAAATATGTAAGAATAAATGACACTTTCGATTATATTTATATCAATCCATGATTCCATTTTTGGTGAATTCCATGGGATTTTTAAATGGTACATTAAAAATTTGGTGAATATGTTGTAATTTTCAAGGTGAAATGTGTCCTCAAATTTTATTATTTTTAATGTTATCAAGGCGAAATAGGTCCTCATAAGCAATTATTTATAAATTTTAATTGGTGAAATGAGTATTTACAAGCAACTATTTGTAAATTTTAATTGGAAAAATGGGTCCTGATAGAATGTCATTTTAATAGTATTGGCGAATATGTAGGTGTTTTTTATTAAATGCTTCCGAGATTCAGGAAAAAATATTAGACGGTCCATTTGAAATGCGTAGTTTGAAAATGGCGAATTTGTTGCTTAAATATGCCTCATAAAAAAAATTATTGGTGAATCGACATGTATTGAACCTGTGTTTCATAAATTTTGGGTGATTTGGATACCCTGTGGGTGTGAGAAATTCGCCAATTTCGAGTTGACCGATTCCTAGAATTTTCCAATTGGCAAAGATTCGCCACTAAAGTTTTCCCTAATTATAAGCTATTGTAGACTGTAATTAATATCATTCCTCCTCAAAAACACCCCTAGATGTATCTGGGAAGATTCAAAAAAAAAATCCCTTCATCTATATTTTTCCTCTAATTTATAGCATGGCTAGAGCCATTGAATGGACACTAAGGCCATTACTAAATTAGTGACTTCTTGTATCCTAAGCGTTTATCAGGAAATTGATAAGACAATTAGAAGTTTTTCCAAGAATAGATATTAGCAGAGAAAATTGATCATCACTTGAGCAAAAATTGCCAAAGGACCAATCATTTCATCAATCTTTAATGTAACGTATAAGGAAACCAAGTGGTTGCACGTGTGAGCTATCCAATGAAGAACTATAATTCAATTGACACAAATTGGCCATGAATGTGAATTAAATTCACATCCTATCAATCATGAATGAATGCGCCCATGTTTAACAAAAATTCTATAAATTCAAGCAATGTCATTTCTCTCCCAACATCAATTGCATGCAATATTCAGAGCTCCAAAAATGATGAAAATTTTGTGAATGATTACATTATTCTGGAAGAGATTGAGTTTAATCCTCTGTTCAAGCATATTTTTGATCAACTAAAAGAGGTCTTCATCATGCAGAATGAGGTGGAAGAAGAGGTGCTATGAAGCATATTGGGTGAGGTGTTTCTGAGCCAAGCTCATGTGCATAATACTACCATGCTGGAGTGATTTATTTAAATGGTTGTTAGAACTTCTGGCCATCAAGACTACGGTGTGAGGGTACTGGAGCGTTTAGTGAAGCTTAAGTTCCATCACTATGTCAAGGTGGAGATAAATGGACTCAGTTACTATCCTCGAACTGGGCTGGTAGTTGATGCCATCTGCATTGCATAGACTATCCAGGATGAGACTTTGGAGGAGGTTGTGGCTCTACTGTGCACTGGAGTAGTGAGAAACGACATGGGGTTATTCATGCAATTCCTCCAGCCACACATGAACCTACTTTCACCTGCTCAAATTGAATGTCTGCAGGTTGTTACTGAGAGCATCTAGGCCCTGATGTTTACCTTGTGCACCTAAAATACCTTCTTTTTGCCTCTTTTTTGTCCACCAACTTGGTTTTTATACTCAATCCAAGTGATTATAGCTATACCAGCATAATGTAAAAATGTTTACGTATGAATAAAATATCTCTTTTTGGTGTTATTTGTGTTTTTACATGTATGTTTTGTTGGTTTTTGTTTATAGTACGCTTAGAAATTATTGGTTCTCTTTTACATAACATTTCAATTAAGTGAACAAACTTGCAATAATTCGGTTTAAACAATATAATCTTTCACAGGTAGAAAAACCTATGGTTTGCATAACTTAAAAAAACCTCGCCCAGGTTCAAAATTACTTAGAAAATGCCACCTGGGGCATAACTTGCATATGAATTTTCTGAACTTTGACTTATGACTTAATCGGTTTCGTACATGCACTTTGGCAGATAAAGGAAGTTAGATGTGACATGAGAAAATTGCCCAACAAAGGAAAAATAAGGTTGGCGGTAAAATGGGAGGTTCAATGAACCTAACAAAACACCGCCCAAGTTTGAAGTGAATGACAAAAGGTTGCTAAGAACTAGATTTGGTCCATGATTTAGTAAAAACTATAAGATAGCATCTCAAATAAAAACTTGAGGAAAAATTATGGGTAACAGGTCCTCTTTGTGCTTTTGTATGTGTTGATTAGATTAGTTAGGACTTGATTTGATTATGTAAATGAAAGACTAGGTCAACTATGAATTTATAGCAAACTGATATGATTTTAGAGAAGTATAGAACTATAACACAATTGATTACAAAAAAGGAGAGTATAGAGATAGAGGAACCTAGCATACAAATTTGGGCTGAAATTGCTTGGATAGGGGCAGTGGGGCCCTGGACTAGAGAATATTTCTTTCCAAAATCTATGAATAGGTCTCAGTAGGTTACAATCTATATTCTCTTTCCTCTTGGACTCAACTTTGGAACTTTATCTTTGTTGGAAGTATGTGTTGTCATTGATGTGAATAGATCTGTGTTGTTGCATTGATGTCAACCTTTGTAGATGCTTTGATTAGTTGCATTATGTTGTCATTAGTAGCATCACTGATGTCAACCTCTTGTGTTGCTTTGATGAGCATATGCTTATGGATGTTCAACCTCTTGTGTGGTTGATATGCTGAGAAAGTGTTGCAAATGTTGAGATGGTGTTTTTGGTTCTTGGTTTCCAAGCACTTTTGAGAAAATTTGAATAAAAGAGGAAACAATGTGGTAAAGAGTGTTCAAAATGATAGAGTAGTGTTCAATGTTTTTCTCCACATTTCTTCATGGTTGAAGATCTACCTTTGTGGTTTGGATATGTTGATCAATGGTGATCAAAGGTGTTAGATCCAAAGTTTTAGGTTTTGGATCATTCGGCAGAAGAAGTTTTGTTCGCTAGTGTGTGAACTATGTTGTGCAATGTTGTCTAGGAGAAATGGTTTTTCTCTACATTTCTCCATGTGGTGGTTTCTAGTCTTGCATATCTAGAATTGTTTTTATATGGTTCCTATTTATATTTAGTTTGATTTTTTTTAATTTTTGGTGCTCTGAAAGGTTGGATTCATGAGTTAGAGTGTGTGGAAGGTTAACTGGTTGTATAGAATGAGTATGTTCTTCAAGTGTATGATGTTGTTAAGGATTTGTTGGATTTCAGGGTATTGATAGAATATTCTAGATTGTGTTCAAGTGTTGTGTGTGGTCCATGAGCCATCATTGGATTTGGTGAAGCATGTACTTAAAGGTTTAATGGTGTAAACACATGTTTGATTGACCTTGGGCGTTTACACTAATTTTTTTCATATACTTTGGTGTTTGTGGAAGCATGGTGAGGGATGTATATGTGGATTTAAGTATGAGTTAAGGTATGATGTGGTTCGCCTTCATTCCTCCCCACTGTAGGAATGTTTTGATACCGACCTAATTTGAATTTACATGTTTGAGATGTATAGCTAACCTTGTAGATTGTTTTCAAGGCTAAGGATCATATATATGTGTTGAGTTGATGAAGGATTGGTGAGTGAAGTGTGTGTGATGTGAATTATGATGTGAAGTGTGAAAGTGAAAAGTGTAGTGTGAGCTTTAACGAACAAGAATACTGGAAGCAGTGAGGTGTCTACATTCTTTGAAGAGGGAGTGAATGTACTAGGGATGCAATGAAAGAACTTTTTTGTTGCTCTAAGATATATTTCCTATTGCAAAAATCTTCTATCTTCTTTCTATTCTAGCAGTGAGTCATTCGCAATGAGACCTCCTTTCTTTTGCATAGTGAACCCTTCAGCAATGAACCTATTGTATTTGATGTTGTAATTACTTTATACTATGAGCTAATCCTCACCGTGGTTTTTCCCTTCTTGGGTTTTCCATGCAAATTTAGTGTTCTCATGTGTATGGATGTGTTTGTATTATTTTTTCTCATGTTTATGTTATATTAATGCATGCTAAGGGTTTAAGGGTTGTTAAGGGTTTAAGGATTAATATACATCTGAATATTAATGAGGGTGTTGATGTTTTAATGTACAACTGATTCACACCCCCTCTTAGTTGTCTTGTGCATTCAACAATTTGTATCAAAGTTTTGTTCCTTAGAAGAAACCTTAACCACTTGAGGATCTAGGATGGTGTGAAGGAGGCTCTTTTGTTTAATGGATTTGATTATGAAATTTGGAAGACTAGGATGGAAAGTTTTCTTGTCTCTCTAGGTTTTAGTGTTTGGAAGTCTATTGAAACTGAATGTACAATGCCTACAAGCGGTCTGAGCACTAATGATGAGATCAAGGCATATGAGAAAAAAGGGAAAAGAAAGGTATACTTTTTTTAGTGGTCTTTCTAATTCAGAACTTGTAAAGGTTGTGCGCTATAAATCTAATAGTGAGATTTGGAAGAAGCTAGAAAGTGTATATGAAGGAGATGATAAGGTCAAGAAAGGAAAGATGCAAAATTTGAAGACTAAATTTGAAACCCTGAGGATGACAAAAGATGAGGATATTAAGTTAGCTGCATGCATAGAGTGGACAAAGTTGTCAATTCCATTTGAGGCCTTGGTGGAAAACTTGAAGAAGATGAGGTTGTAAAGAAGGTTTTAAGAACTCTTCCTAAATTTTATATTCATAATATTTTTGCTATTAAAGAAGCTCAGAATTTAAATCTGTAGGATAGAATTTTTTCTCCACTAGGGTTTTAGGACCTAGGGCAACAAACTTCCTATACTCCACATTCAAGGACACCTTAGAGATCTCAATCCAATAAATAATGGAAGGATATATCTGACAATAAGATATCCTATGATATGATTTCACATTACAAGAGTTCACCACCAAGTAAGAACTTGGAAAGACTAATGCAATCTAAGATGCAACACTAAACCCTAGTTTGATGCAATGACCTACAAAATGACCTAAAAAAGTGTATAAAAGAAAATAGAAAGTTGCAAAATAGAATGTGTGCACTTGGAAACTTGTAGAGACTTGAATGGAGACTAGAAATGTTGTTGATCCTAAAATTTTGGCCTACTAGGACTCATTTTCCATTATGGGCAAATTAGTTTCTACACAGGAGCAGGTTTCAGGAAAATGGGTATCCAAATCTGCAAAGATCTCTGAAAAAACCTACAGTGGGACTCATTTTCCACTTGTGGTGAATGATTCCATTTTGGATTTTCTAGAACTTTAAAGTTTTGATCTGCACTTCCCAGTCTGCTCCTTCTGTTCCTCTAAGTTCTCAGATCCAAAACTTTGATTTCAAGGTTGTAGATGACCTTTTAGTGAAGATTATGGCCTTGAAAATGGGGAGACAACTCCAATGATCTTGTAAACTAATCTTCAATGATCTTCAATTCTTCAAAGCACCTAGATTTTCAATCACACAAAGAGAGAGAGAGAGAGAAAGAGATTTGTTGATTGTTAGGGAATAGAGGTTTCCCTTGGTCAAACTCCTTGTAGGTAATTAAACCAAATGATGATACAATAAATGAAGGCATGAAACATAAAACAAAGAACATGAATCACGGACAATAATACCTTGGATGATGTCTTGTAAATAATGTCTTGTAAATCTACAACTCAACATGACATGGCCATGAAGGATGTAGATCTTGATCTTGACAATAAGAGTGGAACAATGCTTGATCTTGGATCTTCAATGCTACATCACAACACTAGCTCAATAACATGCTTGATTCTTCATATGCTTGACATGATGATGGATCTTGAATAGCTACAACAATTGATGAAGAATTTTTCCTTGAAGACACTTGAATGCCCTTGTGAATGCTTCTATGCTCTTGTAAACTCAATTTTCTATTATAAATGCTCTCACAAAATTCTTGGTGAAAATGAGTGAAAGAACCTTGTATTTATACTCAATTATGTAAGAATTCCTGAAATTACAACACTACAGGCTGACATCGGATCTAGGAGGACAAAATCCTGCCAGAAATTTGAATTAATTTTAATTTTGGGCCACATGCGACTCATTCTCCCAAGATGGCGAATGAGTCTTAGCTAGCATAATGTATGGGACCAAAAACCAAAAGTTCCTAGAAAGGTGTAAAAACATATTCAGGACCCAAAAATCTAGGTGGGACTGAATCGCCCAAGGTGGCGAATGAGCCCCAAATCACTAAATTTGGGCCACACAAGCCAGAAACACCTGAATTATGATTGGTTAATGATTGGTGTCAGGATTATCCTCAAAAAGATGCAATAAATGAGGCTTTTGGATGCAAAATAGGGCCAATTAAATCATAATAAATCCCAATTATTGATGACAAGCCTAGAAAATTGTGAAATCATGTTACAATGCTTTACAACACTTCAAATAAGGCAAGATTAATGTTGATTTTGATTAAAATAAAGTTTATTATGCTTAGTTATTTGATAAAACCCTTGGAAAGTGTGAAAATGAGTTACAACACTTTAGTAAGGTACCATTATAAACCATTAGTTCATAAGGGCCCATGACCTAATGTGAATGTGTCATCCACATTACAACACTAAATCAAGGAAACATTAAGCCAAAATCTACAAGGAGGGACCAAACAAGTGTAAAAATGTAAAGGGATACATTTATCTACACTACAAAATCATTATTCTAGAGATCAATTGTTTGGTGCTTTAACTACTTTTGAATTGAAAGAATTTGGTCCAATTGATTCAAGAAAAGAGACGGCTTTTAAAGTTGGAAAATAAAAGAAGAAAGAGGAATCTAACTTAAATGTATTTGATGATCTAGAAACAAATTTTGTGATGAGATTGAAAAAGGGCACTAGAAAATAAAGAGGTAAGTTACCATTCAAATGTTTCAATTGTGGAAAGATAGGTCATTATGCTTCAAGATGTCCAATCAAAGCTTCAAATGAAATATTTAAGGAGAATAAAGGTAAATCAATTGAGAGAAGTTATTATGTTAAAGAAGATGTCTATATATCTGATGATGAATATGATTACCTGAATGATGAGGATAATGAATGCTTTATCATGGCTCTAAATTTTGGAACTGATTTTACTAACTCTGAGAGATGTATGAAGGATGTTTCTTCAATAGTAGGTCATAATGGAACTATGGTGACTACTTTTCATGCTTTAAAGAGGACAAAAACTACTAGATTATTGACAATGGATGCCCAAACCATATGACAGATGATAAAAGTATTTTTTTTAAACTTCAAAAGTTTGAAGGTGGTCTTGTTAAGTTTGGTGATGATACATCTACTAAGATATGTGGAAAAGGTTCAATTAGTTTTGATAGCAAGCATGATTTAGATGATGTTCTTTATATTAAGGGGTCTAACATAATCTTCTAAGTGTAGGAAAAATGTTTAGCAAATGATATAATCTTGTATTTCAAGATGGTGGTTGTGAGATCAAAAAAGGCTTTGGAACTCTGGTTACTACAAGAAGAAGTAAAAATAGAAATGTTTATCAACGTAAGGGTGCTAATGGTATGTGCTTTATAACTCAAATAAATGAAAGTTGGCTATGGCATAGAAGAATGTGTCACACCAATTTTGATAGCCTAGTTAGAATCAGCTCTGTTGAAGTTATGAGAGATTTTCCAAAGATTACAAAGTCCATAAATGCATTTTATAAGGAATGTCAAGTTGGGAAGAAAAAAAGGAAAAGGTTCAATGTTAAAGATTATTCTATCATCTAGGACCTTTGGATTTGGTGCATATAGACCTCTATGGACCTACAAAAACAAGAAGTTTTCAAGGTGATAGGTATTTCATGTTATTGATTGATGATTATGCTAGAATGACAGGTGACTTTTCTCAAAGAAAAATCAGAAGCTCTAGATAAGTTTGAGGCATTTAAAGCTATGGTTGAGAATTAAATGGATATGAAAATAATTTTTTTAAGATATGATAGAGGTGGAGAGTTCACCTCCAATGAGTTTACCAGTTTTTGTGAAGATCATGGAATAAAGAGAAATTTGTCAACTCCTAGGACTCTTTAGTAGAATGGAGTGGTGGAAAGGAAGAATATGACTATTCAAGAAGAGGCAAGGACAATGATGAAGGAAGAAAAACTACTAGATTTCTACTAGATAGAAGCAATTTATATTGTATTATATATACTTAACAAAGCGCAAGCAATGACAAATAGTTCAAAGGCTCCCTATGAGTTGTGGTATGGAAGAACTCCTACTGTCAAGTATTTCAAAGTGTTTGGAAGAAAGTTCTATATTAGAAGAGATGAAGAAAACTTAGGAAAGTTTGGTTCAAGGATTTATGAAGAAATATTCCTTGGATACTCTACAAAAAGAAAGGATTAATGATGCTACAACAAGAGGCTAAATATGATTGTTGAAAGTGAAATTGTCAAAGTAGATGAAGACTTACATAAAATCTCAGTGTTGATAGATGGTTATGAATCAAATGATTCTTCTTTTAGAGAAGAAGAAAAGGATGAAGCTAAGGAAAAAAAAGTGCAGGTTGAAGAGGAATAAATTTCAAAAAGGATCCCTAAGACCTCTAAGTATGTGTAAAAGAATCACTTTGAAGATTAGATCATTGGTGACAAAAGAAAAGGTTTATTTACAAGGAGAAAGGTTTCTATGATAGAAGAATAAGTAAATATATGTTTACTTTCCAAAGGTAAACCTAAAATAGTGACTAAGGTATGAAAAGATGAATTTTGGATCAAGGCTATGGAAGAAGAACTAATGCAGATTGAGAAGAATCAAACTTGGGAACTTTTCCCAAGACCAATGAACAAGAATTTGATTAGAACTAAGTGGGTATTACAGAATAAACTAAATAAGAAAGGAGAATTTGTTAGGAACAATTTAAGGCTTGTGTGTAAAGGCTACTCACAAGTAGAAGGAATAGACTTCTAAGAGACATTTTCTCTAGTGGTAAGGATGGAAGCTATTAGAATGTTTTTGGCTTTTGTAGCACATAAGGATATCAAAGTTTATCAGATGGATGTGAAGTATATATTTTTGAATGGTGAGTGGGAAGAAGAGGTATACATAGAACAACCAAGACCGGAAGGCTTTCAATTGTCAGATGATTCTACTATAGTTTGTAGATTGAAGAAGGCATTATATATTGACTCAAGAAAGCTCCTATAGATTGGTATGCAAGATTGGATAGGTACTTGTTGTAACAAGGATTTAGTAAAGGTACCAAAAATAGAATTCTTTACTTTAAAGTTGAAAAATATCAGATTTTGATTGTGGTGGTGTATGTTAATGATATATTTTTTGGAGGAATTAAAAGTATATGTAAGATATTTGAAAAAAAAATGCAGAAAGAGTTTCAGATGTCTATATTTGGGGAGATGAATTTCTTCATTGGACTTCAAATCAATCAGACAAATAAATGTATATTCATTTCATAATCAAATTTTGTTAAGGAAATGTTGAAGAAGTTTGGAATGGAAGACTTTAAACCAGTATTTACTCCCATGGTTACTGGTTGCAAGCTAAGTAAGAATGAAGAATCTCCTAAGGCTGATTAGAGCAAGTATAGATCAATGATTGGAGGACTTCTATATTTAACTGGTACTAGACCAAATATCATGCATGTATTTTATCTTGTGGCTAGATTACAAGAAGATCCTAGAGAGTCACATGTGGCAGAAGTAATTTAAGAATATTTAAATATTTGAAAGGAACTCCAAAACATGGCTTATGGTATCCAAAGGATATTGATTTCTCTCTAAGTGCTTATACAAAAGAAAATGGGTAGGTTGTGTGGATTATAAGAGAAATAAAAGTGGTGTTGCTTTCTTTCTTGGAAGCAGGTTGGTGTCTTGGCTAAGTAAAAGGGAGGATTCAGTGTCATTATCTACTACAAAGAAAAAATACATTGTTGTGACATCATGCTACACACAGGTGTTGTGGATGAAAGAAACCTTGAAGGATATTAGAGTGTCATATGATGAACCAATTTTTATCTTATATGATAATACAAGTGCTATCAATATTACAAAGAATCTGGTAATGCATTCAAGGACAACGTATATCTCAATTTGGTATCACTTTCTAAGAGAAAAGGTTACAAAGAATGAGGTGAAGTTGGAGTATGTGCCTACTAAAGATCAAGATTTTGATATCTTCACTAAGGCTCTTCCTAAGGCTACTTTTGAGTATCTTCAAGAGAAGTTAGGGTTATTTCCCCTTATTTCAATTATATGCATAAGGTTATCCATCAATCTAGTTGATTTCAAGTTTCATTCCTTGTTTTGGACACATCTTGGTGGCTACCTCTCAGGGGGAGCAAGTAGTGGCATTATTTTTTGTTGTAGTCAGGGGGAGTAAGTTTTGTCATTGTGTTGGTTGGTGTTGTCAAAGGAAGCGAAAGTAGTGGTTACAAAGCGGTTGTCATTCCTTATAGGTGTTTCCCTTGGGGGAGAGAAAGGGTATATGATTGTTATCAAAGGGGAAGAAAACAAAACAAAATATGTTTTGTCCTTTTCCATTGATGTCAAAAGGGGAGAGAAAGTTAACTAAAAAACTATATGAAGAAAGGGGGAGAGAAGTCTTGTAAAAGAGAAAGTGTCAAAAAGTATAGATGCTTGTGTAAGGGGAGCAATGTGCACGAATGTGTAGTGTACATGTTGTTGATCAGATTTGTTGGTTGTTGTTGATATTTTGTCATATCATGTGTTGTCATCAATGACAAAGGGGGATATTTTTGGAAGTATGTTTTTTCATTGATGTCAGCAAATCTTTATTGTTGCATTGATGTCAACCTTTGGAGATCTACTTTGATTAGTTGTATTATGTTCTCATTAATAGTATCATTGATGTCAATCTCTAGTGTTTCTTTGATGATCATATGCTTGTAGATGTTCAACCTCTTGTGTGGTTGAGATGCTAAGAAAGTGTTGCAAAGGTTGAGATGGTGTTTGTGGTGCTTGGTTTACAAGTACTTTTGAGAAAATTTGGATAAAAGAGGAAATAGTGTGGTAAAGAGTGTTCAAAATGGCAGAGTAGTGTTCAATGTTTTTCTCTGAATTTCTTCATGGTTGAAGATATGTTTGTGTGGTTTGGATATGTTGATCAGAGGTTTTTATAAGTGTTATATCCAAAGTTTTAGGTTTTAGATCATTCGACCGAAGAAGTTTTGTTCACCAGTGTGTGAACTGTGTTGCAATGTTGTCTAGGAGAAATGGTTTTGCTTCGCATTTCTCCATGTGGTGGTTTATGGTCTTGTAGATCTAGAATTTTTCTTATATGGTTCTTATCTATCTTCATTCTGATTTTGTTGAGTTTAGGTGCTTCACAAGGTTGGATTCATGAGTTATAGTGTGTGGAAGTTTAACTGGTTGTAAAGAATGAGTATGTTCTTTAGGTGTATGATGTTGTGAAGGATTTTTTGGATTTCAAGGTATTGATACAATATTATAGATCTTATTTAATTATTTTTTGTGGTCTATGAGTCATATTTGGATTTGGTGAAGCATGTACTTAAAGGTTTAATGGTGTTAACATAGGTTCTATCGACCTTGGGTGTTTACACTAATTGTAAATATGCTATGGTATTTGTGGAAGTGTGGTAAGGTTCGTATATTTGGATTTAGGTTCAAGTTAAGGTGTGATGTGGTCCACCCTTATTCCTCCCCACAGTAAGGAATCTTTTGGTGACAACCTAATTTTAATTTTTATGTTTGAGTTGCATACCTGACATTGTAGATTGTTTTCAAGGTTGAGGATAATATATTTATGTTTGTGTCTTAAGTTAATGAAGGATTGGTGAGTGAATTTTTTGTGATGTGAATTATGATGTGAAGTGTTGTACGGTAGAAAAATGGACCCTTGTCATTTTCATAGCCTTTTAGGTCTTTTTTCATGGTGTTGGAACTATGTTGCTCTAATTTTATGTCGTAACATGGCTTGAACATGCTTATTCAAGTACTAAAACTCAAACAACGATGTCTTGTGAAGGTGTTGTGAAGTTTGTAAGACATTTATACATTCTTCTAGACTTTATTTAATGCAACTTACCTAAAAACCACATTTTTTCTCATCAACAAGTCCTATATTGAAGTTTTTTAAAGTCTTGTAATAATCCTTCACGCTTTTCTAGGAAAATATTCACTATTTACACCTTTCCCATGCTTTATTTTGTCTTTTTATGCCCTCAAATGACTTAATTAAGTGTATTTTTGAATGTTATCCTAACAAATAACATTAAATACAACATTATTCTTGACACTTGTTTTTAGGTCCTAGGTGGGACCTGTTCTCCATGGGTTGTGAATGATTCCCCCTTGGCCCCAAATTCAAAATATTTCAAATTTTCTTTTGGGATTTTATTCAAAATCACTTGATGTGGGCTTGTGATGAGGTATGAATGGATAATAAGGAACAATTATTGTATAAATAAGTGATTTTCACCTAATTTTACATCTCCTACAATCCAATTCATCAAATTCACTTATCCACCTATACATTCAAGCATTCAAGCATCTTACATCAACAATTAAAGCACTTTTCAAGCATTTTTAAGCTGCCATTGACATTACTTCAAAATTACAAGATCAAGAGTTAGGTGAGTGGATATCATTTGCATGCACTATTACTTTATCTTTCTCTTGCATTTCATTATCTTTTCAAGGGTTTAATTACCAAAAGTGGGGTTTGACCAAGGCAAACCCCTATTCACTAACCCTAATCATTTTTCCCCTTTTCCTTGTGTATTTGCAGCCCTTATGTTTACACTAGATTTGATAGGTGATAAGGTGTTGAAGGTTTATTTTGATGTCAACTAGGTACTTCAAGTCAACATAAGTCAAATTCAAGCTTGGAGAGACTTATTTGTCTGTTTTCTACAAATTTAACTTTGGCAACCCAACAAGCAGACATTCCCAGATCTGGTGTTGCCAAGTTGTCTCTTGGTTTTTTAGAAATTTAGGAGAGGACTGATTCACCACCTATGTAAAATGAGTCCCACCTTAGGACTGGAAGCTTGAACTTTTTCAGATTTCAGATCCTGACAGACAGAAATCAGCTCCCGATAGTTTTTCATCAGTAGGAGGACTGATTTGCCACCCTAGGTGAATGAGTCCCACTGTGAAAAATCAATAAAATTCATTAGCATTCCAGACACTCTAGAAAGCTCATATTTCATCCAGGTGCACTCAAATTTACCCTTGTACCTTCTGTACTGCATAATTTCTTCATTTTCATAGTCATTTGCATATCATAATGTGTTTTCAAGCATAGCTTAAATTGTACTTTTTTATTCATTTTAATTCATTTTAATCAGTCAATTGCATTTATTCAAGCTCATTTACATCATATCACACTATATACATCCTAATTTGGGTATTACATAAGCATTTTGGGACCTAAATCTCTCTCCTTTTAGGTAAAAAACCCTAGAAGTGCAAGAGCCAAGCATTTTAGGTTCCCAAAATCTATGTCACATTTTGGTGAACCTAACTTTTGAACACTTTAAATTTTTTATTGCATTCATATCTTGCATCCTAGTTTCCATTTGCATTAGCATTCAATTAGGGTATTGATTTGTTATTGCATTCTAGGACCTTTCATTTTGCATTAGTGAAACATTCATTTAGTTTTCATTTTTGCATTCAATTTCATTGGAAAAAGAAAACATTTTCATTTTGCATCTGTAATTGCATTCTATAGAACATTTAAATCACTCTTAAAATTATAAAAAACACAAAAAAATTGCATCCTAGGACTCATTCGCTACCTAGGGCGAATCAGTCCCTCTACACATTTTAGACATTAGTTCTGTGCTTTTTCTAGCATTTTTCTGCATTTCTATTTTTTCTATTTGCATCTTTGTTATAGTTAGCAATTTTTTTGTTATTTTCATTTCACATTCTTAGATTAGCTTGAATTTCTATCCACCCTTCCTTTTTGGTACTTGCATGAGTGTTTGGTGCCCCGTTGATAATACTTTAGTGAGAAGAAGTTCTAGACTCATGGCATCCCACAATAGAACTTTCATTGTGGACCTTGTGATCTCACAAGCTCCTACTCCTAGTATGGACAATGGTGAATTAGGCCCTAAAAATACCACTTTCATGCCTTCACCTTTCCATCCTATGCATATTGACAACCAAAACAAATCCCTCCCACAAGAAAAGGTCATTAATATTCATGAGTACTTTGCACATTTACAACAAGATTTTTCACTTGAAAACATTTTCACCACTGCTATACCTACTATTGAGAACCTTCATCACTTAATTGAGAGTGATGATGGCTTGCAAGTGTTGAAATAAATTTTTGAGATTTACAATAAACATACCTCTTCAAATAACCAATCTACAAACAATCCTGTAAGCCAAGGAGAACCTCAAGTTCCTCCCCCTTCAACTATAGCTTCCATACCAACTTACACCAATCCGCAAGTCCACACAACTATGCATCAACCTAATTATGTGGCTACTTCTTTCCTCATTTCCACTAGCATTCCTACTTCTTTTGTGGCATCGCAAGCTCCTTCCACCACTTTCACACCCCTTAGCATTCCTTTCACCTCCGCTAACATCACCTACACTCCATCACCATTTTCCTTTCCACCTCAACCTAATTATCCTGATCCTTTTATTACACAACTCCTTAACACTATTTCATCCATGCAACACCAAATTTCCACCATTAGTCACATTCAAACCACTCCACCCACATATCTTCTTTGCAGTAGCCCCTTATCATTAGAAATCTTACGTACCCCAATGCCACAAGGGATAGAAATTCTGAGGTTTGAGAAATACGAAGGAAAAGGAGACCCTATCAACCATGTCAATTCTTATACCACTTTTTGTAGTGACTTTGTCCTTGACGATAAACTTTTAGCAAAACGTTTTCCAAGGACCTTGAAAGATATAGCTTTAGAATGGTTTTCCAACTTGCCCAATTATTCCATTTGTTCATTTAATGAATTGGTGGAAGATTTCATTAATCACTTTCAAGTGCACATGACACCTAAAAATACAATGGTTGACCTTATGAGATGTAGACAAAACACAGATGAAAAAGTGACATATTTCATCTCCTGTTACCAATCCTTATACGCTCAGGTTGATGTCAAAATTCTAGATGCACATCTATAGAAGATGTTTATTGAGAATTTGCACACTAACCTTCAAGATAAACTTACCATGATGAAATTCCCTTCATTCATGCATTTGTGTACAACCTTATGTGATTATCAAATTTTGGTTTCAAGTCGTGGGTCAAAATCCACTTCTAGTTGAGTTGACAAACCTAAACATAATAATCAAAACCAAAACAACACGCAAAATTTCCACAAACCTAATAGAGGATTTTTACAATTTAATCCACCTCCTTCACCCCAACTGCAACCAACTCCACAAGTTCAAAATTCAATGGCCACTACTAAGATAGTCGTGCCTTATCATTATGGAAATCTGAATAGACACTTCACCCCTTTACCTGACACCCTCCATCATATAATGAACCAATTAATTCAAAAATGCATTCTTACCTTACCATCAATTCGACCACTTGATCCTAATCAACTCTTACCATCCACCTTCTTGAACCTAACACTTATTTCCATTTTCATCATCAAAATGGCCATGACACTGAACATTGCAAGCGTCTTAAACATTTAGTTCAAGACCTCATTGATTTGGGTGAATTGACCATTATGGGTGTTAATGATCAAGGAAATAAGCCCATCGCACCCCCTAACCAAAATTTTCAAATTTTCACCAATCCTATTCCTAAACACACTACCTCATTTGTCAAGGCTAGTGAACCTTTCAAGCTTGATGTAATGACTATCGATACACACAACAAACAACTTGATACACCTCCTATTATTACCTAAGTTAGACTTGTGGATAAACTTGTAGCTACAATATATGTTATCCCTTGCAAGGGCCAAACCACTAAATCTCTTGATAATACTTTTTTTGCTAAAGACATACTTAAAAAACTTCCTGATGGTCCTCTCTACATTTCTGGCATAATCTATGATAAGCCTACTAATCGGATATTAATAGATCCCGCATTTGGTGAGAATGTGATCACAGAAGAATTTATAGTATTACATGATTTATATCAAGATAACTATAATACACTGATTGCATGGATTAAAACACATAATGGTTTTGCATTCCCTATTATTGGATCAATTGTGCTACCTTTTCAAATAGGACCTAAGACTTTGGATGTAACATTTTCCATTATTCCACAATCTAACCAATTTAGTTTGTGGTTAAGCCTTCCTTGGCTTCATTCAATGAAACCAATCCCATCAGTTGTTCATAAGTTCTTGAAGTTTCCACATGGTAATGAGTTATTCACCATACACCATAGTGGCTTTAATCCTTTATCTTCCAAAGGTACCTTTCATTAGAATAATTTTGGCCTAAACCCATGGAACCTATCACCCCTCGTAAGGACTTCTTTTACATTGCTTATCAAAAGTTTAAAGCCACAAAGATCATTGAATTATCTCTTCATAACACATATTTTTCCACATCCACCCATCCTATCCTAGATGAAACCATGATTACACCTAAGTCTAACATTGAGCAAACCATACAACCTTCTGAACAAATCCCTCTTAACACTTCCCCAGCATAATTTAAACGACCAAGGGAAAATGAACTAACTCATATCCTACCTCCTCGTATTAAACAAGTGTATCAAGAAAAAGAGAAATTGGTTGATCCATCCTCTTCAGGTTCTCCTTCTCTTCCCCCTTTGGAAGCGGAAGAACCTATGATGACTCAATCCCCTCTTACACCTCACCAACTCCAAAAAAAAATTAAACAAAACTGTGATGCTTGGGAACATAAGTGTCATTGTCATCTCCTTGCTCGTCAATATCGTATGGAAGACAATCAAGAAAATCAACCTCTACCCTTGATAGAAGAAATAGATGATCACCTTCCCTCTCCTGACTTGCCACATGATAATTCAACCCAACACCCACAACAAAACAAACCCATACAACAACCAACACTCTTGATACATCCATCCTTAGAGATCACCCTTCGTCCTCACATCATTATTAATCTTGATGATGACAATGATGGTGCGACGATCGCTAAAATAGATGAATAAGTACATAATGATTTGAACTCTTTACTTTTTTCCACAATGAGCTTAAATGATAAATCATCTCCACCATGTGAAGAACCTAGTACCACTCCTAGTTCGGCACTTGCACTTCTTCCTTTGGATAGCCAACCACTTTCACATTACAATGAACATGATTGGGAGGCAGATGACTTGTTAGATGACTTGCATTTTCCTACCTATACTTTTATCTTTCTTTCTTTCTTTTCTTTCATGTGTGTATCGTGTTCCCCCGTATCATGCATTTGATGTTTTCCCTCTTTATCCACTTCTTCTATTCGTCGTACTTTGTTTTGTGTTTTCCTTTTGGGGATGATGCAAAGCGTAGAGACACCCTATGTCTCTTCCATGTTGACCCAAATGGTCCTTGTCTTTTTCATTTTTGTTTTTTGTTTTCCTTTTGGAGATGACTCAAAGCGTAGAGACACCCTATGTCTCTTGCATGTTGACCCAAATAGTCCTTGTCTTTTTCATTTTATTTTTTATGTTTTCCTTTTGGGGATGATTCAAAGTGTAGAGATGCCCTATGTCTCTTTCATGTTGACCCAAATGGTCCTTTTTCCTTTATTTCCTTTTTCATTTCTTTTGTTTTTCTTTTTGGGGATGACATAAGGCATTGAGACCGAAATGTCTCCTTCATGTTGACCCAAAATCTTTTTCATTTTTTTTTCCTTTTTTTTTCTTTTCGCTTGTGTTTTCCTTTTGGGGAAGATGCAAGGCATTGAGACCACAATGTCTCTTCCATGTTGACTCAAAATGGAATTTTTTTTCCTTTGTTTTCTCTTTGTTTGTGTCATTCTTCCAGTTTTATGTGTATTTTGGGAATGATGATAGATCCATGCTCTTTCATAAAAACATTGCAGCAAAAAGCATACTAACCCCAAATCCATAGATCCCTTATGTGTTTGGTGTGTTTTATTTTCTAGGGGGCAACTCCCTTTCTTTCTTTTCCTTGACATGACGCAACCTAACTTTGAAACATATGACTTGGCATAGAGCTTTCTAGGTTGGTTCTCATGCCTTGTTTTCTTTTAGCATTTTCTTTTCTTCTCTACTTTCAAGTAATTGCTCACAAAAAAATGTGTAGCAATTTCTTTAAACTGGGGGCATACATTACCATTATTTAATTTGCATTCATGCTTCTTAGTGTAGCCTTGTCATTTATGTGATGTTTTTGTCACTTTGTGGATGACATTGGGTGTGATGTCCTTCATAAGTGTGATCTATCTCAACATATTGCATTCCTCTTTATGGTTTGATGCGACACAGTGCATCCCCTAAGTTGTGAATATACTATTCTTTGATTGGTCCTCTCTTGGAGACATTAGACATAATGTTCCCTAAGTGACTAACCTTAAATAAACTAAACAAGATTCCTTTGAACAATCTTTTACATTACATTTTTTCATTTTATATTTTTTACATTTCTTGGCCACCTCACATAACACAACTTGCATTCCTGTAGTGTCGTATTGTTTAAATCTTAGCATTTAAATTTTATTTGGCTTTGTGGCACCTTGTTAAATTTATCAAGTGGTGTAGCTTTAACATGGTTAAGTAGGAAACCCAACTAGTGACATGACTTTTCCCCATAGCCACCTTTGTGTTTGTAAATGCATACCAACTAGCATATGTATCCTACTTTTTGGACTTTCCCACCCCGTAGACAACTAGTTCTATGGCCCCAGGGTGAGTATATAGCTGGGCCTTCTCACCCCATGGACAACTAGTTTTGTGGCCCCAGAGTGAGTACATATTCCCTTTTTCAAACAATCAGCTTAGATCTCTTTTCACAACTATTTGGATTGATGATCGAAGCCTCATTCAATTCTTTTCAACACTTGTGTGTTCCTTTGTTCTTATGCTTATTTTTCCAAGGGATCTTCATCCTGGGGGCTTGATCATCCCTCTTGATTGTTGTATTCCATCTTGCTAGAGTAAGTTCATTTGAACCCTCCCCTCGATGTTCATGGCTACTTAGTGTGAGTTTGAATTAGGTTCATCCTCTCACTAAAGTGGGGGCTAAATGTGCCATAGAAAAATGGCCCCTTGTCATTTTCATGGCCTTTTAGTTCTTGTTTCATGGTGTTGGAACTATGTTGCTCTAATTTCATGTTGTAACATGGCTTGAACATGCTTATTTAGGTACTAAAACTCAAATAACAATGTCTTGTGAAGGTGTTGTGAGGTGTTGTAAGACATTTATACATTCTTCTAGACTTTATTTAATGAAACTTACCTAAAAACCACATTTTTTCTCATGAAAAATTCCTATATTGAAGTGTTGTAAAGTCTTGTAACAAGCCTTCACACTTTTCTAGGCACATCTTCATTATTTACACCTTTCGCATGCTTTATTTTGTCTTTTTATGCCTTCATATGACTTAATTAAGTGCATTTTTTAATGTTATCCTAACAAATAACATTAAATACAACATGATTCTTGACACTTCTTTGTAGGTCCTAGGTGGAACCCATTCGCCATGTGTGGAAAATGAGTCCCACTTGGCCCCAAATTCAAAATATTTCAAATTTTCTTTTGGGATTTTATTCAAAATCACTTGATGTCGGCCTATGATGAGGTATGAACGGATAGTAAGGCACAAGAATTGTATAAATAAGTTATTTTCACCTCATTTTACATCTCTTGCAATCCAATTCATCAAATTTGCTTATACACCTATACATTCAAGCATTCAAGCATCTTACATCAACAATTAAAGCACTTTTCAAGCATTTTGAAGTTGTTATTGACATTACTTCATAATTACAAGATCAAGAGTTAGGTGAGTGGATATCATTTGTATGCACTATTACTTTATCTTTCTCTTGCATTTCATTATCTTTTCAAAGGTTTAATTACCAAAAGTGGGGTTTGACCAAGGAAAACCCCTATTCACTAACCCTAATCATTTTTCCCCTTTTGCTTGTGTATTTGCAGCCCTTTTGTTTGCATATTTGATAGGTTATAAGGTGTTGAAGATTGATTTTGATGTCAACTAGGTACTTCAAGTCAACATAAGTTAAATTCAAGCTTGGAGAGACTTATTTGTCTATTTTCTGCATATTTGACTTCAGCAACCCGACAAGCAAACATTTCAAGATCTAGTGTTGTAGAGTTGTCTCCTGGCTTTTTGAGAAATTTGGGAGAGTTCTGATTCACCACCTATGGTGAATGAGTCCCACCTTAGGATTGGAAACTTGAACTTTGTCAAATTTCAGATCCTGACAGACAGAAATCGGCTCCTAATAGTTTTTCATCAGTAGGAGGACTAATTCGCCACCCTAGGCGAATGAGTCCTACTATGAAAAATTAGTAAAATTCATCTACATTCTAGACACTCTAGACAGCTCATATTTCATCTAGGTGCACTCATATTTACCCCTGTACCTTCTGTTCTACATAATTTCTTCATTTTCATAGTCATTTGCATATCACAATGTGTTTTCAAACATAGCTTAAATTGCACTTTTGCATTCATTTTAATTAGTCAATTGCATTTATTCAAGCTCATTTACATCATATCACATTGCATACATCCTAATTTGAGTATTACATAATCATTTTGGGACCTAAATTTCTTTCCTTTTAGGTGAAAAACCCCAGAAGTGCAAGAGCCAAGAATTTTAGGTTTGCAAAATCTGTCACAAGTGTGAAAGTGCAAAGTGCAGTGTGATATTTAACAACTAAGACTATAAGAAGCAGTGAGCAGAAGGTTTCTACATTCTTCAAAGAGAGTGTGAATGTACTAGTGGTGTAGTGTTGGAACTCTTTTGTTGCTCTGAGATGGATTTCTCATTGTAACAATCTTCTACCTTCTTTCTATTCTGGTAGTGAGCCATTGGCAGTGAGCCTTTCTTTGTTTTGGGAAGTGAGCCCTCTGGAAATGATCCTATTGTATTCAATGGTTTAATTACTATATTTTGTGATCTGATCCTCATGTTGTATTTCCCTTCTTTGGTTTTCCTCATAAATCTAGTGTTCTCATGTGTATGGATGTGTTTGCATTACTATTTCTCATTTTTTTGTTTTGCTAATGTCTAATAAGGGTTTAAGGGTTGTTAAGGGTTTAAGGATTAATGCAGATCTAAGTTTTAATGAGGTTTTTGATGTTATAATGTACAACTGATTTACCCCCCCCTCTTAGTTGTCTTATGCATTCAACAATCTTTGATGAATAATTTGTATTTCCCTAATTTGTTGAAATATGAGGCTTGAATGTTTGATATTACATTTAGGTCTTCAATATTCTCCCAAATCCACTTCAAAAATTCCACCTTAAACAAGAGATGGGAGAAAAGGGTTGTGTCATATAGCATCTTACCTAATTCAAACCTCATTTTTGTGTTTCCACCTCCACAGTGGCTATGATGATGTAAAGAGTTCTTACCCTTATTCAAGTAGGGAAAATGGATAAAAATAAGTGATAAATTACAGGAATTGCAAGTTACCACTTAGATTTTCTTTCCTTGATGGATTGAAGACATGGTACTCATCTCATGCAAAGGGAACTGAATGCTTAATTTTAGGTCCTATAAGTATTAGTACACTCAAAAAAAATAACATAAAACACAAAAAATCTTATTCATTTGATGTATTGTTAACATGAATCTTGACTAATGAAAAAATGTTTTAATATAATGCTTATTCTACTCTTTACTATATTTGATTTCTTTTTAGGTTTCTTAATTGCTCATTATTTCATTAGGTGTTTAAATGGTGGAAAATATTTGTATTTAGATGCATTTATTTATCTTCCCACAAAATTAAAAATAAGAAGCCAACAAAATGAATTTAGATTTATAAATGTAAAAATCTTGAAAATAACATTCAAAATTGGGCCAAAATAGTCTTTTCAAGGGTGGTGATACCCTAGACCAGACCTATTTTGGGGCTTTAAGTGTCGTTAAATAAATAATTAAAATTAATTCCTAATTTTATTCTAATTTTCCAAAAATGACCATAAACAAACAAATTATGAGAATAATTAGGTCCAAGCACATAGGGGGAGCTCAACCTATTGTAAAATTATCAAGGGTGATAATTCATGATGCTACATTTAGCCCCCGCTTTAGTGAGAGTATGAACTTATGCACATGCTCAAACTAAAGTAAGGATAATTCAAGAAGGGTTTCTTCATCAAAACATTGGAGAGGTAGGATGACATTGAATCTAGGGGATGTGCTAGCCATCGGGCTCAATATTTTGTGGAACAACAATGTACACACAAAGTAACACACACATGAGGTGCAATGCGCCATGAAAAATATGAAGTATACACTATGAAGACACAAACTAAACATAATGCAAATGAAAAAAAATGTAAAAAATAAAAAATGAGAGGGTATCACATTATGACTAGCAAGATCTTCAAATTTCTTACTAGGATACATACCCAAGGTACCCATAAATCATATGCTAGTAAATTCTAATATTTTATAGGTGACCCATGAATACATAAAAGCATCAAAGGCTAGTGAAGTTCGATCACTAGGTGATATTGATAAGAAACGACACAAGCTAGTAAGTTTGATATTCACTAGGTGGTTTTTGCTAAGAAACAACATAGGCTAGTGAAGGAAAATATTCACTATGTGATTTTATGCAATGGTAGAAAATGAAAACACACAAGGGCTAGTGAATTCTTATATTCACTAGATGAGCTCTCATGTCAACCACATCAAGAATTATAAGAAAAGAACTTTGTTTGCAAAATAATTTTCATAAGGCACTACAAAATATGATCAATTTTCTAGAAATTTACCACAAATTTTAACTCACATGTAAAAAAAGTGAAGCACATAATGGAATGTTTTCCCCCACCTTAAATTAATTTCTAACACCAATCGAGAGAAATTTCCTTTAAGGTAGAATAAAATAATACTTGATAAGACATGATATTTTGCAAGGAAACCCTATGCCAAATGATATGTTCCCAATAAGTTGATTCATGACAATGAATTTCCCAAAAAATAAAGCCATATAATTAACATGACACAGATAGCACATGATGGATCCACAGACCTGGGGTCAATATAGATGAGAGATAATGTATAATATGATCATACTCTAAATAGACATCATTCCCCAAACAATTTGGAAGTATGGACACAAGGGAGGAATGACATCTAAATACAATAAACATGCTTTTGATTCAACATGGAAGAGACATAAATTTCTCAACACTTTTCATTGTTATCAAAAAGAAATAAAAGAAAGACATTTACAGCATAAAGAGGAATGTAGGTACAAATAGATGAATGTCACAATAGGATTTTTTCTTCGTATCATTGTGCCAATAAGAACAAAAAGGGTCATCCAAAGAAAAATAACAAACACCAAGACATGTCAAGCAACACATTACAAGGAAATCACATTACTTGCAAGAAAGACATGAAAACACAAATGGGTACTACACATGTGAGTCGGTCTATAGAAAATCATTTGCATCCTAGTCTTACTCATCATAAATGGAAAGAAAAAAATAGGCTAAAATAAATACGTCAAGTGAGTTTCAAGGAAATGTTTCAAATTCAACACATGGTGGGTCACTTGCATTAGGAGGATCATCATGGTTCCCCCATGTAGATTCATTAATTTTTCAAACATAAGAGATACTTCATTGTGAACTCATTTTTTCTCTTTCATTTTTCCTTCTGACTCACTATTGGATTGTATCATAATAGGTTGCATATTAGTGTTATCAACATAATTGTGAGCACTAACATCCATGTGAGTATCGTGTGTAATTAGTGATATTTTTACTCTTTGTTTTGGTTAAGATTAATAGAGTTTGACTTCATGGTTTGGTGAGGATGGAAAAGTGGAGTCAAGAAATGACGAGGGTGGATTGATGGGAGGTATCTCATCAAGATTTGGTTATATATATGGATGATCATTACCTATAATGATTTGAACTTTAGCAAGTTGACAATCCATAGCTCAATGTATTTGCTTGTGTTATTTTGCACTTTGATTTCATCTTGTACAAGCTTTATCTTGTGAAGGAAGGAATTGACACATTTTCTAACATTAGTCTAGGCTTTTTTTCCTTTGTAAGAGGAACTGAAGGAACTATCAAAGTTTTGGAAACCATAGTTGTTTTAGTTTTTTGCACAAATATTTTTTTCCTTAGGGGGCACAAAATTAATCCCCAAATGCCTCATTGAAAGGTTGTCTCATGGTCCTTTATAGGATGGCAGAGGGGGAACTATGGCATAGATTCCAAGTGGTTAGGGAAGAATACACAATTCAAGTCGAGGTTTATTTTCTACCTATGGAGTAGGAGGAACAAGCATCACAGCCTCTAGAGACTGAGGGGCCTCAGGTAGAATATTGGTAAGGGATAATTGGGCTATATTCTTATCTTTAAACTTTTGATATGATAAAAAATAGGTAATCTTCATGAGGCTTAGTGAGTTGGGTTGGTTGAGGCCAAAATTAATTAAGTCAAAAATGTCCATGAGAGGTCAAAGCCTTAAACACATTATGGTAAATGCTATGTATTTTTCCTTTGAATTGGAATTTAAGACATTTATGAATGACTGATGGGACCTCATTTATGGAGCTAATCCATGGGTGATGTAACTTCACATGGAATTGCTCTAATGTCAATATTATGGTAAATAAAACATCCAACTTTTAGGTCCCTCCTTAATTTGAAGCATTATAAAACCAAATATAGATTGAGTTGAACCATCATGAGCCTTTAATAATACTTCCAATTATTCATAATTATCTTTATAAATTTCATGCACATACAATAACTCTTTAATGATCACATTGACTACACACATAGGATCAATTAGTATTCCCCTTATGGGTTTATCATTAATTCTACAAGTGATGAGAAGAGAACCATTAGGTGTTATAAAAGAATCAATATGCATGGAAGCAATATTAAGAGATTGGTTTGACTCTTATAAGGATTAACATCAATAATATTTACCATGTTGGAATATCATTATCACTTTCTTGGAAAAAATTTGTTGAATTTCTTGGTCTAATAGATTTATAAATATTCGTAAGTTTTGATTAGGTGGTGATACCAATTGTAGTGTTGAAAATTGCACCCTATCTCAATTTCACAATTACACATGGCACCCAGTGCATTTATGAAAAAAAATATAATCGAGAATTGATGATTTTGATCTCATGGGTGGCAATGATGAAGCATTAGTAGCCTATATTTTTAATTTCAAAATAAGTTGGTCAAACAACAGTGTGCCACATAGACATCTATGTGGCATGCAAACCTCTTGATAAAATCTAAAGTTCAAACAAAAATATTTGTGATGTGTGTCCCAATGCATAGCTATTCTTACCTAGTCCAAGAATAAAACTTACAAGTCTCTCCCTCATTTTCTAAGGAGGATTTTAAACATTTTTGGACTTGGAGCTTTATACTTCTAACTCTTAGAAAAACTCTATGAAAATACTCTTACAGTTGTAGCAACAAAGACTCCTCTTGTATCATGATCTCATCATGTCTATTGTCTCAATAGAGAGACTACAACTACTAGTAATTCTCTCATGATTGTCATTTAATCAATCTCTTGCATTGTTGCATTTATTTGATCTCAACTAGTATATCTTAATTGTGATAGGGGTTCTCCTCCATAGCAAGGTTTATTTCTATCACATGTCTATTTTATTTTTGATGCATTCCAATCTTTTTTAGCTTTTCCTAGATATGGAAATACCAAAGTGATGGTTTGACTAAGGAAAACATTTATACACCCCCAAAAATTTTCCTTGTCTCCATTTGTGCAGGTGTTGAACAAGTTCAACAAACAAAGGAATTTATTCTATAAATTTATTGGCTATATCCATCCAAATGACAATGTGGGTGCACAAACTTTCTCATGGTGCATTGGAAAACAAGGCCAAGACTTCACCTAATTGGTATCACATTATGTATATTTAGTACTTTTCAATTTTGTAAATTAAATATTTTTATCAATTTGTATCTACAAGTTATTTGAAATTTTTTGTTATATTCATTGTTAAAGATAACTTATATTTCAATTTTAAAACATCTTTAGTTCTATTTCACTTGAGTTGAGTCAATTAAGGTAGTTGAGAGAAATTTTATGGGAATGGGTGGTGGAGATTGAAAGAGGAAAGGAGATCAAGGGTTGAGATTCCTTGAGGCATATCAACCCACAAGATGATGAAACTTGTCATCATGTGGATGCATGAGACAAGAGGGTTGACCAAAGGAATTAAAAATTCCTTCTTTAATGTGCATGGGAAGGATAAAAGGAATTTAATATTCCTTAGGGAAAGGGAAGAGGAATTAAAAAATCCTCTGGAAACCTTGGTTAAATAAATGGAAATTAAAATTCCATTAGGAATGACATGGGGATTATAAAATGCAATTAAAAATTCCATGAGGGATGTTGGAGGAATAAAATGGAATTAAAAATTCCATGAGGGTTGTTGGAAGAATAAAATGGAATTAAAAATTCCATTGGGATGTGGGTATTATTTATTAAGGGGTTGACCATGGGTTAGACTAGGATAATTAATCAATGATTAGGATGTGCAAGTGAGGGATTAGGTAGGTGATTAGGTGGGTGTAATGTCACAGAATTGCACGTAGGGACAATTCCACATTTTGGCATTTTTTCCTAGCATTTATAACACCTTAAAACATTAATGACAAAATCCCATGGGTTAGAATTTTGTGATTTTGACTCCATACGGACTTTGGGCTGAGCAACAGAAGCCTGGTGACATGTTTCCCGAGAATTTAGGCTCTGGACAAATGCGCAACGTCCAGACGTCAATGTGGTACGCTAGCATCCTAGCGGTTTCTTGAGTTCAAAACATGCAATTTGCAATAGTAACCCTGGAGACATGTGTCCTAGTAGTTACATTCTAAAATTAACCACTCTTTTCCGCCCTTGCAAGCATTAAAACCCCTTTTTGACTCTCATTTGGAGGTTGGAAGACATCACTCAAGCTCTCTTGTTTCTTTGCTCCAACTTTGAGATCCCATCATCTTTGATAATAGTGCTCTCGCAAGTGAATCCATTCCAGACTGAGGTCCTCCCAATAGCAACAACAACTCTCAAGCCAGTACTCAATAGTGCGTCTGTGTGCTCCAGAGAGTGTCTAGCCCATGGGTAATGCTCTCTCTTTCACTTTCCTTTCATACTTGTCCTTTTATTTGTAGAAACTAAAAATTGTCCTAAGGCCTATGACTCTTAGATTCTTCATCATTTCCCCTTTCATTCTTCATAATTAAATAATTTTTAATTATTTAATTATTTTCTAATGTCATATGTCTTATATTAATTAAATAATTTTAATTATTTAATTTATTCATTTCTATCTTTATTCTTCCTTGATTAATTAAATAAATTTTATTTATTTAATTACATCATTAATTAAGTCCTTTTCTTTCTAAAATTAAATAAATTCTCATTTATTTAATTTTTTGTCCGCTTTCCACTATATAATTAAATAATTATTTAATTATTCATTAGCCTTTTCTCTCATTAATTAAATAAATTTTATTTATTTAATTGGTCCACTCTCTTGAATTTTGAATTAAATCATTATTTAATTCAAAATGATTCCTTTTGCCACATTCCTCTATAATTAAATAATTATTTTAATTATTTAATTATTCATTGACAACCTAAATTAAATAATTTTTATTATTTAATTTCTCCTATCACCTATTTATTCATGCCAATCTTATTTTCCACATCAAATCTTATCTCTTGACATCTCATTTAATCATATCCCTTGATTGAATTATCTCATAATTTAATCTCAACCCTTCATCCTTATCATTTCCCTAATTTTTCCCTAACCCTATTTCATACAACTTTCAATCTTGGCCATTGATTAAGACATCTTATTGACATCCAATCTCAACCATCAATCCAAATCAGAACTTGCCTATAAATCAACCCTCTCATAATCCATTTGGTGGGTTGATTCTTCAAGTATCCTTATGTTGTCAAAATTATTCTTGAATCATCCATTTATATCTATCATCATTCATCTATCATTTCCATGTCAATGTTATGCTGCTGAATTGAGCAACCAACATATCAAATCAATTGAATAATTCATCCATCATTGCATCTATTTGAGGTATTGAAGATTTGGATTAGGTAATGCATGTTATTCTTTTATCATTTTTTATTTTATCCAAATTTTTCATATACATTTTGGTGAACCTGACGTGAACCCCCAAATGATTTTTGGCTCAATATTTTCACAAATTTTGAGGAATTTTGGAGTTGGATCCTTTTTGTTGCAAGTTTTGTTAGCTTTTTGTTGTAGGTTTTGCTTCATTTTGGGACAAAACCCTAGTTTTCAAAGATTTGACCATAACTTTCAAACGATTGTGTATTTTCTCACAAAAAAACATTATATAGCTTGGCGACAATATTAAGAGCTTTTAGCCCAAAAATTAGATTTTTTGGAGTTGTGTTTAATTTCTTATAATTTTTTTGTTATTTTTCATGAAAATTCAATTTTAAAAGAAAATTAGAGAATTTTTCAAATTTCTTTACATTTTTGGAAAACTCACTGAATTTCAATAGGGGTCTATTCATTATGTTTTTTATTTGGATGAAAACTAATTAGAAAAAAAATAGATCTTTTAAAATTAGGATTTTACAAAGATTTGTTTATATCTCACAAGCGGTTGCAAATCTATTCAAAAAAAAAAATCTATAGATTTGGGATGATGTCGGGGGCCTTAACTTGTCAAAATATTTAAAAAATTTGGACCTATTTTAAATTTTTTATAATTTTTTTATGATTTTTCATAAAAAATTAATATTGTGTGCAAAACAGCAAAAAATTTAGATTTCTTTACATTTTTGGAAAGCTCTTGAAATTTTAGTAAGGTTTTGTTCTCTATATTTTCATTTTTGATGCAGAAAATATTTCCAAAAATCATATTTGTCTTGACTAGCTAACCCTCTAATATTAGTGATCAATTATCTTGTTAGGGTTTTGGCTTTGTTGTTGGTTTTGTGAATGTGCAGAAAAAATAAACACTTCAAGGGAAAAATTGGATCAAGTGGAAAAAAATTTGGAGCTAAGGAAATTCTAGGTCCACACATTCCATCTTTCATCTCTAATCATTGCTTTTCAACACACTTCAATTTGGGGCTTAAAAAGAACAACTTGTTTGTCATACATTTGGATTTGGGGCTTTAAAACAAAAATCTTGTTTGCAATCACACTTTGAAATTGGGCCTAAAAAGAACCATTGTCTTCCATCACACATTTTTTCTTTGGGTTAAAAAGAACAAGTGCTTGAACTATTTTACACACATTCAATTTTCTAAAGGGAAATTAATCACTGTGAGTGTGAATCAAGTGCGTGTGTCCTCCAAAACACCTCACTTGGTTCACTTTTTTCATACCCTTCTTAGGAGGCCTGCTTGGAGCACACACCCCTCCAAGGGACGACCTCAATTGAGTGTGAATCCAAAGACACGCTCCTTTGGGAGTTGAAATCTTGTCACTTTGGGCTAAGCCCCAAAGAACTTTATACCTTTGGGAAGTGAAGGTGAAGGGTGGGTTACCCCTTTCTCCCAACTTATTGGTAGGATTTTGCTTTCAAATCATCCCTAGTCAACCTTGTGCATCCTAGCTCAAGACCTAATTGGTCATACCCACTTGACTAGCATTAGGCTTTTTGATGTGTATTCAAGTGTTTGCTTAATCATAACATTTAATCTTGAAAGACAAATTTATCATTGTATTTGGTGTGTGTGTTCGTGCATTTACATGTGAGATATTGTGTAACTTGATATTGCCCAAGTCAAACTTCCAATAAACACTTTCTAAATCATCCAAATCATAAAATCTTTTCATTCCACATCATATCCTAATCATCATCATCTCTTTAATCCAATCAACATCATTTTACACCATGACAACATTAGAAGACATAGCACAAAAGCTTGTTCACATACTTCACATAGCTCAAACAATCCAATCACCTTTAAACCAAAAAACCATTCAAGGAGTCCATGACATGATACAAAAACTTCAAACAAACCAATCACCTCAAATGCAAAAACTCATAGCACAAGCCCAATACCTCATGGCCACTTTTCAAATCCAACGAGCATAACATCCAATCCAATCGCCACATCAATAAATTTCACCTCAATCCTATGTGTCACCTATATCATCATATCAACCTCATCCATCCACATATCATGTTGCCCCTTCATCAACCTATCACACCTCTTCTAATGTCAACCCTTATACATATCAATCTACCTCTCAACAACACTTATCCTATGCAACCCCTCCATCATTATCACAACAACAAATCATACCACAACAAGTCCAAACACCATTACAACCCCAACACATTCAACCACAATCCTATGTGTCACCTTCATCATCATGCCATCCTAACCCATCTACCTATCATGTCAATGTCACATCAACATATCCACCCATATCACAACAAGAACATAGGAGCCTAAGTCCACCTTGGCAAAAAAATCAAGAGCCTTTCAATTCTCATGTTCCATTTGACAAGGGGAACACCAATCTAGTTCATTCATCCTATAACTCTATCATACCACCATCCAACCAAATGTCTATCCCAAAGCCACCATGTCCTAGTCCTAATCCATTGGCATCTCCACCTTCTAACCCATCAAACTCTTCATTACCCCCACCATCATCTAATCTTCCATCACCTCTATGCCCTAAATTCAAAAATTTCAAGAGTAAATCTATGGCATTACCCAAATCCACTCATCCACCTACAATGGATGTGACCCAAGGGCTACTAGAAAGGAATCAATCATCACCATTTCATCCAACTCATATGTTTGAACCTACCAAAGAGTCTTCAAACATCATACCCATTCTTACAACCACATCATGTAGTCTCCCCCTTGAGCTTATTCAAGAGTCTTCCCCATTAAGCCTAAGTCAACCTACATCATGTCTCCATGTTGTTGACCATCTAGAACATGTTGAGCCCATTCATGAGTCATCCCTTTCCACTTCCATTCAAGCAACCCAAGAGTTATGTCAGGAGCCTAATCCTAAGCATGAGGAAACATTAACATCTCATAACATACTTGGTCCTATTTATGATCAAGCTCCCCTCTATGATCTTACCTATGATCAAGAAGGCCATGATGATCCTCTTATCCAGCATTATGCATTCCATGGTCAAGATCCTATCACTTCACCTATCCATGAGAAAGAATTATTCATTGCTCCTATCCACCCCCTACCTAGCCCTATCCATGATCCATCAACATCCACTTCCCTTGATGATACATATGTCTCCCAAGCACATTTATAAGATCAAACAAATACCTTGGGTCTAAGTGAACACAATGCTAATCAAGATCCTAATGATCCTCCATCACCCACTATCGACCCCATTGCAAGTCCTCCATCATATCATATTGGTATTTCCACCCTCATTCATGAATTTTCCTCCTTAGAAAAGCAAACATTATCTTCCCTTGCTTCATTTTCTCTATCCAATAAGGAACTCATGTCTAGTGTTCCACCTACACCTAGTTCCCTTGTCCATTGTATACTCCAAAACATGAACCACCAAGGTAAAGGTTTAAATCTTCATGAACAAGGTATTTTGGAGCCCATCCATGTCAAAGTCCCTCCATGCTCTTATGGCCTTGGATATACACCCCAAGGACACCAACATCAAGATGTTGCTATTTTCTCCATGCATCAGGACTATGTCCACATTCCATCATGAATCCTATCATACACCTAAAACATATATTGTCATCCTCCCTCCATCATCCTACAAATTTCAAAATCATGTGACCATACACCTTCCACCATCTAATTTACCCCCGCTTCTTCTAACCCCACATATCCCTCCATCCACTTTACCACCATTTCTTCCAACACCTAATATCCCAATCATTCATAAATACCCTAAATATCCTAGTCATGACCAACAAATGCACACATTGTGCACAAAGTTTCCACTCATTCCATCCACCCATGGGATTCAAAAATAAAAATTTGGATGCCTACTTTCATAACGCCAAAATTCCTAAGGGTCCAAATCCCTTAGGATACAAATGCAAGAAACCAAAGAAAAATACATTCAAAAATCCACCCAAACCCATACCTTTGAAAGAAAATTCAAAAACTAAAATGATATAGGTCCCTAAACAAAAATGCAAGTCAAATGAGGCATCCACCTCTCAAAAATTCCAACCATCCTCCTCATCCCTTCAAAAATTTCATTCCATACAAAAATATCAAATTCTTCCATCCCACAAGCCAAACAAAAATCATAAAAATACTAAATCTATATGGGTACCAAAAGAACTACATCCACCACCTCCTAAGATAACATCTCCATTGCTTCCTACACCCCGACCAAATAAAAATCTCCAATGTTTATCACAATGTGTGCAACCATTGGTCATGGTTCCCTTCCATTTCACACAAATTCCACATACCTCCATCTCCTCATCCTTCACTCATTATCCTACATATCTCACCCACCACCTTCCTATGGTCCATGCTTTTGGCTAAGCCTCCCCATTCATCTTTGTCATAAGTCCCATATAATCCAACATCTTCCCTACATAATCCACATCATAATCCATCATCTACTTACTCCATCTCCCTTTCATGTCATCCCTTACCAGCATCTATGAGCACATTTGACATGGTCTATGCAATGACATCCATTTCTAGTGGGACTATCACCTTTCATGGATGTGATGAATGATATATCCTACGAACACTAAAGATGGATGGGGTAGATTGTAAGATAAACATGAAGTAGGATACCCAAGATGGATTGAAAACTTAAGGGGCTATTGAATCTTGTTGTTATTACTAGTAGGATAGGGACTCTTGGCAACATGATAGAGACATAGACACACCCTAAATGATAGACCTAAGCCTCAGTGGCTCATTGATGATGGCCTTGCCTAAATGAAAGTGGGGAGGCAACATAGTTTGACAGACCTTGAAAATGGATGATGGGAAATGAAAAGAAAAACCTAGTGATAGGTAGATGCAATGATGGAACCTATATGATGACACAAGATTGACTGTGGATAGGGGAATGGTGATCGCGTGAATCTCAGGAATGGGATAGTTATCCAAAACATCAAAACATGAATTAGGAGGATGATACGATGGATAGATAAGTGATGAAAATAAATAGGAGATTAAAAAAATGTGTGAAAGAGTTGGGAGTTATGATAGTGAAATAGAAAGAATTAGGTTGCATGGGGGTAGCCAATAGCTAGATACCAATGACAAGGGACTAGGGGATAGAAGGATGAGTTGTTGGGATAGCCAAATGGAGAGATAAAGATTTGATACGGCAAGATGATAGGAAGGATGGATAGGATGCATGAAGATTTGGAGATGAAATGGGGGATAGGGTGGATGGATAGAAAGATAATGATGGGAAGATGGAAAAGGATAAGTGGATTGATGGAAGGATTAGTCAACGGAGGGATGAAGTCTTTGGAAGTATTAATGGAAGGAGGATGAGGAGATAAGGATAGTGATATGGAAGGGATGACATGATGGATGAATGATGTCTCCAAGGACCATGTCACAAATGGAGAATATTCCCCACTCTAGATATGTCATGTGTGATCAGGAAAGAGGGATGGTAGATAGGAGAAGGACTAGATAAAGAAGGAGATGGATTGTAGGATGATGGATGGATAAGAGATGGAGATGGATGTGGATAGCATGCATGGATAAGGAAGGTAGACAGATGATAGCATGATGGGTGGACAAGGAATATGATATTGTGTGGATAGAGGTGATGTATGCAAAGAGGTTTCCAAAGCATGTGTGTATACATATTTATTTTTATCTATATCAAGATCAGAAGGGAGGTGGAAAGATTGGGTGTATAGGACATGGATAGGTAGGATGGGTAAGATAGGTTGGATGGACGATATAAAAGAAGGGAATTCTTAGCATGAAGTTTCCCCCAAGTGTGAAAACAAAATGTTTGGGGGATTGTACATGATTCCTATTGACTAGGTTTTCATCAGGGTACTTGTCCAAGGTGCCTATTTACCAAGTTTTCACCATTGGACGATTTTTTTCTCCTTACATTTTTTTCTTTTTTTTATAATTTTTTTAGATGTTTTGGATTTTTGGAGAGTGTTTGGATGGAGATGGATGATAATATGGATTTGGAAGATATGTGATAAGTGGATAAATGAAGAAATAAGGGATCAAGTTCCATACAAGGTAATAAGAGCCCATGTGTGAAGCTTGACTATTGGATGTTGGTACTGTAGTGTCAAAAAATGTGATCAGTGACATTTTCACACTTGTTTGGGCCCTTGTTATAAAATTGAGTTTAATGATTTCTTGACTTAGTGTTGTAATGTGATTAACACACTCACATTAGGTCTTGGGCCCTTGTGAACTAAATAAACTTAAGTATACCTTATTTAAGTTGTTGTAAAGTGTTGTTCTGCACTTTCACACTTTTTTTAGGGTTTTATTAAATAATTAGGCTTATTTATGCTTTAATTGGCCCTATTTTGCATCCACAAGCCTCATCAAATTCTTTTTTTTTGGAGATAATCTTGACATAAATGAAGATCCAATCATAATTTAGGTGTGTGGCCCATATTTAGTGATCTAGGACTCATACACCACCTTGGGCATATGAGTCCCACCTATGTTTTTGGGCCTCAATCTAGATTTTGCATTATTCTAAGCATTTTTTTAAATGTGTCCCATAATTAATGCCTAATGGGACTCATATGCCACTTTTGGTGTATGAGTCCTATGTGGCCCAAAATTAAATTTAATTCAAATTCTTGGGGGGATTAATTCTCCTAGATATGCGGTCGGCTTGTAGTGTTGTAATTTTGAGAAATTTGGCATAAACAAGTATAAATACAAGTTTCTTTCACTCATTTTACACCTAAGCATTCAAGAGAACAACTAGCAAGTTGATTGAGCATACTTATAGCAAATTTGAGTTCACAAGAGCATTCAAGTGTTTACAAGAGCATTCAAGAGTCTTCAAGAGCTAGTTATCAAGTGTTTTAAAGCATTCTTCAAGTTTCAACCATCATGTCAAAGTAATAATGCATCATGTCTATTTTTGAGCTAATAATTGTGATGTAAGGTTTCATTATTCAAGCTAGCATTCAAGTCAAGATCTATCATATTCAAGCAAGATTCAATATCTACATCCATTATACCCATCTCATACATGTTTGCATCACTCTATTGCTAGGAATTGGTGAGTTGCAACATTACATTTTGTGCATTCATCATTCCTTTAGCTTATTTGATTTTATTACAAGGTTTCATTACCAAAACGAGGTTTGGCCAAGGAAAACCCCTTTCTACTAACAAAACAACATTTTTCCCTCTCTTTAGTGTGAGATTTAGAAATCTAGGTTGAAGACACATTGAAGAGCAAGTTTGGAGAAAGTTGTCAAGTGTTCAAAGTTATCAAAGTTATCACCTTGCATTGGAGATCATTAGAAGACATCTATAGGTTGCAAATTAGAGTTTCAAATCCCAAAATCATGTGGTAAGGACAGAGTAGACGAAGAGGAGAATCAGAATTTGAATTTTGAGAAAACACTAACTAGACTAATATGCCACTCCCAGCGTATGAGACTTGGTATAGGAAAATTTATAGATTTTAGGAGTTCCAAACATCGCTTTGCCAAATTTTTGTTCCTACCCAAAAACCCTAATATGGGACTAAATCACCCAGTCTGGCATATGAGTCCTAGTCAACATTAAATTTAGTGTTTTCAACATTTTAGGACTTCATTCAAGCCTCTATAGGTTTCCAGGTGCACACCTTTCATCTTTCAGCTTTTTGTTCTGATTTACATGCTTTTCTAGGTCATTTAGTGAAGTTTTGCATTGCATTTGGTTTAAGCATTAGGTCTTGCATTTCATTAGTATTTCCAAGCCCTAGCTTGGTGGTGAACCCCTCTTTAGTTTATAATTAGATCCTAGGACAACCCTATTGCAAGATCTATTCCTCCTTTGCATATCTTAGATTAAGATCTCTAGGGTTTTCCTTGAATGAGTGTAGAAGTTTTTTATTCTATCTCCCAAACATAGAACAAAAAAAATCCACCTTTGAGGTACAACCTAATTAGAATGGATGGTTTATGCAAGGGAATGCATTAAAGGAATTTGTTGGGGGAGATATGTGAGATAATAGATGGTAGGTTGGAAAGTGTATGGATGGAATGAGGGGAGAGGATTGTGATGGGAGGATGTGTTCAAGACAAACATTGGCACATATGGTGGTGGATGTGAAATGATAGGAGGATTAATAGATGGATAATGTGGGGATGATGAAGTGTTAGAAACAAGCAACACTGAGAGGGGGGGTGAATCAATGTTGTGCAATTTTTAACTTTATTAATCTAATCTCTCAAGTGCCAATAACTTTCAAACAAAAGAAAGATGCACAAACATAAAAAATAAGCCACAACACCATAACACATGGATTTTTATGTGGAAACCCTGTTAGGGAAAAAACCATGGTGGAGTTCAATCCACAATTTGAGTACTCAAAATATAAATGATTTACAAATGGGGAATGCACTTGCATTCAAGAAAACTACCTAGAGCTCATTGCTCAAGATAAGGAAGGCTCACTTCCTTACAAAATATTTGGATTACATCAAAAGAGTTGAAATAAGAAGATAGCATCTACGAATGCCTGATTGCAGTTCCAGTTAGGCTCATAGATCGAATTCTAGACTTTCTATCTAATTTTTCACTTCGCTTTTTTCTGTTTCAATTCACTTCTCAAAATCCTTTATTACACAAGTGAAACTGTGCATAATCACTCAACTAACCTTTTGATATTCACAACACACATTGACTTACATTCAACACAACACAAAATGAAATAATTGATCACTTATATATATCCACTACTAAGGATTTGATTGCTTCATGTTAGCTTCAATAAAATAGAAAGTATTTACCGTCGCCTCAAATCATGAATAACATTTAATGAGCATCCACCAAAGTCAGCCATAGCATAGTGAGGACCCAAAACAAAATCTCCCATACAAAAATACTCCAAACAATTTTTCCTTGAACATCCGCAACACCCCACATTCACTTAGTTGGCCTTCTAGAACTATTGAATAGAAAATTGAACGACCAGATCTCCTAACTTGTACACCAATTGATGTGATGACATAAAACTTGAGAATAAGATATTTCAGATACCCAACAACCTTTCCTGAGATCCACAACCCAAACTGATGATTTGGTAATGCATATGGATTGACAAACTCAACTTTAGTTGGATACCCTATTCTTTACTCTGTCCTCTGGTACTGTCAGATATTGAAGTGTGGACAGGATCAATGACTTAGGTTGCCATCAATGACAAAACTAAAATCCATGTGCCAAATATCTCTTCCTTTGGCATTGATGGCAACACTTAGTGAAAAATGACTGTCAAAACCTTCAAGACTTCAAAAAGCCATAGCTGACAAAACTCCCTCTGAATTTGATAAGGCATTTTTCACTGCTCTCTCTCCCCCTTTGACATCAATGAAAAAAATATAATAAATGATTTTCCTACAGTAACCAAAAACTTAGTTATTCAAAAACTGGTTCAAAATTTTGAAGAAATACAGCTGCTATTGTGCTAAGATTATTTTGTATTTTTCCTTCATCTCCGGAAGAAACTTCTTCCAAGCTTCTACTACAATCCTGGTGATTATGATCATGTTTTTGTTTTCAGATGTCTGGTTGATAATCTTGATGAGGGATTCTGGAATGGTGATGGCTTCTTCTAATATCTCTCCTTTCCTTAGTATCTCAATCAACTGTTCCATCATGCATTTTTTTATGTCCTTTGCTTTCCAAAAGGTATCAACAATCCTATCTCTAGTGATTTGAGCATTTGTGTGCTCTGCCTATAATTCATGAATCCTTTTCTTAATTGCACCATCTTGATCCTATAGGGCTAGAAAAAGGTCCTGAAAAAAGACAAAAAAATCCAAGCCATAAAATTACACCAAATTATTTCTTCCAATCAATTCCTCAAAACAATTCAACGCATCAATTCAACTCCTTCAATTCAATCTTCATATTACCAATCATCATCCAAATCTCAAATCAATAATCTTCAATCAATCTAAGAAATAATCCAAATGCAAGTCAATCCTTAGTCCATACCAATCAAGTCGATCAATCTTTCCAAATTATCCAATCACATCCTTTAGTCTTGATCCTAATCTTGTTGTAAACCCAATCAATCAAAGTCAATTAGTCAATCAATCAATCATCCTTGTGTTGATCTAGGGATATGTTGTTCCCCGCAATGACAAAACTATCATCATCAATCAAAGTCAATCAGTCAATTAATCAATCATCCTTGTGTTGATCTAGGGATATGTCGTTCCCCACAATGACAACACTATCATCATCAATCAATCAATTAATCATTGGTTTACATCTTGACAAGGGTAATACCTTGTTTTTTTGTATCATTTATGCATGCTTGCTTCCTTGCATGTGTGTGTTATCATTTTTATCTTGCATTTGCATCAAATCTGAATTATTCCAGCTAATATTCATATCTTGTGTCTAGACAAGGCTGTATTATGTTGGGGCAGGAGACACACCGTCACCTTGGTCCTTATACCTTGGTGCATCATGTCTAGTGTTACATCAAACATCATGGTTGTTCACTTTCTTGTAGTATAACATATCATTCATCTCCCTCATCCCCTTCCTAACTTGCATCATTCATCTTGTCCCTCCTTATCATTTCATTTTGAGAGCATACCCGTGTTTTTCCAACTCGCCTATCCTCTCGAGGGGGCATCATCATCCCACTCTTATTCCATCATCATCCTATCTTTCTATCATCATCCATCTTCCTCTATCCATACCTTAGCTTCTTTGAAATGATGTTACTTGACACAAATCTCATCATCTCAAACATCATGGGAAAAATGTAGACACTAAAAATTGTCCTAAGGCCTGCAACTCTTAGATTCTTCATCATTTCCCCTTTCATTCTTCATAATTAAATATTTTTTAATTATTTAATTATTTTCTAATATCATATGTCTTCTATTAATTAAATAATTTTAATTATTTAATTAATTCATTTCTATCTTTATTCTTCCTTGATTAATTAAATAAATTTTATTTATTTAATTGTGTCACTAATTAAGTCCTTTTCTTTCTAAAATTAAATAAATTCTTATTTATTTAATTTTTTGTCCACTTTCCACTATATAATTAAATATTTATTTTAATTATTTACTTATTCATTAGCCTTTTCTCTCATTGATTAAATAAATTTTATTTATTTAATTGGTCCACTCTCTTGAATTTTGAATTAAATCATTATTTAATTCAAAATGATTCCTTTTGTCACATTCCTCTATAATTAAATAATTATTTTAATTATTTAATTATTCATTGACAACCTAAATTAAATAATTTTTGTTATTTAATTTCTTCTATCACCTCTTTATTTGTGCCAATCTTATCTTCCACATCAAATCTTATCTCTTGACATCTCATTTAATCATAGCCCTTGATTGAATTATCTCATAATTCAATCTCAACCCTTCATCCTTACCATTTCCCTATTTTTTCCCTAACACTATTTCATACTACAACTTTCAATCTTGGCCATTGATTAAGACATCTTATTTACATCCAATCTCAACCATCAATCCAAATCAAACCTTTCCTATAAAGCAACCCTCTCATAAGCCATTTGGGGGATTGATTCTTCAAGTATCCTTATGCTATCAAAATTATTCTTGAATCATCCATTTCTATCTATCATCATTCATCTATCATCTCCATGTCAATGTTATGTTGTTGAATTAAGCAACCAACATATCAAATCAATCGAATAATTCATCCATCATTGCATCTATTTGAGGTGATGAAGATTTGGATTAGGTACTGCATGTTATTGTTTTATCATTTTTTATTTTATCCAAATTTTTCATATACATTATTATCTTGTGGTGCGGGTTCTACTCCTAAGCAGGTTTTTCTTTCACCACACGCTTCTTGTAGTGTGGGTTCTACTCCTAAGCAGGTTTTTCTTTCACCACATGCTTTGTTTACTTTTTTAGCACTCCTTTCCAACTTGGTTGTCCATGGAGGTGGGAACACCAAAGCGGAGTTTGACTGAGGTAGACCCCTATACAGCCACCCAACAACTTTCCTCTCATTCTTTTGTTTGTAGGTCATGAAAAGGAGCTTGGAGTGAAGATTCAGACATCTAGAGAAAGGTAAGCTTTCTCTAAGCATCCTTATCTTCATTTCAGTTTCTAGTTTTATGATTAGTTATATAGCTCAACACGGCTTACCCTTGAGCTTAGAAGTAAAGATTATTTCTATTTGCTTGAGTTCTTGAGTTCTCTATTGCTTGGGATGCCAATGCGTACCTTAGATGACAGCGTGTCGCATTGGCATCCTAGAACTGCGCTGACGTCTTTTGGTCGAGGACTCCCTCTTTTAAGACAGAAATCTCCTAGTTTTGCTCCCTCGGGATCTCTAGTAGTTTTTCTCAAAGCATAAATGAATCTTAGTTCTTTATTGTTTCGCTGATTTGTCATTTTAAGGTGTCTAAGGGCAATTTGTTCCTTGGTAATCTCTTGAGAAATGAGAGACCCGTGTGCAGCGAATCCCTCTTATATCATAGTGGGTAATAAGGATTAATGATCCACTTCCATATTATGGAGGATGTGACACCTATTAATCATGGATTAGGAGTGTGCACATCCCTAACCAAGGATTATGAAAATTAGTCATGAGTAGAAGAAGGTTATGGAGGATGTGGCATGAGGGAAATTAGATAAATAGATTATTTATTTAATTTTTTGGAGGAAAGGGATAAGTGATGGGAGTAAATAATTAAAGGTAATTATTTACATTAGGTTTGGATTTAAATATGATAGAATAAATAGATTAAGATGAGGGGATAAGGGATAATAAAGATTAATTAAATAATAGGGTATTATTTAATTAATATAGAGGATGTGGAATTGGTTGAATTAAGGGTAAATTGACGAAATGAAATTGGTCAATTTTTAGTGTCTACATTTTTCCCCTCTTTGAGATGGTGTTATAAAGTAGCATCATTTCAAAGAATATTAAAACATAGCACCAAAAAGAAGATGGTTAGATTAAGGAAGATGCCCCAGTCATTCAAAAGAGTGACTAGGAAGAAAGATGATGAGAGTGAATATGAGGATTGGGATTGAGGATTCCCCCTCGAGAGGACATGTGGTTTTGGGAGAGCACATGTGTGCTTTTGAAATGGATGAGATGATGCAAGGTGAATGAGGAAGATGGTGTAAGATGAATGAGGAAGATGATGTGCAAGATGGTGAATAGAATGCAGGATGGGAGTAGGAAGGGATAATGGAAGAAGAAGATAAGAAAGAAAGAACAGAAGGATTCAAGGAAAAATATGGTGTTGCTTGAGACAAGCTACAATCCAATAGTGATTGATGATAGATGGAGTTTTGTTGATGTGGGAATGATATATCCCAAAAAAAAACACAAATATTGGGAAGGATACATCCCGATGATGATGATCATGAGAGTGTTGTTGATTTGGAAACAATATATCTTGAAACAACAAAAGGATAGGGAAGTAGACATCCTGATGAAGATGATGGGAGTGTTTTCTATTTTGGAATGATATATCCCAAAACAACAAAAGGATTGGGAAGGGTGCATCCTGATGATGACGATGATTATGGGAGTGTTGTTGATGTGGGAATGATATATCCCAAAAAAATACAAGTATTGGGAAGGGTATTGATGTAGAAAATGGGTCTCACAATAAAAACTAACTCAATCAACTCTTTTTCAAAGTTTTAACTCCTCAAACAAAGTGATTTTTCTCACAATTTCCCACTAGGCCTTGTAGGGAAGCAAACAGGGTTTTTCCACCATAATTTTCAAACCAAAATTCATTCCCACAATATAAAATGTATTTTGGATACCCATTTTGAAGTTCTAGAACATATTCAAAATTTAGGGGTGGTTGTTTTGGAACAAAGTCAAAAATCTACTGCTATGCTTTGGATGAGGGCTAATTAGGCATGTTTGAATGGCTCACAATGATATTTTCAAAACAAAAACTTTAAATCTGCACAACAATAGCCAAAAAAATTCAAATAAGTTCTACCAAAACATTCCCAAGCATTACTAACCATTTCCCAAGAGCTTTTCCACAAACCCTAACACCCATGCATCTCCAATGCCTAAAACATGTGATTTTCAACCTAGGGCATCAACAATTCTCCACCAATCTTCAACCCCTGCTCTAGAAAACTTCAGGAACAAAAAACCTAACATGAATACACCCATTCCACTAAATTTAGGACTAGTTCATCGGTGGAATGGGAATAACTTCATGATTTTCTATCAAAACTCACAAAATGAGGGTTTTCAAGCTACCTTTAGTAAATCTACTCTAACTTCCCCAAATCTTAATGAAATGGAATGAAACCAAATACATCAGATATAAGATTAAATTCCACATCAAATTAAATGAAACTCAGACCATTTCTAGGCCATACAAGTCACTTTAGCAACAATTTATGCTCCAAAAACATAGAAAATGAAGTTTTATTATTGCTTAGTCTTCAATAAAAAAGCTATAACTTTTCCTCCACCAATACAAGGTGTATTTAAACATTACACATAAAAACCAAACACTTTCCAACTATTTTCCAACACCCAACTATTCAACTTCCCCAAAAACTCAAAAGTGCAAAGTTGCTTGAGCAACTTTGTACAACTTTTGCAAAATTTGAGAACTTTTAACAACCTATTCCCAAATGACTCAAAAATATAACAAATGGTCTTAAAAGACCTTATTACACACAAACACATGACTTAAATAAAAAATCACCAAAATACTTAACACTTTGCAACTTTTCCACATTAAGACCTATGGTTCCTTATACCAAATACATCCTAATGATGATGATGGGAGTATTGTTGATGTGGGAATGATATATCCTAAAACAACACAAGGACTAAGATCAAGGTTTGCCACAAGGTCAAGAACAAGACCAAATATTTGATTGGGTGATTTTTACTAGATTGAATGGATTAGGATTTTCATGAGATATGAGATGGCTAGAAGTAATAGGATTGATGAAATGGATGAATATGATAGCAGAAAAGATGCTTAGAATAACAAATCTATATTATCCTAAACAACTAAAATGATAACGAGGTAATGATGTAAAATTGACAAGATGCTTAGAATAACAAATATATATTATTCTAAATAACTAAAATGATAATGAGATGATTGAAAAGATGGAAGGATAAATGAATGATAGGGAAATAGATGGAGGAAACTCACTTGCACAACCAAAATTCAATGATTAGGAAAGAAAATGATAGAAATGGGGATGAAAATGATAGAGGGAAATGGTAGATGGTAGGATGGGGGATGGAGGAGATGAAAGGAGAGTGGCCAAATCAATAAATTTAATTATTATGCATTATGTTTCCATTTAATGAGTACTTAATTTGATATAGCATGAGATACTATGCACCAAGGTATGAGGAACCAAAATGACTTCATATCACATGCATGGGACTGACACAACAAATAAAAGGTTAGTTCAACATCCCAAAGCCAAAAAGGGCTTTGGCAAGGCTGATGTTGGAAAACCACAAACATAAAGGATTCCCCAGTGTAACACAAGACCACAAAGGATTTTGGTGGGTACTATACAAGACAACCAAGAAAACACAATCACACAGAAAGCCAAGATATGACCCTAGTTCTACCAATCAAAGCACACCATGATATGATGGATCATGGTGACCTCCAGTAGGTATAGTAGGAATCTCAAAAGATAAACAAAACGCAAAAGCACCAAGAAATCATAATAAATCTCAAATAACCATTGCCATGAGGATGATAGGTGGATGAATTGATGTGGCAGGATGTGATGAATGATATATCCTATGAAGGCTAAAGATGGATGGGGTAGATTGTAAGATCAACATGACATAGGATACCCAAGATGGATTGAAAACTTAAGGGGCTATTGAATCTTGTTGTTATTACTAGTAGGATAGGGACTCTTGGGAACATGATAGAGACAAAGACACACCCTAAATGATAGACCTAGGCCTCAGGGGCTCATTGATGATGGCCTTTCCTACATGAAAGTGGAGAGGCAACATAGCTTGACAGGCCTTTACAATGGATTATGGGCAATTCAAAGTGAAACCTAGTGATAATTAGATGCAATGATGGAACCTCTATGATGACACAAGATTGATTGTGGATAGGGGGATGGTGATCGCGTGAATCTCAGGAATGGGATAGTTATCCAAAATATCAAAAGATGAATTAGGAGGATGATACGATGCATACATAAGTGATGAAAATAAATAGGAGATTAAAAAATGTGTGAAAGAGTTGGGAGTTATGACAGTGAGATAGATAGAATTAGGTTGCATGGGGGTAGCCTATAGCTAGATACAAATGACAAGGGACTAGGGGATAGAAGGATGAGTTGTTTGGATAGCTGAATGGAGAGATAAAGATTTGATATGGAAAGATGATGGGAAGGATGGATAGGATGCATGACAATTTGGAAATGAAATGGGGGATAGGGTGGATGGATAGAAAGATAATGATGGGAAGATGGAAAAGGATAAGTGGATTGATGGAAGGATTAGTGGATGGAGGGATGAAGTCTTTGAAAGTATTAATGGAATGAGGATGAGGAGATAAGGATAGTGATATGGAAGGGATGACATGATGGATGAATGATGTCTCCAAGGGCCATGTCACAAATGGAGAATATGCCCCACTCTAGATATGTCATGTGTGATGATGAAAGAGGGATGGTAGATAGGAGAAGGACTAGATAACAAAGGAGATGGGTTGTAGGATGATGGATGGATAAGAGATGGAGATGGATGTGGATAGCATGCATGGATAAGGAAGGTAGACAGATGATAGCATGATGGGTGGACAAGGAATATGATATTGTGTGGATAGAGGTGATGTATGCAAAAGAGGTGTCCAAAGCATGTGTGTATACATATTTATTTTTATCTATATCAAGATCACAAGGGGGTGGAAAAATTGGGTGTATAGGACATCGATAGGTAGGATGGGTAAGATAGGTTGGATGGATGATATGAAAGATAGGGATTCTTAGCATGAATTTTCCCCCAAGTGTGGAAAAAAAATGTTTGGGGGATTGTACATGATTCCTATTGACTAGGTTTTCATCATGGTACTTGTCCAAGGTGCCTATTTACCAAGTTTTCACCATTGGATGATTTTTTTCTCCTTACATTTTTTTTCTTTTTTTTATAATTTTTTTAGATGTTTTGGATTTTTGGAAAGCACTTGGATGGAGATGGATAAATGGATTTGGAAGATATGTGATAAGTGGATAAATGAAGAAATCAAGGATCAAGTTCCATACAAGGTAATAAGAGCCCATGTGTGAAGCTTGACTATTGGATGTTGGTACTGTAGTGTCAAAAAATGTGATCGGTGATATTTTCACACTTGATTGGGCCCTTGTTATAAAATTGAGCTTAATTATTTCTTGACTTTGTGTTGTAATGTGTTTAACACACTCACATTAGGTCTTGGGCCCTTCTGAACTAAATAAACTTAAGTTTACCTTATTTAAGTTGTTGTAAAGTGTTGTTCCACACTTTCACGCTTTTTTTAGGGTTTTATTAAATAACTAGGCTTCTTTATGCTTTAATTATCCCTATTTTTCATCCACAAGCCTCATCAAATTATTTTTTTTGGAGGTAATATCGACATAAACCAAGATCCAATCATAATTTGGGTGTTTTTAGGTTGTGTGGCCCATATTTAGTGATCTGGGACTCATACACCACCTTGGGCATATGAGTCCCTTTATTTTTTTGGACCCCAATCTAGATTTTGCAATATTCTAAGCATTTTTTAAAATGTGTCCCATAATTAATGCCTAATGGGACTCATATGCCACTTTTGGTGTATGAGTCCCATGTGGCCCAAAATTAAATTTAATTCAAATTATTGGCAGGATTTCATTCTCCTAGATCTGTGGTCAGCTTGTAGTGTTGTAATTTTGAGAAATTTGGCATAAACAAGTATAAATACAAGTTTCTTTCACTCATTTTACACCTAAGCATTCAAGAGATCACCTAGCAAGTTGATTGAGCATACTTATAGCAAATTTGAGTTCACAAGAGCATTCAAGTGTTTACAAGAGCATTCAAGAGTCTTCAAGAGCTGATTATCAAGTGTTTTAAAGCATTCTTCAAGTTTCAACTATCATGTCAAAGTAATTATGCATCATGTTTATTTTTGAGCTAATAATTGCAATGTAATGTTTTATGATTCAAGCTAGAATTCAAGTCAAGATCTATCATATTCAAGCAAGATTCAATATCTACATCCATTAGAGCCATATCATACATGTTTGCATCACTTTATTGCTAGGAATTGGTGAGTTGCAACATTACATTTTGTTCATTCATCATTCCTTTATCTTATTTTATTTTATTACAAGGTTTGATTACAAAAACGGGGTTTGGACAAGGAAAACCCCTTTCTACTAACAAAACAACATTTTTCCCTCTCTTTAGTGTGAGATTTAGAAATCTAGGTTGAAGACACATTGAAGAGAAAGTTTGGAGAAAGTTTTCAGGTGTTCAAAGTTGTCAAAGTTGTCACCTTGCATTGGAGATCATTGGAAGACATCTATAGGTTGCAAATTGGAGTTTTAGATCCCAAAATCAGGTGGAAAGGACAGAGTAGATGAAGAGGAGAATCAGAATTTGAATTTTAAGAAAACCCTAACTAGACTGATATGCCACTCCCAGTGTATGAGACTTGGTATAGGAAAATTTATAGATTTTAGGAGTTCCAAACAGCTCTTTGCCAATTTTTTGTTCCTACCCAAAAACCCTAATCTGTGGACTAAATCACCCAGTCTGGCATATGAGTCCTATTCAGCATTAAATTCAGTGTTTTCAACATTTTAGGACTTCATTCAAGCCTCTATAGGTTTCCAAGTGCACACTTTTCATCTTTCAACTTTTTGTTCTGATTTACATGCTTTTCTAGGTCATTTAGTGAAGTTTTGCATTGCATTTGGTTTAAGCATTAGGTCTTTCATTTCATTAGTCTTTCCAAGCCCTAGCTTGGTGGTGAACCCCTCTTTAGTTTATAATTAGACCCTAGGACAACCCTATTGCAAGATCTATTCCTCCTTTGTATATCTTAGATTGAGATCTCTAAGGTTTTGCTTGAATGAGTGTAGAAGTTTGTTATTATATCTCCCAAGCTGCATAGAATGAAAAAATTCCACCTTTGAGGTACAACCTAATTAGAATGGATGGTTTATGCAAGGGAATGGATTAAAGGAATTTGATGCGGGGGCGGGTGCATGAAGTTGGGTACCAATTTTCTAGCCACTTATGAATTTAAAAAAAATGCACTCGCGTTATAACACGAGCGTGTTATACCACGCACGAGTTATTTCACGTTAAAATCAAAGAAAAAAGTGAAATTATTTTCCTTGATATACCAACTCAAAGGCTTGGATGGCATTCCCAACAAAGCCAGAGACGTGTTTTTGCAAATTCTACAATTTTTCACATAATCGGGTATGTGCTCACCATCAAGATTGCATCTAGTTCAATATCGACAAAATCAAAAATATGGGTAATGTTAGGTTCTCTCTTAGCTATCCAACGATGTAATTTTTTTCACTTTTCGACAATTTTAAGCCTTTTATCCATAATTTCTTTTGTTTGTATGTATGTTTTTTGCCAAAAAGTAGTGTTTAGTGTTTTTTTTGTTATAAATTAACCATTCATCAAAATTTCAAATAAATTACATTTTTAGAAACTAGACTCCATTCTACAAATTTTTTTAAAAATATGAAAAAAAAAATTATTTTCAAAAATTTGTAGTGGGAGCACGACCAAAATTCTGCTTTTCAATAAGTGCCCACTTAGAAAATTAGTAAAAAATCAAATATTCATTAAAAATTTATCAGGAAAATTGTGCACCAACTAGATGCTATTAGCTAGCTTCTGACCATAGCGATTTTAAAAATACTACAAAAAATTTCACCGTGCTCAGGTCGTACAAGAGTTGCTATGTTATGTTTTTCTAAAGAAAACAACACCAATTTCTGTACATCCCTCTTTTGAACCCCTTAATCTCAACCATTTTCAAAATAAATTAGTATTTTAGAAAGTAGACTCAGAGCACTTAGATCCTTGTTTTTGTTCCATCTCAAAATTTTGAGTGTAACTATCCTCAATTTCACATCCAAGGTCAGCATTTCCTGATTTTAGAAAAAAAAAGTGGCCACTTAAGCCCCCTTTTTGGGAACCATCTTGGTGCACTTACCTGGGGGAGATATGTGAGATAATGGATGGTAGGTTGGAAAGTGTATGGATGGAATGAGGGGAGAGGATTGTGATGGGAGGATGTGTTCAAGACCAACATTGGCACATATGGTGGTGGATGTGAAATGATAGGAGGATTAATAGATGGATAATGTGGGGATGATGAAGTGTTAGAAACAAGCAACACTGAGAGGGGGGGTGAATCAGTGTTGTGAAATTTTTAACTTTATTAATCTAATCTCTCAAGTGCCAATAACTTTCAAACAAAAGAAAGATGCATAAAAATAAAAAAATAAGCCACAACACCATAACACAAGGAATTTTACGTGGAAACCCTATTAGGGAAAAAACCACGGTGGAGGTCAATCCACAATTTGAGTACTCAAAATATAAATGATTTACAAATGGGGAATGCACTTGCATTCAGGAAAAATGCCTAGAGCTCACTGCTCAAGATAAGGAAGGCTCACTTCCTTACAAAATATTTGGATTACATCAAAAGAGTTGAACTAAGAAGATAGCATCTATGAATGCCTGATTACAGTTCCAGTTAGGCTCATAGATCAAATTTTGGACTTTCTGTCTGATTTTGCACTTTGCTTTGTTTTGTTTCAATTCGCTTCTCAAAATCCTTTATTACACAAGTGAAACTGTGCATAATCACTCAACTGACCTTCTGATATTCACAACACACATTGAATTACATTGAACACAACACAAAATGAAATAATTGATTACTTATATATATTCGCTACTAAGGATTTAATCGTTTCATGTCGGCTTCAATAAAGTAGAAAATATTTACCAACTGTCGCCTCAAATCATGAATAAAATTTAATGCGCATCCACCAAAGTTGGCCATAGCATAGTGAGGACCCAAAACAAAATCTCCCATACAAAATTACTCCAAACAATTTTTCCTTGAACATTCGCAACACCCCACATTCACTTAGTTGGCCTTCTAGCACTATTGAACAAAAAATCAAATGACCGGATCTCCTAGCTTGTACACCAATTGATGTGATGGAAAAAAACTTGAGAATAAGATATTTTAGATACCCAATGACCTTTCCTAAGATCCACAACCCAAACTGATGATCTGGTAATGCATATGGATTGACAAACTCAACTTCAGTCGAATACCCTATTCTTTACTCTATCTTCCGGTACTCTCAGATATTGAAGTGCAGACCAGATCAATGACTTAGGTTTCCATCAATGACAACACTAAAATCCATATGCCAAATATCTCCCCCTTTGGCATTGATGGCAACACTTAGTGAAAAATGACTAAGTGTCAAAACCTTCAAGACTTCAAAAAGCCATAGCTGACAAAACTCCCCCTGAATTTGATAAGGCATTTTTCACTGCTCTCTCTCCCCTTTGACATCAATGAAAAAAATATAATAAAGGATTTTCCTATAGTAACCAAAATCTTACTTATTCAAAAACTGGTTCAAAATTTTGAAGAAATACAGCCACTATTGTGCTAGAAGATTATTTTGTATTTTTCCTTCATCTCCGGAAGAAACTTCTTCCAAGCTTCTATTGCAATCCTGGTGATTATGATCATGTTGTTTTTTTCAGATGTCTGGTTGATAATCTTGTTGAGGGATTCTGGAATGGTGATGGCTTCTTCTAATATCTCTCTTTTCCTCAGTATCTCAATCAACTGTTCCATCATTCATTTTGTTATGTCCTTTACTTTCCAAAAGGTATCAACAATCCTATCTCTTGTGATTTGAACATTTGTGTGCTCTGCCTATAATTCATGAATCCTTTTCTTAATTGCACCATCTTGATCTTGTAACATGTTAAAATCTTGTCCAATTACTTTTAGCTCTGTTTCAATTTGTTCTAGCTTGTCTTTGTACTTGTTGATTGCATGAGGCCATTGAAGACAGTAGTTATAGATGTTGTTTGTTGTTCTTATGCAATTCCTTAGTTGATTCATGTGCCTTTTTAGCTTGGTGAGTGACAAATTTTTTTTCTTCTTTGGGTGTAGGATTACTTCTTCTTCTTCCTTGTTCTGAGACTCAGAGTGCATGATTTCCTCAATGCATTCAATCATCTCTTCTGGCAGCGTATCCTGCAAACTCTCCAATTTGATATGATTGTGCACAAGATGAGCACTTAGTACATTTAAAATCATGTCCTGCTCATATGAAGGTCTGATAGACCATATGTTTGAAATTTTTTGCATTCCATCTTCCTCTTAAATAAGTTACAATAGCTCTTCTTTGGTTAACTCACCTTCTTCTTCACTTTCTTCTGTTATTACCTTTTCTTGTTCTGGTTTGGTCATTTCCAGTTCTTTCCTTAGGATTTCCTTAGCTTCCTTATCAGATTCCTCATCTGGTATATCTACAATCACCTATTCTTGTCCTTTCCCTTCAACTCTTGAAGTCTTGCATGTTAATGGAGTATAAACAACAATTTATTTTGCTCTTTTCTTCTTTCTCTCCATCTCACCGGAGGAGGAACCAACTTCAAGTTCCCTTACCAGAATGGGAATACCAATTGAGCCAAACTTTCTTAGCAAACCTTTAAAGAAACTTTCATATGCTTGATCATAGTTTTCCAAATTGTTATCTAATATATGTAAATTTTCTTGCAAACTGGTTCACTCCCTTCCCATATTACATTGTTGTTCAATGGTAAGCAATTCAAAAAATACATCACAAGGAATATAACCAAAGTACCAAACTTGAAAGGGTAATTTGTCTTCTTTGTCAATTGCACGTTCTCCATCAATTTATCTTTCAGTAATCTACAAAGATCAAAATCCTGATCTTCCATTATCATCTTGTTTGAAATGTAAACAACACTCACCAAAGTTGCACCTTCTATGTTTCTAAAAAATATTTTGTAGGATACTCCATGTGTAATGTACCTTTTCACTGAATGTCTAATTGTGGAGATTATCAATGCCCTTTGCTCTCCAATTACTCCAGTTAAGGTTTCGACTTCTTTATTTTAGATTGAATTCTTCCTTGGAACATCCCCAACTTTGCATAACCCAGTTACAATTCTAATCACTTCTTTCGAGATGTGGTAGGGTTTATCTAGAATTAGAATATTGTCATTCAATCTGTCCAGAATAAACTCAACGATTTTTGCATTTACAAAATAGGGAAATTCACTCCAAATGTCCAAGCTCTTGTGTTTTGCTTCTTTCAGCCATTTCAATTCATCGTGCGACAACACGTTTCTTGCAGCTCTAATCTTTTCATTGAGGGATTAGGGTTTCACTGCTAAATTATCTTCACATTTTTGAAATTCTTATGTAGAGTGCTCTCCTTCTTCTTTTCTTTGAAATAAAGTGGAAAATAAGGGTTTCAACTTGCTTTTTATAACTCGCACACTTAACTTTTGTTGTAATAAATGCTTTTACCCTAACTCATCTAGATACCCTATTTCCATACACTTTGAAACATAACTCTTTTGCAACCCTCAATTCAGCATAATACTCTCTTCAATTGTTTCACCAACAACTTTAGATCATCAATGCAATCGATGCACTCATTTACATCTCGATATCAATTACCGATAGGGGGTTTGAAATATTTTCTTGACAGCTCCCCCTAGGCCAGAGGCCCAAAACTAATTCCTGGAGGAAATACTAGAAGCAGGTTCTGGTGTTGGCTCATTTCCTACAATAGAGGGACTCTTCTTCACCCATGTCTTCTTCATCTAATCTCCTATTTCATCCACAATCACTTTCCCTTTTCCTTTATCATATTTTTATGTATTTTTTCCTTTGTATGCTAGACCTCTTCTATCCATATCTATAGAATCTTGCAATGTGATTGTATGTGTTGCAATTGTAACACACAACATTTCCTTGTCCAGACTAGTCATTCCATTGATTTGGTCTTGATCTGCACTGGTTAAAAATATGCCCAAATCTTCCACAGGTATAACATTTAACATTCCTTCTATTGAAAAAGTTGTTTGACATATTTCTACATTCAATTGACTTATGACCAAACTTGTTGCAATTGAAACATTGACCAAAGAATGATGGATCACTTGATTTCATTTTACTTCTACATTGAGCAGCCATATGACCAAATTTATTGCAAGCAAAACAGTGTCTATTGAACTTTTGAGCATTAGGTTGTCTTACCAGATTCCTTTTTTTTGGCTTTGTTCATTTTATTTCCTTGCCTGTAATTCCTTTGTCCAGATTCAGAACTTTCTCCTTTCTCATATCCAAAATCTTGCTTGTCATTTGCATTCTTATATCCTTGAGTTAGTTCATCAAGCTTAACTGAGCTAATCTTGAACTTCTTGTATTCATTTGAAGTAGCAAGTTCATCCCTAAGAATAATAATCTTTTTTTCAAGATCTTCTTCATTGTTTTTGGATTGTTGTAGTTCAATCTCAAACTAAATGAATTCTCCCTGAATTCTACTACATTCATCATATCTTTCTTTTAGGGACTGGGCAAGATTTTCTTCATTCTTCTTTCTTTTTTTCAATCTCATGTTTTAGGGTAGCATTGTCTTTGGTAAGCTTTTCACATTCTTCAGTTATTTCCTTCAAGGTTTGATTCAGGTGAACACCATCCATGCTTTTACTCTCTTTTTGCTTAATCTGGTCACAAAGATCCTTTCTCTTCTCCTTGAACTTAATAATTTAATCCTTCAATTTTTGAATGAAATTCTCAGCATCCTTAAGATTTTCTTTCAATTCCCAGACTTCTGCTTTGGACTCATCAAGATCATCAAGTGCCACCAAAAGCTATTGTTGAAGACTACCAGAGTCCATTACATTCCAAGATCCACCTTAAGTTGTTAAACTTCTTCTGAGGAACTTAGCTTTGATACCAATTGTCGGAAACAAGCAACACTGAGAGGGGGGGTGAATCAGTGTTGCGCAATTTTTAACTTTATTAATCTGATCTCTCAAGTGCCAATAACTTTAAAACAAAAGAAAGATGAATAAACATAAAACAATAAGCCATAACACCATAACACAAGGATTTTTACGTGGAAACCCTGTTAGGGGACAAACCATAGTGTAGGTCAATCCATAATTTGAGTACTCAAAATATAAATGATTTACAAATAGGGAATGCACTTGCATTCAAGCACACTGCGTAGAGTTCACTGCTCAAGATAAGGAAGGCTCATTTCCTTACAAAATATTTGGATTAAATCAAAAGAGTTGAACTGAGAAGATAGCATCTACAAATGCCTGATTACAGTTTCAGTTAGGCTCATAGATCGAATTCTGGACTTTTTGTTTGATTTTGCACTTCGTTATTTTCTATTTCAATTCACTTCTCAAAATCCTTTATTGCACAAGTGAAACTATGCATAATCTCTCAACTAACCTTCTAATATTCGCAACACACATTGACTTACATAGAACACCACACAAAATGAAATAATCAATCACTTATATATATTTGCTACTAAGGATTTAATCACTTCATGTCGGCTTCAATAAAATAGAAAATATAAATCATGAATAACATTTAATCCGCATCCACCAAAGTTGGTAATAGCATAGTGAGGACCCAAAGAAAAATCTCCAATACAAAAATACTCCAAATAATTTTGCCTTGAACATCCGCAACATCCCACATTCACTTAGTCATCCTTCTAGCACTGTTGAATAGAAAATCAAATGACCGGATCTCCTAACTCATACACCAATTGATGCAATGGTACAAAACTCGAGAATAAGACATTTCATATACCCAATGATCTTCCCTAAGATCCACAACCAAAACTAATGATCTGGTAATGCATATGGATCGACAAACTCAACTTCAGTCAGATACCCTGTTCTTTACTTTGTCTTCTAGTATGGTCAAATACTGAAGTGCGAACTGAATCATTGACTTAGGTTTCCATCAATGACAACACTAAAATCCATATGTCAACATGAGGGAGTTTGGATAGTGAATTTTGGGACATAGGGACCCAAAATATATTTAGGAGATGGAGGATAGGGATGCTTAGCTTTTGGATTAACAACTTTGGATGCTCGTATAAATTTTTTTCCTTTGGATGAATTACATCTTTTTGTTTTATGATCCACATGCTTTTTATTTTTTCTTTGGTGGGCCTTTGTAGCCTATGGGATTGATTTGGATTCTAGATTATATTTTTCTTTTCTTCATGGTGATCTCTAGATTCATGTGGATGTTTACATGTATGTATTTTACGTTGGCATCTAAAGTGCTTCCAATAGCAATGGGATGGGTGTGAGGAGATGGATGATGTGGAGGAAACATGAATGGAGTGATAGAGGTAGAATTTTGGAGGTGGTTCATAAGTGGAGGATTTTGGATGTAGGTGTGCCTTTATTGATCTTGATTGGGGATTATGAGAGTGGGATTTGTATGATGGGTGATAGGGATAGATGGAGGTTGGATGAGGGGAGGAAGGATATGAGATGAGCAATGGGATTTTGGGATATAAGGTCCTAAAATGGACTTAGTATATGGAGGATGTGTGACATTTGATGGAGGGACATAAGAACCCAAAATGGATTTAGAGGATGAAGGAGGGATATGGATAGTTTTTTTGAGGTGATACGATGGAGGGGAGGGATGGCAAGAAATGGTGTGGTGGAGTGATGGGAAGTGTTGATTTTTCTTTTGGAAGAGGCTTGCTTAGGATGTAAGAAATTTTTACCAACATTTTTAGATTGTGATTCTTGAGCTATATATCCAAGACCTTGTGCTCGTGGATTTTATTTGACATGGATGAGCTCCAAAATACCTTTCTCATGAATGCCTAAGCCTTTTCCTTGATATTTCATAGTCTTGAGCTTTTGGTTTATAATAAGATGCTTGTTATTTTGAAAACATGATGCAAGTCCATTATGAGGTGGAGGAGGATGGGTGGTGTATATACTTTGATTTTCTACTGCAAGAGAACCATCGTGGATAAATGTAAGAGGACCAAGGGCATATGGAGTTGGTGTTAGGATAGTTTGGATAGGTGGTAGTAAAGGATCATGAGATGGAGTTGATGGGATGGTAGGATCTTGATTTGGAGGGGCAGGTGATAAGTGATCATAAGAGGGATCATGGGATGGAGTGGAGGAGATAATGTGATGTTGAGATGGGGTGGATGAGATGGTAGGATCTTGATGTGGAGTGAGTGATAAGGGTTCATGAAAGGGATAAGGTGTAATGGTAAGATCTTGATTTAGATGAGGGGATGTAATGGTATGATTTGGAACAAGCTCTTGGCATGTTTCAACTTCTATGGATGTTGTGACGGTGGAGGAGTGTTGGATGGACTCCTCAAATGGGGTGGATCGAAGGATAGAGGAGTCATGGAGTTCATGTGAGTGCATTTGATTAATGCTAGGAGTGGGATAAGGGAATTGGATGGATTCAATGGTTTGGATGATGTTAGGAGTGGGAATAGTAATGATAGGTGTAGGATGGAGAAGGGCCTCATCACTAGTGACCGTATGTGGTGGGGTAGAGTGGCATGACCCCACAACTTTAGGATGTGGATTTGGTGATGACTTCTTTGTCATGTGTCGTTGGATGACATCTGGAATGAGATATTTGTGTATTTTAGGCTTAGATGGGGTGATGGGAATAGATGAAGGATTATGAATGGGTGGAGGAATAAGATTATGGATTGGTGGATTAGGATTAGATGGAGGAATGAAACTGGATGGAGGACTAAGAGTAGGTGGAGGATTAAGATTGTTGGGGGGATCAATAATAGATGGAGGATAAAGGTATGATGGATCAGAGGAAGGACTAAGATATGAGGGAGTGGAAGATGGAGTGATATAAGAGGATGTGGATGGTGGATTAGGATAGGATGAAGTGAATGATGGATTGGGATAGGAAGATGTGGATGGTGAATTGGGATAAGAATATGTGGATGGTGGATTGGGATCATGGATTGGAGGATAATGAGATGGTGGATTTGGACTAGGGATGAAGGTGATAGTGTTTTGCAAAGATAGAGGTTGATATATGTATAGAGAAGAGCATGGAGACATGGATATTGGATAAGAGGGATATGTGGGGGATGGATAAGGAAGAGATGTAGATGATGAACAATATGAAAATGTAGATGGGGGAGCTAATGGATTTCCCTTGTTAACGGGATCATAAGGATTACTAATGGGTGTGGATGGAGGTATAATGGGATAGCTTTGAGGAGTGATTAGATTTTAGATTACGCTTGGGGAAATTTTGCTAGTAATGATAGCATCAAGGGGATTTATATCATACTCATCATGATCAACAAGACTTTCAATATAATCGAGATCTCCCTTGACTACTATTTTTGGTTGCATTGATGGAGGATAAGGATTCATGATGATGGATTAGATGGGAATGGATGGAAGAGATGGGAATAGATGATTAGAAGAAAAGAAGAGATGATGAAAAGATAAATAGAATGTAGAAGAAGAATGTAGAAGAAGGGATCTTAAGATTTGTTTCAATATCAGAAGATATTAGATGTGGATGTACTAAAGCTCGGATTGGGATTGGATTTAAGCTTAGATTAGGATTTGGTTTAAGCTTAGATTAGGATTTGATTTAAGCATAGATTAGGATGGTTTGGAAGATATGGTGGGAGGGACTCTTGATTTCAAGGATGCGGCTAAACTAATAGGATGATTGTTGGATGGGTGGATGATAGTATCCTCTCAACTATAGTTGAGATCCTATGTCAAAGTTCAATTGGATGAATTTCCTACTTGGGATAGGTTAATTTCTCAAGAAAGAAGAGATATCTATGCAAACTATACCTCTTGCTCGAGGTGAAATAGTTTGGATGAGTGATTACTAACTTTGGATAGGCTAAGTTCCCAAGAAAGTGTTATGATAGATGATTGATTTAGGATTTAGGATCTCGATTAAGTGTTTGAGGTTGGATTTTGGATTGTGGATGATTTGGATGTTGATACAATGGGTTTAGCCGAATCCTTGATCAAAGGGGATGATGTTTTGGATATGTTTATAGTAGATGAGACAAAAGTGATTGTTTGGAGATGGATATGAAGAGGAAAAATGATTGGATTATAATTTTTGACTTAGGAAGATATAGGATAATCATGATAAGAAGGATTGAATCTCTATATTTTCTATGGGAAGCATATTCTCCCAAGAACAAAGCATAATCAACTTTGTAGGTAGCACAAATGCCTAAGTGTGGAAATTCCTATCAAAGTAACGTATTTTCCTATGTAGCAATGACCTAGATAGTGTATAGATGAGGATAATGGGATCACCCAAGAATAGAGCGGATATGCCTATGAAGGATGACCGAGTGTACAGGTGGACAACATATACTCCTATAAACATAGTGCAAAAACCTATTGGTGATGACAACGATATGGACAAGGATGACGGATTCACCCAATAAGAGAGCATGTTCATTTATGGGCCGACTAGATTAGGATGAAGACATAAACACTTGTCAACAAAGTGGATTCACTTCTATAGGGAGTAAATATTCCTATCAGGGGAGACTAACCAAAATGACCAAACCATATAGGAAATGGAAATTCCCTTTGGAGAGCAGATTCACTCATCAAAAGAGTAGATTCACCTCTATAGAGAGTGGATACACCTCTGAAGGACAGAGGGACTCTATGGAAAAGGATGAACTATATAAATCAAACAGTAAAAAACGGACTAGTATAGATGCAAGAAACTCACTAGTATGCACAAGAAGACATGCCAGATAGCACAAACCTAGATTAATCAAGTGGGTTTGTAAACTCATGTAGGCTCACCACCTCGAGGGGTTAATACTCTGTGATAGTCAGGTGGAGTATCCTTTCTCTTGAAGGAAGATAGGTAGAGATCTAGTGACACAGGGTCATCAATGGATGCCATGGGTACACATTCTCTCTCTCCTCAGGATTTTCCAAAGTTCACCCAAATATTTATATATCAACCTAAGGGAGTACATGGTGAGTAGGTTTGGGGTACGATTTGCATCCCTTGCACTACACTAAGCCACAACTTGTAACAGGTCTTAAGCTAGGTTGAAATAAGGTGATCTATGGAGTCCTCTAAACACTAGGAGGGTGCATGAGGCACATTCGTCAACACTATCCTATCAGCGTGGGTCGAGAACTTTCAACAGGAAATCTCGGACCAACCCTACATGCCTAACTTGGAATCACCCAAGTATCAATTTTTTTTCTAAACACATGACATGACTTATACTTGGGTAATTCCAAGTTAGGCATGTAGGGTTGGTCTGAACTTTCCCGCCAAAAATTTATGACCCACACTTGTGACAAAGATGTGAGCAGGTGTTTTGTCCTATCTAAAATGCAAGGAAATTCATGCAAAACCAAATAAGGGCCTAAGGATGAAGTTCAACCTAAAAATGAAAGTAAACATAAATTGTTACCTTGTTGAACTTGATGGATTTGTTTTCCCCTTTTGATAGCTTGATATATGTGTTCTTTATGTCTATTTCGGTAGTATAACGGCTTGTGTTTGCTTGATTTGGATGCAAATATGGATGCAAATGGGTATGAGATGGATAAGTTTTGCAAGATTTTGGCTATGAGGATTTTATAAAGGCTTGAGAGCATGAAGTTGCATGATTGTGTTGTAGGCCAAAAAATGACTAAGGGTTAGTCATTTAGCCAAGTTTGGTTGGAATGGATGGTAGAGATTGAAAGAGGAAAGGAGATCAAGGGTTGAGATGCCTTGAGGCATACCCACAAGATGATGACATTGTCATCATGTGGATGCATGAGACAAGAGGGTTGACCAAAGGAATTAAAAATTCCTTCTTTAATGTGCATGGGAAGGATAAAAGGAAATTAATTCCTTGGGGAAAGGGAAGAGGAACTAAAAAATCCTCTAGAAATATTGGATAAATAAATGAAATTTAAAATTCCATTGGGAAGGACATGAGGATTGTAAAATGGAATTAAAAATTCATTGAGGGGTGTTCGAGGAATAAAATGGAATCAAAAATTTCATTGAGATGTGGGTAGTATTTATTAGGGGGTTAACCATGGGTTAGACTAAGATAATTAATCAATGATTAGGATGTGCAAGTGAGGGATTAGGTAAGTGATTAGGTAGGTAATGAGGATTAATGATCCACTTGCATATTATGGAGGATGTGACACCTCCTAATCCTCCTAATCATGGATTAGGAGTGTGCACATCCCTAACCAAGGATTATGCAAATTAATCATGATTAGAAGAAGGTTATGGAGGATGTGACATGAGGGGAATTAAATTAATAGATTATTTATTTAATTTTTTGGAGGAAAGGGATAAGTGATGAGAGTAAATAATTAAAGATAATTATTTACATTAGGTTAGGATTTAAAGCTGATAGAAGAAATAGATTAAGATGAAGGGATAAGGGATAATGAATATTAATTAAATAATAGGGTATTATTTAATTAATATAGAAGATATGAAATTGGTCAAATTAGGGGTAAATTGACCAAACAAAAGTGGTCAATTTTCAGTGTCTATAGATAGCATGTGAAAATACATAAGTGCTTACATAGGGTACAAATAGTTTTTGAAAGCCTGAATCATGGGTCACATGAATTTTAATTATTTTTAGTATTGCATAAAATGTGCTCGCATTAATGTATGAGCCCACTTTAACTTGCATAAAGCGTTAGCACATTTTAAATTTAATAAACCATGAGAATTTTATGTCTTTTATGGACACATATGACCCTAAACCTAACACCCTCAACCTTATACCTTATACCCTATACCCTCAACCCTTAAATCCATACCCTTAACCTTAAACTCCATATCGTAAACCCTATACCCTCAAACCTATACCTTATACCCTAAACAGTAAACCCTATACCCAATACCCTCAACCCTAAACCCTATACCCTATGTACCCTTAGCCCTATATCCTCAACCCTAGGCCCTAAAGCCTAAATAATAAACCCCCAACCCTAATCTTCATACCATCAACCCTAAACCCTATACCCTTGACCCTATATCTTATACCCTCAACCCTATACCCTATACCTATTGGATCTCAGCTATGTTTATGGTTTGTCCTTGATGACAAAATCTTTGATCCTTATGATTTATAATGGCCCTTGTTTGATGTCTCTTGGCTATTACAGAAAGTTATTTGTTATGCTTTAACTTCATGGTGATGAGAATTTTGGTTCAAGTTATGAATGCTATCTCTTTGACTGACAGAGCTTGAAAGATGGTTTCTTTGTCAGGATGGTTCTTTTTGCATATCACAGGTATTGGTTGTTTCTCATTCGGGCTTACACATATCGGCATGAGTATGGTAGGGTCTCCCCATCCACTTTGAAATGTCTGAGTTGCCTATCGGCAAGACATTTCAGATGTCATGGCAATTGAATTTATCTTACAGGCTTGTCGGCAAGACTTCTCTTTTGTTTCGGCGACAGAATGTGTTCTCTATTGGCATATGTTATACCGTCGGGATAAGGTCTTATCGATTCCTTATGTCTCCCTGACCCGCTTCAAAATAAAGTATATCGGCATGAGTTTGGCCGTCGGGCTGAGGTCATAGCGAAATCATATTGTCTCCCCGACTAGTGCATGTGGAAGTCTATCGGCAAAAGTCTAAGGCTTCGGTGAAAGGTCTTAACGAAAAGGATTATGTCTCACCGACTAGTGCTTATGGAGTTTCATCGGCAAGAGCTGAGCGGTTTCGGAATAGGTCTTGGCGAAGTGGTTTTGTCTTACCGAACATCACATGGAGGAGTTTTCTTCAGCCAAACATAATGTATTCGGTATATTGTCTCTCCGAAGATTTTAAGTCTCACCGATTGTTGCATTGAATGTCTTATCGGCATAAGGTTACTGCTTCGGCGAAATGTTATATCGAATGTGCAATGTCACACCGACCTTGGTGGATGGACATGTTTTGTTCGTGCTGCAGCTTTATTGTATGTGGAAATTACTTTGGTCAAGCCATTGTGTAAGAGAATCTTACCATATATTTTTGTTCTTCGTCTTTCTTCCTCAACTTCCTGTCTTCCATAACTTGCTTGATCTCTTGAGCCCTGAGTCTGCCCACTTCAAAACATCTCTTTGAACTCGAACTCTTTCCACTGATTTGCCATTTGGTCTTGCTTTTGTCTCCTTTCCATATAGGGTTATTGCAAATGTACGTGTTGTAAAATTTTCAACCCTGTTCTAATTGCACTAGGTTATTTGTATATCCCTGGTTGACGATTTAGTTCTCCATTTATATGTATGCATATAGGACACTATTTGAAGAATTATATTAGTGCTAGAAACATGATGCATAAGTATATTAACTACCATCAAGACTATCAAGCTCAAATAAGTTATAAATAATAAGAAAAAATGATATCCCCAAGGCAAGGTTGGGTTGGGCGCTGGGCTGGGTCGCGGAGATACCCTCGGTATAAAAATAAAAAATAAAAAAAAATGATCTTATTCACATGAAAGACATTAAAGCAATCTTACTTCCAAAAGCCATAGGTGAAAGTGATCCTTGTGCACTATTGGATCATTTGATACAGATGACCAACAATGTTTTTGAATGTGTTGAAGTTCCCATTCTTCGCCTATATTAATAATTACTATACCCTCACTTATTTTACATACAATCAGATGCATAGGACCCAGCAAAATAATGTTGCGCATAACCTACTTCTGTCCTTAGTATCCATTATCCTCCTTCAGAGGAAGCGGAATCAGTATGCTTTGCCATCTAAAGGGGCTTTAAGCCATATTGCATATGATGATTGCACTTGGTAACTGTTACATTTTTAGTTATGCCTGGGGTTAATGATATTCACTTATATGAACACCATCAATTGCATTGGCAGGGGGACCAATCACATCGAAAAAATATTTATCTTTACATCTCAAATGGGTTCCATCAACTATTCTCCACTTAATTGTACTAGAAGTTGCATCCTAAGGTTCAATGGACAAGCTGAGAGGTGCATTAAGAACGACCCATATTACAAGCCATATTACAAGACAAAACCTTATGGTGAGACCCATTTCAGATAACAAATATTAACAAGCAACATCTATGAAAGCTGCCAAAAATCTTATGGGGGACCAATCACATCGAAAAAAATATTTATGTTTACATCTCAAATGGATTCCATCAACCATTCTCCACTTAATAGTACTAGAAGTTGCATCCTAAGGTTCAATGGACAAGCTGAGAGGTGCATTAAGAACGACCCATATTACAAGACAAAACCTTATGGTGAGACCCATTTCAGATAACAAATATTAACAAGCGACATCTATGAAAACTGCCAAAAAATTACCATCACGAAAACTTTCTGTAAAATGCGGGCAATCTAGTAATATATTAGAAAGTCCACCATAGCAGGCGGTAAGAAGCACAAATAAGTAGAATTGTTGTCAGATGGTCACACTTAATTAAGAAGAAAAACTGAGCCTGCATCAATATTATATATCCATAGACTGTTTAATAATCTAATTTATTAACATTGCATATATACATTTCAATATCATACTTTATTATATACATGTATATTTTGTATCATTATATATATCAATATAGATTAATATTATAGTTTAAACTTTAATATATAATATTGATATATATATATAATTTTTCTCAATATTGAAATGTCATATATTTATTATTTAATTGTAGTTTTCATTGCTTATTGTTTGGTTTTTGACACAAATCAATAGATTAAGTTTATGCATAAAATTTCATTTTTTTAGGTCATTTATTCTTCTTTCTTCAATTTTGATGTTTAATCTTTTTTTCGTCTTTTCCTGCCCTTAGTTTTTGGTCACTGTGTCAATTCTCCTACCTTGATGGCCACCCCACAGTTTTTTTCAAGAGTAAGTCTGATTGTAACTCTTCTCCTCTTAATAATAGATCATTGAATGTAATCACAAACATTGATAAAATATACACAGAATTAAATCCAAAAACACTCTATATAATTCTGTGGATTCCTAAACCAAAGAAAGACAAGGCTGCTCCAAGTTCCTATCCAAAGCAGGATAAGACTGCCGGCCACCATCCTATGTAACGAAGTCCAATAAAGGTTCTTCATAAGTAAAAAAGGGCACACGGTACCATGAACAGATAAGCGATAATATACAGCTACAGGGACTATAATAAATATGTTAAGTTAAAAAAGGGATAAATCTTTGAGACAATCACTTATTCATCAGGTATTAGCAGTATCAATCGAGGATCTTAAGACGACAGAAGCAACAGACACTGCTTGTGTCACATGCCAAAAGAAAACATTATTACCACTTATATATAGGCAGTGTATCTGAGTATATGTGGTAGGCTTTGTTAAGTCTTACATTGGAAAAGGGTACAAGGACACACTTTTTTCCTTTTTTATCTTTTTAATAAAGGCTTAATACATTAAAGTAAAGAGTGTAATACGATATAGACTGCAAAAAGAAAACAGATCAAGCCAACAGCTAGGTTTTCAAAAAGTCTATCGATCGCTGGAACAATACTCATCCACGGTGAAAAATATAGCAAGGGTTTCATCTTCCTGAAGCTTGCTCAATTCTTCCGTAGAGAAAAATCATCTCTTCTTTGTTCAGTGTCTATTTTGTGGAGACTGTGCCTGCAAAATGTTTATAACTCATTTTCTTTTAGCAAGAAATTGAATTTTGAAGTATGATATGCTTTTCTAGTGGGTGCTGTTCATTTAAACTAAACAAAAACTTGGGCATCTTATGGATGACCGCACTATCCCACATATCACGGTTCATCTCTGAAATCAAGCTGTTTTGTCTACAATTCAATTGTTTCTGCACATCGCTCAGCCATGGCTCAAGCCAGCAGTAATCCAGAAGAAATAGATCAACAATCATGGGTAATTGAGATGACAGCTTGCACTTCCAGAATTTAATGTACTTTTCAGCTTCCTGTTTCTGGTAGCATGAGTAGCAGAAATTGCGACAAAATTTAAGTCCTCATGAATCTGCTCAACTGTTCCCTTTGAATTCGATGGTGTCTCTGATTGGAACAAAAATCTTAAAACAAGCAGCAAAAATATACTGCATCTATAATCGTGAGACTGGACAGGGCTATTGTGGCAACCGTAACAGTTGATATTTGCTGGTAGGATACATTTGAATCATCAAGGATTCAAGAGCCTTCCGAAAGATCTAAGATACCGTGGTTTCTTGTCACAAATTTCTTTCCTATGGAACTCAACCTTTCAAGAAGATAAGCTTTCTTTGCTATTGAAAAAGGTCGACTCTTCTAGGAGAGACTTGGCAGATGACAACTATGTCTAAATTGAGGTTACTAAGGTTGTAAACTCAGCAGCAAGTAGGTGAAAAATGGAGATGTTGTTTCTCCTCTTCTTGGAAGTGACATTATTGGTTTATAAAAAATGTAGTTATATTACAGATGTGTTTTCCTGAAAGAAAAGAAACTATCCAATCTTGATCAGACATCCCCTGCAACAGGTCAATAAATACTGAGCTGCTTTCAAAAATCGGTAAAACAAAATGAACTTACAGTCTCATTCATTGATCTTGCTTTCATTGACCAGTACCCTGAATTATATAAGTGGAAACAGAGATAGCAATCAAATATATGCTGATTGCTACGGATAATCTCTTCCAATTAATCACCTATTTCAAATTTGAGCACAAAGTGATACAAAAGCATTACCATGTAATTGCAGATAAACCTTAAAGCTTATAACATATTCTGGCAAAACATGTGTGTTTCATGTGGGTATTCCAAATGATGCAATCCCTTGGATTAGTAAGATCATTTACCACAGTATCAAATTCTTCACTATTAGGATGAAATTATTGTGAGCCAGGCCTCATCAGCTCCACATTCTACAGTATTAGGCAACACAACACCATGCATTGTTTGTCGTTTTTGTCAATATCAGAGTATGCTGCACTGCAAAGTGGAAAACTAACAATCATAAAACTGGAAAGCAACCCCTTCAATGTATAAGGCATACAAGCGAACTTTTGATTGACATCCACAAAATTGTCTGTCCAGCAAATCATTTGGTGCATCTGCAAACCCCACATAATTAGGATTTTTGAGATGTATCTATCAAGCAAATTATATTATTTAAGCCAACAAAATGATGCAGATGCTCAAACAACGAGATTTGTGAAGTGTGTCAATACAGTTGGGAATGGATCTGCACTACTCTACAGTGCACAAGTTATTTACATTGTGGGCACCTATTATTGGAGGATGACAAACTTACATAACACAATTATTTTTTGTTGCTGGAGGGTTTTATATTAAACCTACAGAATCATTTAGCTACTTGATACGGGAGCACAAGCCCTAGACTGAAAGTTCTTTGGCTAAGAGCCAAGGACTGAGGGGTATCCATTCCACCAAAGTCACCTCGCTGAAACCTCTTCAGCTGAGACCCAAGGACGGAGGGATATGTTGGAGTACAGGACCACTGAGAGATGGGGGTGAATCAGTGGTCAAATGAAAAAACCAATTTCAAAACTTAACTCACTTGATTATTCAAAGAGACCCATTGAAAATACTTCAAAATTCTAGATATTGTATGCAAATCAGAACATAACACTTGAATCAAACATAATCAATCAAGCACAATATGGCACACCACCAAGAGAAAACATAACACAGGTTTTACAAGTGGAAAACCCTAAAAGGATGAAAAACCACTCTGAAAATTTGTTTCATTAAGCCTCACTGGCTAAAACCTTGCTGATTACAAATTGCATGCCTCAGTGGCAATACAACAAGCCTCACTGGCAACCTCACCACACTTCAGAAGTAATAAGCAAAACTCAGAGGGTTACTCTGTTTCCATACAATTCACTGCTCTATCTCTGCACCAGCAAAACAACAAACACCATGAACAAACAGATATTGAACAAAGAAACATGAAAACTTTGCATCAACCTCTGCACATTTCTTGACTGTTATCCTTCTTTGAATGCATATCCAGAATACTGTCTCAGTCATCTCATTCACACACTAATCAGCGAAAAAAGAAGACACACTACATGAATACAGTGATACAGAGTTACTACACAACACCTTTATATTCTGGTTTTAAACCTTCCATTCTGTGCTTTACTTTGGCAAAAATGGTGTCAAGGTTTTCAACCAATTCTCACACAAAGCCCTTACTTTCTATCACACTCCTATCTCCTATGATCATATTCAGGCCACACTAATCTCTGCAAAAACACATACAACTCATTGATGCAATGGAAAACAAAGGCGTCATAAAACTCTTTGATGTTATATTATTCATGTCTTCTTTTCTGTGTGTATCTTTTCAAAAACATGGTATCATGGTTATCAAAACCTTCAAATACCCTCTGACAGAACACTTAACTGTGCAATGACACATTTTCAGGAAAGCAAACCTTTTTTGGCAACATATAACCTTCTTATACATTGTTCTTCAACTCTTCCTCGCTATGCATTGTCAGAGCACAATCATAGTATTGTTGTCTCCAACATTCTCTCACAAAGCACGAGCCTCCATCAAAAAAAACACAATGCATTAGCTTTCCTTCATATACAAAAACACTGTCTCAAACAGTTGCAAAACTATTAACACACTGCCAAATGTACGCCAACTCCAATTCACATCAACTACCCATTGGAATTCAAACGGACTCTAAATATCATTCATTGATTTAGTTTGGCACCTTCATAAAGATCATTGATCCTTAACCATCTTTAATCATTGCTTTACAAAACAGTTACTCAACAGAACCGTGAGCAATGACTGTCATACACCTGTCAAGTTCAAGCTTCAGGAACTAGCGGTTGAGAGGTTTAAATATGAGCCCTTGATTTCATACTCCCGCCAGACTTCCAGTTAAATGATGAACGTTGATTTTGCTTTGAACATTCAAACAAAAATTGTTAACCTGCTAAATCGGTAGAGGGGCCAGTTACCAATGTACATCATACCCTCAAAGTAGTATCTTAAGTTACTTTTCACCTCTTATTACAAGTCACTTGTAAAATATAACAAAAGTGAATTTGTTATTAACTTCGCAAAATAAACTCTATATTGAAGAGTGACATTAGGGTTTTGGAACAAACTCTCAACCAATGAAGGAATCTTAATCAGCTCCAAAACCTCAATGGATTTGCAAACATGTAACTACTCTCTGACCTCTGATATTCACAATATACCTCTGACGCAGAACATCATGCCTTTGATACGGACAAAGAAGATAAGCTTTGAAGAGGTATAAGCATTAGGGTTAACTATGCCTTCTTCAATCATACCTTTAAGCAACCCTCTTCCACTAAATACCTTTGACAAGTACCTGTCAACACCACTCAACATCACTGATTGAATGATGACATGCCTTTGACATCAAACCCTCAACATCACAAGATGAACCACAAAATGAGCCACTTGTGCAACAACACCATCAATCTCTTTGACATTGAATCAACAAGCACTTCCATAAAGTGATCAACACCATGAAACAACTCACTGAAGATGCATCAAGCATCAAATCAACAAACTCCATCAACCCGCACCATCAACCTTTGACATCAATGACAAACATCAACAGGATATCCATTCTGCCAAAGTGGCCTGGGGCACAATCCCAGCCTCATCCCTTATGGTGTCAGGGTCTTGCACTCAGCAAAACTTGATCCTTGGTGGGATCATTCAGAACCATTCAGGTTAACCAATAGACCAAGAGCCCATTGACAAACAACACAATTTGAACTATATCATTTCCAGGTTAACTTGTCTCTACTTCTGAATTCTATACAACAGCAGAATGTAACAAAATTTCTAAGAGTAATAACACAAAAGGATAAAACACAAAGATCCGCTTACCTCACATAAGTGACAAGAGCAATTTTGTTAGTTTTATGATCAGATGCAATGCACAGAAAATTAATTCAAAATCAGACACAATAACACAGCAGATACCCTGGGAAAACCCTCCTCTTGAGGGGAAAAACCCAACAACAACTATCACTCTATTATCTATCAATAATGGCAACAAGTCTCTTTACAATGAGGCCAATCTCAAGGCCGATATGCAGCACCTTCACAAGATGCAATGATAACAAGTAATCAGCACTTCCTTGTAACTCAGATCTGCCCTTAAGAAATTCGCTATCTACTCTTGATAATTCGCAATCTGCACTTAATTGATCTGCCCTTGAAGAATTCGCACTTGGAAGAGAGGAAATGCTCGAACTTAATTGATGCCCAAATGGAGTGGAATGATCTTGTATTTATACAACTTGAAGGAGAGAGGTCGCACCTTTTCATGCAAGGTCGGCCATCATAAAAATATAATTTCAATTTAATAAATACAATTTACAAGGAAGGTCGGCCAAGAAGATAATTACAAAGTTGCCATGTGAAGCGCCTTTTTACATTGAATAAACACATATAAATAAGTATGAAGCCCGAAGCTGCAATTACATCAACAATTTGTAGGTGCAAGGCTCCAGTTCTAAGAGCTGCATCATGTTTCAGGGTCTTAGGCTGTCCAAAACCATGTTTTATTATTCCACAGAAAACATCCTTGGAGGTTCCATGCCAGACATACCTGATATTTGCATCACCTCCATTCTTGCTCGTAATAATATCAACATGCTGTTGGAAAGCCTCAAATCAAGACTGTGTGGTAACACTCTGATGCAAGTTGCGACATATTCCAACCATGCTAAGATGGCCAAAAACCTATTTCGCATATCTGTAAACTCCCAGTCACCATCGTCCAGCTTAATCAAATTATCACCCATATACACAAAACCGGTAAACCCTTATTTGTAGTGCAAATATTAACAGAACCATCAGAAACCCTAACAGAAGTGGGGCATTGTGAATCAGAGAAATCAGAATTGTGAATTAATGAATGGCAGAACCTTAGGCCAGACGAAGCAGACAAAGTCAGTCTATTTGACAAGGAATTGACATCGAATGTGATCCACTGATTTTTAGAATCCTACTGACAGGTTTCTTTACAGTCCTTTCAATCAAACCATCATAGATATACCTGCTCAAGTGCTCCCTACAGAGAGAACACCTATGGTGTAATAAACTCTAACAATACTCTTTGAATATAAAAAAACAAAACTAACAATAATTTAAATTCATAGGAACATTAAAGCCAAATATATCACTGAAAGCAAACCACTTAAAATACTAATTATTGTCAATCTTGGTGAATTTTAAGACACAGTAAATAACCAGGCTCACCTCAACAATGGAAAAAAAAAAGGTTTCTCCTTAAATATACAAATAAAATTGTATGGCACTTAATACATGTAATCTATGAATGCAAATTTATATAGCTTTATAGCCTGCTGAAAGATACAGCTATTAAATTCAACTTTTCAACATCTTCTGCAATTTGGGTACATTCTTCAAAAATAATCCTTTAACTCGGATGTGTAATATAATTGGCATCTCTTGAAGCTCCCACTCTAAGTATGTCTATATTTACAAGACTTGACATATCAAAGGTACCTAGATAGATGTTTCAATTTCTACAGGACCCCAACCAAAGAGAACTCTGATTTTTTCAGTATTAAATCCAATTAGATTTCCAATATGCTCAAGGTGGAGATTTTCAAAGCTGGCACAATATTCCCTGTTAGGTGAAACCTTATTTGCAAGTTTTATGGTCTCAAGCTCAGTCATGTAGACTCAAAAGTTGTTGACTCTCCACCACAGTCACTACTATTCAAAGCCACTTCTCCACTTAACATGAAATTGCCGAGTTTATTACTGAAAAATAAGCTTCTCAGATAGGTGACTTTTCTAGGGATTCTGATAAAGACCTCTCATCAAATGACATTTTTTGGGATGAATTTCCAAACAATTTAATATTTGTTATGAATTTGTAGCCTCTTGCAATGACATTTCATGAAGAGCTATCTTTATCAACTGGAATTGAACCTGAAATTCGCAATTAAATTCTTCATATTAGCTAATTAATAATGGAAAATATCATGAGATGATTTGTTGAGATTCAATGTTTACTTTTGAGTCAAATTTCATTACCCCAGATTTCGTTATCAGTAACTCAGAGGAACCCACTTCTTATGATTATAAATAATCCACTTAACACTGATTACATCTAAGTGACCTCAACAAAATACCAAAATACCAAAATGATAAGCATTCTTAACCAAACTAAAATACCAAACTACATAGTCTAAAACGAAGGATTAAGTTTCTGTAAAGAAGAAAATACCTGTGCATCATTCTGCCACAATCTCTTCAAACATCCATTGAATCAAAATCCCTCAAGCTAAAGGCCATTGGTATTGGCGAGGGTCCAATTTATGCTGCAATAATTAGTTCTTCCAGCAAATCGTGAAAACTTGAATATGAGTAAATGGAGCAGAGGAATAAAGGCATGCTACAAAAAGCTTCCTTTATTATATGTTGGAGAGAAAAAAATCATGCTTCCTCGCATCAAACTACAGTCACACTCTTGAGTTCTCCCACTCATTAAAATAACATACAATGTCCGTGAAGATCTGATTTTACTCACTTCTAGTTAAACACAATATGTGTGGTTTAAGTGTACACAACCATGTTCTTCATTCCTTAATAAAACATGCAATATCCTAGAAGTTTAATCAGGCTTTTCATTCTCTGATTAGAAAAACATGTAATATCTATGAAGATTAGATTTATAATTATTAAAAGTATGCAATATCCACGAAGATTAAATTTGTTCTTTAGAAAACATGCAATATCCATGAAGATTAGATTTTCTAGCTTTAAAAAAATGCAATATCCATGAAGATTAGATTTTCTAGCTTTAAAAAAATGCAATATCCATGAATATTATATTTGCTCGCTCTACAGTTCAACATGACACTTATATTGCATATTTACTTGCTTAAATTACATTTGCTCGCTTTATAGTTCAACAAGATACTTATCTAACATGACACTTATCTTGCAGATTTGCTCGCTTGAAGATTAGATTTGCTCACTTTACAGTTCATCAAAACACTTATCTTGCAATTTGCATGCTTGAGAATTAAATTTGTTCACCTTACATTTCAACAAGACACTTATCTTGGAGATTTTCTTGCTTGAAGATTAGATTTGCTCACTTTACAATTCAACTAGACACTTATCTTGCAGATTTTCTTGCTTGGAGATTAGATTTGCTCACTTTACAATTCAACTAGACACTTATCTTGCAGATTTGCTCGTTTTATAGTTCTGTCGCTTTGCTCACTTGAAGATTAGATTTGCTCATAACAGTTCAACAAGGCACTTGTCTTGCAGATATGCTCGCTTTCCAGTTCAACAAGGCACTTGTCTTGAAAAGTTGGAATTGTATGTTGAGTCCTCCATCTTGATTGCTTCCACATACTTCCAGATACAAAACATAGAATGTGAATGAATATCTGTTTCTGTTGATTGTTGAGCTTACCAAGACATTTATCTCTCGAAGCAAGAAGTATTTTCTTAGCTCTAAGTCTGTGAGATATGCTTCCACTTATTGACTTCAAATTGAGAGAGAGGGGTAAACCAGTACACTATTTGAGAAAATTCCCAACCAGATCCCCATACCCTCTGCACCATGATTGGCTGAATGCATACAATCTCATGGATCGGCAGCTAAGATCGAATGGCGTCACATCATAAAAACAGGGATACTCCTGACCTTGAAAGCCAACCCACCTAAACATGAAGGGTACTCTGCATATCTCTTTTCGAATATAACAATTTGAACCCAAAAAGAGAAGATGGTACAAGAAAATGAAAACAAATCTCTGGATCTCATCTCTTTGGAATCAAGAAAGTCCTGGAATTCCATTTATTGAGGACCAGGGTTTCTTTAGCCCAAAGGAGTGGACACAAATAAGTCAACAGGAAAAACAACAATTCAAATACATGAAGATCATTGCTTCTCTATAACCTAAATGGATTTATAAGATAAAATGTCGTAACGAAGCGATGCACTTACATGTGAATTAATTCCTGGAAATGACAAGGAAAGTGAATGAAGCCACAACAACTCGTGACAAATAATTTTTTTAAATGCCTGCAACGCACTAACTGGGTCCCATTGTACGTGTTTTCCAATGAAAATGGTATTTTACTAAAAAAAATGTCTCTGTACCTTTAATTTTCAACTTGAATGTTTGTTTTTAGCAGGCATTGCGCATAAAATAAACTATCACGGTTAGGAAAAATCAAGCTAACCACCTAAACAATATCAAGCTTAGATCCATTCAAACAATACAACGAGTATTCCTGGAATCGAGATCAGCATAGGGGAGAGGACCCGTACCTGGTAGATGTTTATATAACGTCCAATATTTTTATCAATATTGGATCAATAGTTGTGACTTTTGTTAGTGTTGATGGTGACTACCCATAATTAAACAAAATGTATTCCTTTGATCTAAAAAGAAACCAATCATATGATTCCACATCAGCGTTCAATAAAACATGTTATGAATGCACAAGTATTGGTCTCACCTTTTTTTTGGGTCTTTTTGGACACCTTGACAAAAAGCATGTTGATGTGGCATCATATTTGATGGTGTGACCCTAAAAACTTAGTTATAAGCAGGGGACTTGCCAAGTAAGTTGTAAAAAATTGGGAGTAATTTGAAATTTCCATGTAGGATAATTAGAAGTGCGAAGTTGGGGTGCATAACTACTAGGTCCTCTCCCCTAGTCGGTCAGGTTTTGTGTTTTGTTCCAACTAGACTCTTGGTAGACATACTTTAAGAAACAATAAACTAGCACTTGCACGGAAAGGAGTGCAATGGTTATATCGATAATTCCTTGCAACTCTAAAAGTAGTATTGAGTGAATATAGAGACTTAGAATTTTATAATGTAATTTAATACATCAAATTTATTGATTTATTTTTCTAATCGAGTAGTTATGTAGTAGTTATGTAGAGTTAAGCTTCTTATTGTGGGTGTTTATCGAGTGTCACATAGCAGTTAATTAAATCTGAATAGAGGAAGTATAAGAAAAAATAGTTTGAACACGAACATTAGAAATAAGTTGAACACAAAATAAGTAAGAATGAAATTAATATTATAATATTGCTACCAGGATTCAAATGTGTAGTTTTACAAGTCAAACTCATTGACCCATGTTTCATGAGTAGCGGTCAATGAGTTTGACTCGTAAAACTACACAGTTGAATCCTAATAGCAATATCATAATTTGACTCATAAAACTACATGTTGAATCCTGATAGCAATATCATAATTTGACACGCTGTGGAAAATACCTCCTACTTATCAATTGATGAGCTAAAGGGGCTCTATAATGAATGGTTCATCAAGCACAACCCTTGATGAAGGTTTTGCAAATGGGGTTGCAAGCTAAGTGGGCTTAACCTTGGGGAAAACTTTGTGGTTAAGTGTGCTTGAGCTAGAGTATTGGGATGGGTGACCTCCTAGGAAGGCTCAATGCTTCACCTCTGTGAGCATCACCTAGATGCAATGAGTGCTAAGTAGACCATTCATTATCATGAGAGATGGGTTCTTGTGAACCACTACTCATGAAGCATGGGTCACTCGTAAAACTACATGGTTGAATCCTGATAGCAATATATCATAATTTGGCATGTTGTGGAAAATACCTCCTAATTATCAATTGATGAGCTAAAGGGGCCCTATAATGAATGGTTCATAAGGCACAACACTTGATGAAGGTTTTGCAAATGGGGTTGCAAGCTAAGTGGGCTTAACCTTGGGGAAAACTATGTGGTTAAGTGTGCTTGAGCTGGAGTAGTACTGGGATGGGTGACCTCTCAGGAAGGCCCAATGCTTCACCTTTGTGAGCATCACCTAGATGCAATGAGTGTTAAGTGGACCATTCATTATCATGCGAGATGGGTTCTTGTGAACCACTACTCATGAACACATGGGTCAATGAGTTTGACTCGTAAAACTACACAATTGAATCTTGATAGCAATATCATAATTTGACACACTGTCGAAAATACCTCCTACTTATGAAATTAATATGTTAACAAAAACATTGACAAAGAGATAGAGCTAGAGAGCATCACCCCCAAATGCAACACAAGTCTTGATAGAAGGAATACAAATTAAAGACCAAGAGCTATAATGATTATCCTCACTACTAGTGCAAGGATATAAAAGCAAAGAGAAAGAGCTTAAGGAAGTTGAGCAATATGTGGATGAAGGTGTTGGCTTCAAATAACTCGCATGGCATGCTAAAGACCATGGCCATCTCCTCTTAAATGAGTGGATAAAATATGCTTAGGCATGCTACAATGTCTTTGAAATCGCAGTAGAGGAAAAACAAGAAATAGTGAGAGAAATTAATCATCTTTATTTCTTTCTATGTCAATTGATGACAAATGAGATGAATTATTTTTGCCGTTGATCTATTCTCATGTGAGTTTTGGTTCTTGTTGTTGTGCATGACACCCATAATGATGCTCTCAAAATAGAATTCTATCAACAATGGCCAAGGAAGGCACCCACATAGGGGTGGCAATCACAATTAGATTTCTCCATAAAAACATATTTAAATTTCCTATTCTAAGCATTAAAAAACTTAAATTGCATCTACATTTGCATAAATTTATAAAATCAAAAGTACTTGGTGTGATTCAAGCTAGCTTTGCAAAGAATTGAACATTATCCACTATAGACGAGTTCAATTTTTTCACAATGACACTTTTACAAATATATTTTGTACTCCTAAAAAAGTTTTTAAATCATCACACCAAAATATTCAATCTTAGTATTTATCTTATAGCTGCATATTATTTTTAAGTAATAAAATTAGAAAGTTTGATTTGCACATATTAGTCAATTTTATAAAACTATTTTTTAATAAGTTTAAAAGCAATTCAAACTTCTCCTTATATATCATTTTTTAAACTCAAATTTAAGATTAAAGTAGGTTAATGATCTCATAGGGAGGGCACATTTAAAATGAGATCAATGTTGTATGAAGGACATTAAATTTCAATCTTGACAAATCATTATACTATTATTGAAAAATTGAATCTTTATTTAAAACAAATAGAACATATCTTCTTGATTATGATGTTTTTGTTGTATACTTATTGAATCAAAATACTTATTATCATTATAACAACATATAATTTTATTTTAATAATTTCAATAGTTGTTTATAACTACTCACTCCTTGTGTGATTAGAAAAAATAGTCATTAATTCCATAATATTTATAGATTTAAGATTCAAAGTGGGATTTTCATGTAAGAGGGATTTGAGGCTATAAAAAAGAGATTATTTATTATAATCTGACGGTGAAGCCACAATAGTGGTTTACAATTGAAGTGAGGAAGGAAAAATCACAAAAATCAATGCATGGCAAAAAAGTTGATTTTAGGGGTTCGTACGAACCTATTGGTTCGACCGAACCAATTAGGGGTTCGCTAGAACCTGGGTTCAGGCGAACCCTTTTAATGCTTTCCCGCCAAAAAAGGTAACAAAACCCCTTATAAAAGGGGGTTCGAATGAACCCTGGTTCGAGCGAACCCCTAGAGGTTCGCTCGAACACCCCTTATTCCTCATCCCCCCTTGAGACACCAAAAAATCCTGAATTTTGGCACTTTGGAGCTCGGGTTGAGGATGAAAATGGATGAATCTTCACAAACCCAACTGGAATTAGGTAGTCCTCAGAACAAGCTATCCAATGAATATAATTTTAATATGTTTTGGTTTTATTATGTATTTAATTTTTTAGTTCTATTAAACATAGGTTTTTCATCAAAAACGAAGGTCTCTGTTCGCATATGTGAAAAATAGCATTCTCAAAAAAAAATTGAAAAATGGAGTGCACCAGATATTGAAGTCCTTGATCCAACAAAAATAAATAAAATGAATTTGATATATGCAAAAAAGTTATGCATTATACGTCGCGCTATGTCCGAATTGTAATTGGTTTGACTTGAAACTTGATTAAAGAAAAAATATTCATAAAAATTGTCTAACCAAGTGGAAGCACTAGATATCGAGTTACAAATCTAAATTCAAAAGAATTATAATTTTATCCTTCATGGAAAAAAGTTATGTTATACGGTGTGCGTCACTTTTTAAAAATGTTATTTTTTGAAAAAAAATAGTTTTCGTGGGAGATGGAAAAAGAAGTGCAATCTGATTCCAAAATTTTGAAAAAAATAATTTTACAATTTACAAACAAAATGTGATGAGACTCTAGTTTGCATCATCTTCAAATTCTTCACGGTTTAGTCGCTATAGGTGCCTAAATGTGAAGATTTAGTTAAAAATAATAATTTCAGTGTCCAGTTTGGCCAAAAATTGTAAACCACTATTGTGGGATCACCCAAGAGGGGCCAACATGAGAAAGATAAATGAATTCCTATTCTCATATTTTAACCATAGATTTTTGGGTGCTATGTACTTCTCTTGCACTCTTAGGGTTTTTCACCTAAAGGAGAGAGATAGACCCCAAAATCTAGGTGGTTCAATCAAACTAATGCAAGTATAATGGAAATATGAATGAAATGTGCCAAGATGAGATGAACTAAATGCAAATAATTGATAAAATCTATTGATCATTAAGTGAAAACTATTGAAATGCAACTTGTTGGAAAACACATTGTGATATGCAAAAACACCTAGAAATGAAAGCAAACTATAACAAAATTTGATGAAACTAGAAGTGTGCACTTGAGAACTTGATGGAGACTGGAAATGACATCTGGAATTTTGTTGATACTAAAAATTTGGCCTACTAGGACTCATTCGCCATTCTAGGCAAATTAGTTCTAGGTCTGGGAAATTGTTCTAGAGCCTATTTCGGACAAATGGGTATCCAAAATTGCAAAAACCCTTTTTAGGCATGGTAGTGGAACTCATTCGCCACTGATCGTGAATCAGTCCACTTTTGAATTTCTAAAAATTCAAAGGTGGAAACTAAAGCCCTCGGTCTGCTCTTTAGTTCCTAACAGGTGTCTGCCTCCGAAAGTCTGATTTTTGGGTTTGAAAGTGACTTTTTGTTGATATTTTTCCTTAGTCAACAAGGAGATGTCTTCAACAACTTTGCAACTTGATCTTCAATGATTTATAAGTCTTCAAGATGCCTAAATTTGCAAACACATAAGAAGAGAAGGAAAATGTTGGATGTTAGGGCATGGGGGTTTTCCTTGGTCAAACCCCTTTTAGGTAATTAAACCAAATGAATAAATAATATGAAGAATGAACATGAAATGAAGGGATTAATACCTTATCATGATGATTGATCTTGGATTGTTGCAACAACATGAAGAATCTGCCCTTGAATGTCTAAAAAATGTTATCTTGGTGACTTGAGATGATAAAACCCTAACTTGTTTGACTTGAAGTGAAAGACAAATGATGAATGAGTTGTGAATGAGTTAAAATATGTAAATTAGGGTTTAGAGACTTATATTTATAGGCATTCTTCTTTATTTACCCATTAATAGATCCCTAAGGCCGACATGAAAGAATAATAAACTTAAATTCCAGCTTTTCCCACTCAAAAATAGCCCAAATGGGACTAATTTGCCACCTTGGGCAAATCAATGCCACCTGGCAGGGATTCATTCGCCACAAATGGTGAATTAGTCCCAGAGAGGCCAATTTGCCAGCTGGGTTGTTGGGGAATGAGGAATTCCAATTCTTATGTTGATTTCATAGGGTATTTGATCAAATTATGCCTCAGGATGCACAAGATGGGGTCATAGGGTCCTATTAATGATGATGTGAAGATCAATTAGGGCTTGGGACACAAAATTCAATGTGAAAGTGTGATTAAATACACTTTACAACACTAAAATGAGGTCCACATAGCCTAGAAAGGCACAACATCTAATATGAATGTGTAAAACACATTACAACACTATATTAAAGTTAAATTTAGTTCACAAGCCTTCTAGATTGATGTGAAAATACATTTTATAATGTTGAATTAAGGGAAGATGGGTTCATTAAGTCTAGAAAAGTGTGAAAATCTTTTACAACACCTTTACAAGACATTGTTAGATGTATTTTATTTAGTTTGCAAGGGTCCAAGACCTAGTGTGGATGTGTAAAACACCTCACAACACTGAATCAAGGCCTCATTAAGTCCAATTTATCATCAATTATTCCCAAATCAAGCAAGCAATAATTCTTTCTATGGTACATTTAGCCCCCACTTTAGTGAGAGGATGAACTTGCTTCAAACTCACACTAAAGTAGACATTCAAGAGAGGTCCAATTGTACCAATGTAGATGGTTTAGGATAAAAAAGATCCAGAAGGCGGTCAAGCCCCCGTGATCTAAGATCCTAAGTCAAACCAACATGAGTGCAAAAGGACACACAGAAGGTGAATGATGTGCAACCAAACAAGATACACAATCATGCAATGGCAAGAACTTAGGAAGAAGAGAAAAGCGAAAATGAAAAGGTGGATCAAGCTTCGATCATTTGTCCAACACATTGTGGATCAGATCTAGGTTGTTTTTCCAAATATACATACTCACTCTGAGGCAACGGAACTCTTCGTTGTCTGTCGGGTGAGAAGTCCTACATATACTCACTCTAGGGCCATAGAACTTCTGGTTGTCTGCGAGGTGAGAAATCCACAAGGTGGCTATGGGGAAAAGTCATGCCTTAGAATGGGCTTTCCCACTCAACCATACCAAAGTTATACCTCTTGATAACTTTAATAAGGTGCCATAATGACAATGTTTTTCAAGCTCTATGAGGTAAGCAAAACTTTGTATGTTTGACACTCATAAACAAACAAGATGGCACCACAGGCATGCAAGTTGTATTATGCAAGGTGGCCATATAACAATTGTTGAAAATGTGAAAATAGTGTAAGGTGTGCTCAAAGGGATTTTGCTTAGTTCGTACAAGGTCTCTTCTTAGGGAACATTATGCCTAATGTCTCCAAGAGAGGACAAGTCAAATAAATATCATGCTCTTGGAAGGAATCAAACCTAATGACCCTACCAAGAAAAGAACACATTGCAAGAAGAAAAAAATCACACAATCAAATGTGAGTGGTGATGTATGCCCCCACTTTAAAGTGGTTGCGAACACCAGGACTATGAGCAATTGCTTTAAAGTAGAAGAAGAACATGAGAGCTTACTTGGAAAGCCCTATGCCAAGTCATATGTTTTTGAGAAGCTATGTCATGAAAAAGGTAATGTCACATTCGAGCCAACTTAAGGCTTGTCATCCACATCCCAAGCTTGCTCTTATATGTTCATGAAAGGTTAACAACTAGCCAAAAGAGGCCACACCAAGTGACATATGAGGACAAGGTTATCGAACCCCCTTGCCCCCACTTAGTGCAAGACAAGAGTGAGCCAAAATGATTAATGGAATGCATGCTAGAGTGAAAATCAATATAAATTAGAGGAATTAGGTTCCTCCACAGAGGGGAGAGCACTAAACTCCTTAAGATGTTGAATTTTACTACTCAAAGCCTTGCATTCATTAGTGGAATGACCATGAACTCTATGATATGTGCAAAATGAATTCTTGTAATAGCATTTCTTTTGAGTTCTTGGAGGAAGGTTTATCAAGTGATCTTCGAGGAGTCTCAACAAAATACCTTCTTGATCAACGGGAGAAGATATTCCTATGGTTTGCTTCAAAGATACATCTTGCTTAGTATTAGATGTCATATCTACCCAAGACTCTACATATTACTATATTTTGTTCTCTCCTTTACAAGAGCGTGTAAAATCTAACAAATTCAATTCATTAGTGTTTTGCAAGATGACATTGACATTAAGCGAAGGTGTATTGGTTTGTTTGATTTTTTGTAAAGGAGAATGATGAAGACTAATAGTGTCGATTAGTTCAGGATGCTTTACAGTTAAAGTTGGTTTAGAGGAATTGTTTGTGATATTATTGATGTTCAGTGAAGGCTTGGTTATTTCTATCAAAGGACAATAACCAAGACCATGAGTTGTTTTTTGTGTGATAGGATTGATAGGGTTGTGGATACCTTGCTCATTAGCACCACATCCCTTTCCACTATATCCAAGTTGTTTCATAAGCTCATAACCTTTTTCCATAAAGCTTTTTTATTGCTTTTAGATCGGGTGGTTGTTTAGCTTTTTCAAAGGTTGTTGTGTAATTTGTTATGTTGTGGTCTAAAGTGGTTGAGGCGGATGCTTGTGAAAGGTCATCTAAATTTTGTGTTGACATTATTGTTGTTTCTTTTCCCTTATTTGAATCTTTGTTGATGATTTTGTATTCGCCCACATGAATTCATGTTCGAAATCCAAGGAACCCCAATCATCTTCTAATAGCTTCATTACTTGTTCAAAATGTTGTTGTTTGTCTTTTTGTTGTGCAGGTTCCACTTGTGTGGTTGGTGTTAATGTGTTTAAATAATGTGCTTTATTTTTCTCAATGTTCAAATGACTATTGGGATCAGGGTCAGCTTCAAGTGTGTACACTTTTTTGTTGTGAATGTATTTCATTTTGTGATGAAGAGTGGAAGGCACTACATTCATTTCATGAATCCATGATCTGCCTAAAAGGAGATTATATGAAAGTTCATGAGGCATAACATGAATTTGTGTATCCAATGTGGCCACTCCAACTGTAATAGGCAAAGTGATCACACCAAGCAGTTGTTTTGCTATAATGTCAAAGCCCTTAATAGATAAAGAATCAGGTTGAATTTTTGATCTATCCACACGAAGCCTATCTAAGAGGTTTACACTACACACATTAAGAGCGGAGCCATTGTCAACAAGGGTTCACTTTATGCCAATGTTTTTGTATTGACATAATATTATGAAAGCATCATTTTTTTTGCGCTTCCAAAGAGGGGAGTTCACTTTGGGGGAAAACAATGTCAGCATTCAACACTTGAATTATGGTAGCTACGTCATGCGGTTGTGCATTAGAAGAGAAAGGAATTTGTTGCAAGGTCATTTGAAGCATAGTGTGATAGTTAGGTGAATTCTGAAGTAAATCCCATAGGGATATCTTGCAGGAGTGTTCTTAAGTTGTTCAACAAGATCATACTCCTTTCGACTTGGCAAGAAAGGGTTAGGTAGGATGGGATTAGGCAATGGTAAGGGTGTTGGGGTTGGTTGTGGTGGTTGTGGATTGTTTCGAGTGTTATACGTTTGAGCAATGGTATTATGACTCAGTTGTTGTGAAACATTATTATTAGGAGGGTAAAGGACAAGTTCAAGTTTATTTTGAGTTTGTTGTTTGTGTGAAGGTGGGTAGAGAATTAGAGGGTTGTTAGGATGTCTCATGGGGCATGTATGAGGTGCATTAATCAAGGGGGATCTAATGGACACTTGTGCATTCATAACCTTTGTGGTATTGGTTTGATGTATCTCTAATAAAGGGCGATTGAAAATCACCTTTTGATTGAAGGAAGACACATTGCTATTGTTGCCTTTCTCTAGCACCATGTTATTCTCCTAAGGAGGAGATTTTTTAAGAGAACTACAAACCACATGTTCTTGACATTCAAGGGTTGGTTTGTCTAAAATGACTTCATCACAAGTAGGGGAATGATCAATGGTTGGACTTTCTTTTTGATTGATAATGGGGAGATGAGGAGAAGAGTCTATTTGATTATCATGTTTCCCTAAGGTCTCATTCTCTTGTTCCATATTATTTACTCTAGAAGGAGAGCTTTTAATTAGTTCATCCATAGGTGGATTTTGTAAGGTGACTTCATCACAAGGGGGGAAAGGAGCAAGAGAAGGACCGCTATGGTGTTCATGTTTACCAAATAGATCTTCCCATGGGATAGGCACATTAGGGAAGGGAGGGATAATATTCTCATAACATTTAATAGGCATATCTTCTAACATCAACCTATCCTCTTTGCATCGAGGAGGGATATTAAGAGAAGACCAAGTTTGATTATCATGATTATGGAGACTAGGTAAGGTAATGTCTAGAAATGTTTCTATGATGTCATTGTCTTGTTGTGTTGTGTGATCATCATGATTAATTATTGTGATATCCTCCTCTTTAGTAATGTTATATCTAATAGGAGAGGTAAGAGGAGAGAAACAATGCGGATTGTCATAACTCTCATCAATTGGTTCTTCTAGCACTATAATATCTACGTCACAAGTGTGAGATAATAGGAGAAGAACAAATGTGATTATTATGATTATCCAAGGTTTCTTTCACTAGAGTAACCTCATCCACAGAAGGGAAACTAGGAGAGGGATCAATGATGAACAAAAAGAGAGGGGAAAGAACCTCATATTCATATGCACTTAGCAAAACTCTCTTGCAACATGCAATAAGATCTAAAAATAGAACATGAAATATGATAACTATAGATGTTTGTAATGAAAACATGATGTAATGATTATTCTACAATTTGAAATGTAACCTTGCTAAAGCAAGCATGCAAAGGAGGAATGCAATTTTTCAAATTTTAATGGTGACAAGTGACTGAGTATGCTATGTAACAATATGAGAATGCAAACTTGAAATTTAAACCATGAATGAAATGAGCTAATTTAGGCTAGATCTAATGAAATGCATGTGACAGAAACTCAACCAACTAATACAGTTAGGTAATGGCACCAAACATAAGCTTATAAATAGGGTTTTTAGTTTTGTAAAGGGTAGTTTCAGGGGTGAAAAGGGACTGATTCGCCCAAGGTGACGAATGAGTCCTAGTGCAAGGAATTTTTTTTTAATTTTCAAATCTTTTTTATGGATTTTGATGTTTGTTGGGCTGTAAGATGCAGACCTAAGATGAAAATGAAAAATTTTAGAAAATTTTAATGATTTTAGATGCCAATAATGCTACCTAAATGCACTTTTCATGAATGCAAAATTTGACACCTAGCATGCAAATTAATCCATGCAAACCCTAATGCAAGGTCAATGCAAGTTAGATCTATGACAAAGGACTCCAAATTAGAAAAGAAAAGTATTTGAAAAGTAGGTTCACCAAAATGAAGCATAGATTTTTGGGTGCTATGTACTTCTCTTGCACTCTTTGGTTTTTTCACCTAAAGGAGAGAGAGAGAGACCTGAAAACCTAGGTGGTTCAATCAAACTAATGCAAGTATAATGGAAATATGAATGAAATGTGCCAATATGAGATGAACTAAATGAAAATAACTGATAAAAGCTATTGATCATTAAGTGAAAACTATTGAAATGCAACTTGTTGGAAAACTCATTGTGATATGCAAAACCACCTAGAAATAAAAGCAAATTGTAACATAATTTGATGAAACTAGAAGTGTGCACTTGAGAACTTGATGGAGACTAGAAATGACATCTGGAATGCTGCTGATACTAAAAATTTGGCCTACTAGGACTCATTCACGATTCTGGGAGTATTAGTCCCAAATCTGGGAAACTGTTCTACAGCTCATTTTGGACAAATGGGTATCCAAAGTTGTAGAAAAAACTTTCTAGGTCTGACAGTGGGACTCATTTTCCACTAATGGCGAATCAGCCCATTTTTTGAATTTTTGAAAATCCAAAGGTGGAAATTGAAGCCCTCAGTCTACTCTTCAGTTCCTGACAGGTGTCCGCCTCCAAAAGTTTGATTTCTTGGTCTGAAAGTGATTTTTTGTTGATATTTTTCCTTATTCAACAAGGAGATTCCTTCAACAACTTTGGAACTTGATCTTCAATGATTTCTAAGTCTTCAAGATGCCTAAATCTATAAATAAGCAAGAAGAGAAGGAAAATGTTGGATGTTAGGGCATGGGGGTTTGCCTTGGTCAAACCCCTTTTAGGTAATTAAACCAAATGAATAAATAATATGAAGAATGAACATGAAATGAAGGGATTAATACCTTATCATGATGATTGATCTTGGATTTCTGCAACAACATGAAGAATTTTCCCTTAAATGTCTGAAAAATGCTATCTTGGTGATTTGAGATGATAAAACCCTAACTTGCTTGACTTGAAGTGGAAGACAAATGATGAATGAGTTGTGAATGAGTTAAAAGATGTAAATTAGGGTTTATAAACTTATATTTATAGGCATTCCACCTTATTTACCCATTAATTAGATCCCTAAGGCCGACATGAAAGAATAATAAACTTTTAAATTCTAGTTTTTCCCACTTAAAACTCAAAAATAGCCCAAATGGGACTGAATTTGCCACCTTGGGTGAATCAGTCCCACCTGGTAGGGACTCATTCACCACAGATGGTGAATTAGTCCTAGAAGGGCCCATTTGCCAGTTGGGTTGTTGGGGAATGAGGAATTCCAGTTCTTATGTTGACTTCATCAGGTATTTGATCAAATTATGCCTCGGGATGCACAATATGGGGTCATAGGGGCCTATTAATGATGATGTGAAGGTCAATTAGGGCTTGGGACATAGAATTCAATGTGAAAGTGTGATTAAATACACTTTACAACACTAAAATGAGGTCCACACAACCTAGAAAGGCACAACATCCAATGTGAATGTGTAAAACACATTACAACACTAGATTAATGTTAAATTTAGTTCAAAGCCTTCTAGATTGATGTGAAAATACATTTTCTAATGTTGAATTAAGGGAAGATGGGTTCATTAAGTCTAGAAAAGTGAAAGTCTTTTACAACACCTTTACAAGACATTGTTAGATGCATTTTATTTAGTTTGCAAGGGTCCAAGACCTAGTGTGGATGTGTAAAACACCTCACAACTAAATCAAGGCCTCATTAAGTCCAATTTTCCAATTATTCCCAAATCAAGCAGGAAATACTTTTCTAATGGCACAATATTAAAAAAATATTTTTAGATGTTCACAAAGGGTTTTTTTAATAATTTTTTAATTTAGTTTTAGTGCTTAATTAAAGCTAATTTTATGAGAATAATAGAGAATTTCATAGATACCTTGGGGAATGTTGAAAAGTGAGGTGTTTCTTAGCTTAATACTCTGTAAAATTTAATATTGCTGATCTAAGTAAGCTCTTTCTTTGTTACATATATTCTTTGTGGGTGATTATCTTGATTAATTCATTTTACCGTTGTAGAATGAAGAGAGAAGTTGATAGAAGAACTAGATAGGATATTAGAAAGATTACACAAGATGTACCATGTGGAGAAACCCTTTCGGAAAAAACTTCACCAAGAATTATTCTATTATTCAATCTTTGAATTACAATAGCTCCAATTCTTGCTTGAGAATGCTTCTTCCTATCTTTACCAATCTTCTTCACACCTAATAACAATTATGAAAACTCTTCAACTTGAATGAGATATAGAGACAATATGCAACCTTGTAATCTCCAAATGGTGATAATTACAATGCACAAGCTCAAGCCTTAGAAAAGGTATGCCATATTGCTTCAAGTTGAGTTCTACCATGAAGACCAAAGCTTAGAACATGTGCTTTACCCATTTGGGCGTCCCAAACTAAAGCTACAACTCATCCTTCACTTTGGTGATAATTACAAAGCTCTTCCTCAAAGATGGCGCCCAAAAGAGGGTCCCACTTAACATAGCCTTCAAAAATATCTTATCATGCATTGGAGTTAATTCCAAGAAAGCATCTTGGGTGCCCAAGTTAGCTTCAAGTGATTTCTTGTTAACTGAAACATTTACTCAACACCATTCCCAAAGAATGGTCATCCCCTGTTAACTGGAGGTAGTCCCTATTATCTATCATACAACTCAATGTTATTAGCCATGCATTCCAAGTTAATTAAAGTTAACTAACATACAATAAACTAATTGAAGACAACTGAACCATAACGAATCCGAATAAAACTAAACTAAACTGATCTAAACTAAATGAACTGAACTTCAAGCATGCAAACATCAAATCCTAACTCCTAGGATCTTTGCATGCATTCAAAGTTATCTCTTACCGAATAGTTAAGCAACTCAAGGTGAGTGTCACCTTACCATGTGTGCACCCACATGTTCCTATTATTTAGGAATAACTACAAATGTCAATTTCATGATTTATTTCATCAAATATTAATCTCATCCTAATCTTAGTGTTGTTGAACACATTCCAAGAACTTAGGAAATACATGAAATAATTAATGTTTAGGATTTGCAATTAAATGGCATCCTATTTCCAACAGGGAATTCTTATTTTATCAATATTTTTTATGGAATTTAAATTGAAAGTTCAAAGTTTCATCTACACCAATTTGGTATCAAGCATCCTAAAATTATAAGAATAGAGAATTAATGGGAAGAGTTTTAAATAGTATAAAGGGTAGCTATGGGTATGGGTATCAATGTAAAGATAGATTTATGTCAAGATGTAAAAAATAGAATAACAAAGTTGGAAGAAAAAGTAAAACAAAAGTAGATATAGAAGAAATAAAAGACTAACAAAGAAATATATAAAAAATAGAGTTTGAGCTAGAGTCATGGTGTATTATGTGACTTTAGAGAAGAGAAAAATATGAAATAAACCTTTAGAATTAAAAGGAAGATAAAAATAAATGATATAGTGATCCTTTGGTTAAAAGAGAGATTAATAAAGAATATGTATAAAAACTCTTTCAAAAGGAGGAAAAATAATTATTAAAAGGAAACTTTTGTCAAAAGGTGTGATGGTTTGGAAACCGCCCTTTAAGGCTTATATAAAGCATTTATGTGAGACTTGGAAAGGCATGGAGAAAATTCAAGGTAGAAGAACACTGAAGGGAGAAGAAAGTGGTTGGTGAGCTATGAGGATTGAAGAAGGGGTCACACAATGTGTGTCCAACCCGAGGTATAAAATACACTTGAGACTGTCCTAGCTAGAGCTTGGATATTTGCACTTGCGTTGAGCATTATTTTGTTTAACCAACACTTGTGTAGAGCACAATAGTGTGCTTTGTTTTGAAATGAACTATTTCCTCCTAGATTGTTCCATAACAAGATCCAATACCACTAACATTTTCCTAGGGTAGGAGTGGATTTTCCAAATGTTGTGAGTATGATAAGTATTGAAAACCATTGATTGTACAAAAATATATTAAGAATATTATATATTATATTTGTGTTAATCTATATAAATTATACGAAGGTGTCTTCAATTTACTATGTTAATTATTTACTTTAGAATCCTTGTCTAATTATTACATATTATAGTTAAATTGGTTATTATATATTAGTTATTCACATCATTTTAGTAACATTGCATCTTGTAAATTATCTTATCTCTAACATTTAATCTATTAAATCTGCTACTAATACTTAAACAACTTTAGGAGGAAAAGTGACATTACATGGTGAATGTTGTAGTAATATGAGACATGCAATAATAGAAAAGTAAATAAAAATAAAATTCTAGGAAAGGTCATGAAGTGTTATGACAAGGGAGAAAATGATGGTGAGAATAAATACTCACCTTGTGAGCACGAGATGGTTTTAGATAGAAAATCCATAGATTCTAGGATTATCCAAGGAATAGAGCTACCCTAGAAAAGGAAAAAATATTTATACCTAGATATAAGTTTTTAAAATTATTAGTGAATGGAAGGTCCTTAAAGTTGCTTTGTAAAAAATGAGGGAGAGGAGATAGATAAACAAGACTCAAAGATAAAAAAGAATGAGTGGGATGAAGATGTTGAGTTGTGTTACCCCAGTAAAAGGGAAATTATTAAGAATTACAATGGGGATGAAGAATAATTTAAATACTATAATGGAGAGGGATGCAACCTTTTCACAAGAGGTGACCCAAGATTTTGTAGTAATGGAAACAATCCACAATAGAGTTGCAAAAAATATGGAGATATTTAGGATCTCGTATGCAATGAAGTCTTATTGGTTTTAGGGAACACAATAGACAAGGAATAACTAAAGGGACAACTTGAAAATTGCATTACTGATGAAAACAGGGAAGAAGAAAATCTCTTTCTTGGAAAATAAATGAGAATGATTGTGAAAAGGAGTATAAACACATATTTTTGTTGTGTAGAGAATGAGGAATCACTTATGAGAATTTGTGGTTCCCTTTATTTGATTTCTATTTCTAAAAGTTTGTGTGCAAGTGCAATAGAAGATATTGGAGGATGACCAATAGAAGTGGGTTTAATTCCACAAGAAGCTAGGATAAAAAGAGAGATAATAAATTGGCAAAGGAGGACATGATTTATTATCTCTCAAGAACCTAGAAGGAGAGGATGAAAAGGTGAAAAAATGTAGAGGTATTTAACCTTGTGTAAGGACACACCATGGCTAGCTGGTTGTTTAGGTGAAAAGGATGATTCTACCATCTAGCATAAACCCTCATCTAGATATTTGGTACATTAGTATCCTAGGCTACAATTTATAAAGGTCAAATAAATGCAAGATAAAATTTTGATGTAAACTAGTTTTCCACTAATTTAGGGAGCTACCAAAATATTTCTTCTTGAATTATCAAGTTTAATGGGGATCTGTGGGGACTTCTTTCTATTGATTTTAGTAGTTTTTTTTATAAATGTTGAGTCTTTGTGCAACTAGAAATTTAATTTTTTTTAACTACATACTATTTTTAGTTTGACTACTTTTAGTTTTAAGAGTCAAAATAAAAAATTCCCATAGGAGGCCTTTGGGGCTATAAATAGGGAACACATGATTTTAAAAGGGGGAACATGAAGGAGTTGAGTAGACTCCTTCTTATATAAATAAAAGAGTATTAGATGTTCCAAAGAATGTTTTTCTAATATATGTTGAGTTCATTTAGTTTTGGTAGTTAGAGCTTAGTTTATGAGAATAAAGGATATTATTGTCGATAATAATGGTCACATTGTGCATTAGAGTATATAGACAAAACTAAGTGATGTGGTGTAGTAGAGGTTGGAAAGGAACCTAAAGGAGTTGAGTAGTTTTAACTAACATAGTGCATTCTACTAATACATCACATCTTTTAATAGCCAAATAGTCAATAGTAATTTTTTAATTCATCCACAATAGAAAATTATAAATATTTCTCTTATTTTATTGAATAAATTTACTTTTGACTATTAAACTAAATAAAATATAAAAATAGGGACGGGGGGCCTAGCTCGATTGGCTAAAGCATCATGTTGCAAGCAAAAGGTCACGAGGTCTAGTCTCCCCTCAAACCTGTGGTACCAGAGGGCGTGTTGTGCCAGTGTTGCCGATCACGTGAAAAAAGTTTACCAGATACACTGCAGTTTATAGGAGACAAATATCGACCGATTCTTGCAGTCTAAAAATAATAATAATAATAATATATAATAATAACAAATATCATATTTAAGTAATTTTAAAATAAAAATTACTTTTAAATAAACAAAAAATTCAAAATAAATAAATTAGAGTGTATCAAAATTTTATCCTATACAAACTCATTATTATTGAAGATAAAGAATATTTTTCTATTATATTTTGAATGATATAACTCAAAACAAATAAAGTCGATTCACGTCATCCAAAAACTGGAACATCTCGTTACACCAAAATTCACCGTAATGAAGATGTTCACGCCCACGATGCATATCACTGTAGCGCTCTTCTAATGCTTGGGTTTCTGTTGTAGATAATGTTACTGTTTGCACCTTGCTCTTTGACTTGATAAAGTTTTCTTCCTCTGCCATGACATGAAGAACCTTTGAGCAACCATACACTCTTATCTTTTCTACACTATTCAAATTCCAGTAACACTGTGGTATCCTTGGCAATGCCTCACACTTCATTATTGTCAATGTTTTAAGTGAAGGCAGTGCTCCTCCTTCTACTATTGGCAGCTGCTCTATCTTCTCCGCCTCCACCACTGAAAATACCTCTAGCTTGGGAAATGCTCCTCGCTTGCCAAATTCCTCTGGGAACTTCTCTATGTTGGAGCAACTAATTATAGCTAGGTACTTAAGACTCACAAGTGTGTCCAAGGCAGGTAGTTGTTTCAGCATTTTACATCTGAGCCTAACGTAGCTCAGACGCTGGAATTCACAAAATGAATTTTCTATTTTAAGTAGTTGAGGACATTGTAGCCAGAGTTTCCTCAATTTTGACATGCCAGTCATGTCATGGGGTAGCCTTTCCATATCTGTGAGATGCAACAGTAGACACTCCATCTGCTTCATGCTTCCGAGCTTTCCTTCTCGAATTATTTTACCGTTATTTGTAAACCCCAACCTTTTGAGTTGGTTTAGGGTGCCCAAATCACTAACTGAAAGCCTATTATTTCCGCAATCGTTCCACCCTATGTTTGAAGAACCAAATGCATTTAGGTACTCCAGAGACGTAAGATGTGAGATCCCATTAGGCATGCGCTGAAGATCCTTACAGAAACTAACGTTCAAAAGTTTTAGGGAAGTCAACTTAGAAATGCCGGATGGGAGTTGTGTAATATCAGATTTATAAAGATCTAATATTTGAAGGTTTTGGAGAACAGTGACAGAGTTGGGCAGTCGCTTGATTGGCACAAAGCCTAAGTCGAGGCAAACTAAATGCTTCAAACACCCCATGTTTTGTGGCAACGACCGGATGTCAGTCACTGACAAATCAAGGACCCTGAGAGCGGTCATACTCCCAATCGCCTCTTTTGGAAATTCTGTCAAAGAATGATTCCTAGCAAGTAGCAAGGAGACGATATTGGGAGCTCTGAATGCCTTTGGAACTCTAGTCAAACTGTTTTCTCTCAATGAAATTCTAACGTTACCTGAACACAGATCCGCTGGAAACTCAGATAAACCTCTGCCTGCCTGAAAGAAGCATTTTTCTTCCTTCTTAGCAATTTGATGTGCTAAATCGTGCAAAACATCATGCACCCTGAAATAGATCACCTTTCCGTCGTAATCCTTCTGGACTGGTTCAATAAGGCATCGGTCAGCTAACAAGTTGACGTATATCTCTCCCATTTGAACAGGATCCAGCCCACCCACCAATCCTTCTCCAATCCAGTACTTTGTAACAACTGCAGTATTGATGACTCGGTCTTCCGAGAAAACAGCAAAGTAGAGGAAGCACAACTGCAAGGAAATGCCATAGCCGGCCACGTTGGCCAAAGCATCGTAGCTTAATCTCAACCTGCTTGAAAGCGTGCCTGAAAGCGAGTGTGTAACATCTTTCTGCAACCGCTGGAGCGCAAATTCCCATTCATTTGACTGAGCGATGCCTGCCATTGCGCGCCCGATCAATTTGAGGGCTAATGGAAGCCCCCCACACTCCTTGCAGACCGGCCTCGCTATTTTTTGGTCAATGCTCACGGGCAAAATTCCGTCGCTGTGTGGAAAGGCGTGGAAAGAAAACAATCTCCAACTGTCATCTTCTGTCAAATCTTGCATTTGGGTGACTGATGAAGCTGGAACGCCCAACTGTAGGAGCACACTAGTAGTTCTGGAAGTGGCAATGATTATGTTGGAGTTGTGGTGTGGAGAGAGAGGCACACACAGCTCCTCTAACAAGGAGGTTGCACTTGTTTCCCAAACATCATCTAAAAACAGGGCAAACTTGTGTTTTGCCATGCTTTCATTCAACCAATTTTTCACATTGTCTTCCTCTCTATACTCCAATCTTTCATTTACTTTATGAGCTATTTGTTTAACGAGATCATTTCTGAGAGCATTGAAAGATGGATTTTGTGAAACAGTAAGCCAAAGCATCAAGTCAATGGAAAAGAGACTCTGTACCTGGCTACTGTTGAAGACTCGTTTGAGTAGCAGAGTCTTACCGGCCCCGCCCTTGCCAACTATGCCGAAACGAGACAGATTTTTGTGCTGCTGTGAATGAATAAGCTCCACAAGTCTGTCAGATGCAGAATCTTGTCCGACAACGAGTGCCTCCTCGATATACTTCTTGTTCGAAGTGGCTGAAGAAGTGGATGGAAAGAGATCTCCAGATGTGCCGGTAAAAGCTGGAGTACGCAGATTAAGAGAATTCACCCTCTCTTTATTCTGCTCAGGCACTTGCCGATTGGCCACATGCTGCTGCAATTGGTGCACAAAAGCAACGCAAGGCGTGGAGGCTAAATGCTTATCCAAATTTGTAGTGAGTTGCCTGATCTTTTTGCTCGTTCTGTAACGAGAAAAGAGACGACAGTATGAGGGTACAGTGCAGTGCTGGGCCAAATCAGATGCTTCTTGCAGAAGAGCATTCAAGTCATTCAACCAGCTGTTGACCGTGGAGGGCAAACGATGGTGAGGAGATGTACTCACTTTGCCAGAATTCAAATCCTTTCGATACTCCTGCAATTCCAAATTCATTTCTTCAACTCTGGGAAGCAGAACTTTGAGGGCATCCAACTCTTTCTTGCATTGGATGGCAACGTTGATGTGATGAATTATCTGATCTCCAGCAAATTGAATGGCGTAACCAATAAATCCAGGGATGAAGCCAGGATCGCCCATTTTGGGAAAGCAGGGGAAATAGCAGCTAAAGCTGTGGCCAGATAAACAGGCTAATCTGCTGGCTGTCCGAAAAGCAAACTCTGTCTTAGCATTTTATATGAAAATGCTATTAATTTATAAGCTTTCACAGACACCTCGTTAGACAAGAATCTTATTTACTTCGGAGAGAGTAGAAAGATCTTACAAAATAAATCTAACAAAAAGTATTTTTATTAGGCAGAAGCATTTTATACCAATGTCTAAATCAACTTAGAATATGATTGAGTGATATGGAATGGATATGGAAGCCTTCTTTAAATAGTTTTTTTGCAAATAGAAAATGGAGCTTTGAGATGTAAGAGGAGAATAGAGGATTGGGATTTAGTTTGGATTCTTAGCATTGTGACAAGGAAGAATAACCTTAATCTATGGAGGAGATTTGATAAAAATGGGAGACTAAATGGTGAGAGAGAAAGTGGAAGGCTATTGGGGGAGCATGTTCACACATGTGAACAGAGGTGGAGATGAGTCAAATTTGAGGGATGAGTTAGAGGGCTAAGAGGTTTCCAAGCTTGAATGCTCACACATGTGAGCAATGAGTCAAATGAGTTAGCATGCTAATACATGCATGATGATAAAGTGAATTTGACACATGTTAGATTATGGATGATTTATATTTTGATTTATATGGATGGATTGGAGGGTTTGGATCAAAGGAAATTATTGGTGTTTTGTAATTATGAATTCAATAAAATAAAGTTTTTAATGGATCAAAGTGAATTTTTTTTTGGGGGGTTAAGTGAAGCATGAAGGTGGCAGTAATTCAATGGGGGGCGGTAACTCGGTCCTTTCCCCTAATCTTCTAATGCCTAGATTTAATCCTCTACTAAATTGGTTTTGGAAAAGATTACTCTGATCTACTGGTCTACCGTGTGAAGGAAGTAAGCGTGTGGGACAATCCAAAAAAATTTGTAGTGCACATTATAATCAGACTGTCAATGTCTACCTGCGTATGCCATTTAAACCTAACCTCTGTCCATGTCGTCCTGCGTATACCATTCAAAAAGCTACCTACCCACTTGCAATGGTCGGAAGACTACGGTCGTTGCAAAGAAAAATCAACGTACGACTCTTCAAAAAATATCAAATTCGAATAATGACAAGTGCAAAGAAAAATCTACGTACGACTCTTGAAACAATCTACACTCTCGATTTTATGGTTGGAATTCTTTAGCGATTTCATTAGATCTTCCACTGCCCACACATATTAACTTAGAAAGAACTATTAAAAAGCTTTGATTGTGGGGATAGACTATGTAAACTGATAGCAGTCTTTGGATGGATTTGTTTTTGTTTTTTTTGGAAGTTGTTATTCTTTTGTATTTGGGTTATAGTCTTATTTTGGATTTTGATGTATAATTGTTTTTTTTTTTTTTGTACAGATTCTCGTTGAACTGCTGTTTTTTTATGTTATCCAGCTTTATTTAATAAAAAAAACTAATAAAAAGCTGTCCAACAACGCAAAATGGTCAGAATTCTACCCAGTCAAATTGAATGGTCTTCGCCCAAATCAAATCAAATAAGAAATTTTGAAAAAAAAAATTATGACATTTCATTATCATCATTGAAGTTAGAAGCAAATTGCGGGCAATCTAAATGACTCATAATCAGTGTTCACATCGTAGTTTATTTTTAGCGCAATATGCATTTGACTTTTCTATTCTCCTATCAACTTATTGTACTACACCATAGAAATTGCTTGTATAGCAGATCTACAAATATTGGGGAGAGGACTCAGCAGTTGAGCACCCTGACTTCGTGCTTATGAAAATCCTACGTGGAAATTTCAAATCACTCCTAATTTTTTTACAACTTACTTGACAAGTCCCCTGCTTATAACTAAGGTTTCAGGGCCACATCATTAAAAATGATGCCACATTAGCATGTTTTTTGTCAAGGTGTCCAAAAAGGCCCAAAAAAAGTGAGACTGATACTTGTGCATCTACATCATGTTTTGTTGGGTGTTGATGTGGCATCACATGATTTGTTGCTTTTTAGATCTAAGGAATACATTTCATTTAATTATGGGTAGTCATCATCAACACTAACAACTTTAAAGTCACAACTATTGGTCCAATATTGATAAAAATATTGGGCATTATATAAACAAATGCTATCACAACTATTGGAACATGCTCAAGTATTGGGTCATTTCCCCTACTCTATTGTAAAAGCTTCCAAGAAAGCCAAATAGTACGAAAAGTGAGACATTATGGGATTATGGTGCTGTAGTTTGCACCTAATCAACCGAAAAGGACTTTTGCTCATGGTTATTGTAAAGAGGTAAAAAGTGAATACCTATTACATTTATTTTTATTAGTTTTATATACATTTAGGCTTGTTTGGAATGGTAGTGTAGTGTTTAGGTTGTCTTTTTTTTTTTTTAGTATTTAAGAAATATTTATATATTTTTTAAGTAGAGGCGTAAGATTTATAATTTTAATATGTTTTAAAATTATTTATTATGAATATTATTGATTTAAAGTTATGGATGGATTTATAGGAATGATAACTAAAAGAGGGGTAAAAATTTATTCAATTCAAAAAGAGCAGTACAAAGCAAGGGAATTACACATCCCTATCAATCTCCACTAATTGGTCCAACTTTTGTGACAAATCCGGGGGTAATTGGCCTCTGTCCACAATATCTCAATCATGCAAATGATCAAAAGCCCACTTAGCCAAACAATCAGCAATACCATTCCATTCACGCGAAATATGATAGAAAGAAACAAAATAAAAAGAAGCACACAAATGAAGAATCTGTTTTATAATAACAACCAAATGCCAACTAACATCCTCTAATTGTTGCCTCTTCAACAAAGTCACTACCACCTGAGAATTTGATTCACAAATGTGACGTCTCCACCCGAGAGCACAACCAAGCTCAATAGCACATAAAATGGCAAGAGCCTCCATCACATTGTTAGCATACTAGCCCTTATAAACATAAAAGATAAACTCAACAGTCCTAGAACTAGTCTGTCCAACACCTCCAATACTAGCATGGTCGAGATTTCCATGAGAAGAACCATCCGTGTTGATTTTCAACACGCCCTGAGGGGGAGGGCATCAATGTCCCTCCCTATTTATCTTTCGAAAGGGATGACAACATCTATTTTCTTGATCTAACTAGTGCACCTTTGAAGTGGAAGATTGAGATGAGTACAAAAGACAACCTCTCCAAGATCCACACCCTCAGCCAAGTCACACTTAGCCACAGGAGTTTCTCCCACCGAATGAAGAATCCTCCACCTCAAGTGTTGGACAACTAGTTTCACATCTTGAAAAATCCTATGATTCCTCTCCAGCCAAATATACTAGATAATAAAAGTTGGTCCCAAAGCCCAAGTAACTTGAAGAAAAGGGGTCTTAACAAGGTCCTTCCCCCATTGGGCAAAGAACTCTACCAAAGAGACATGCCAACAAGCTTGATTCCACACATCCCACCAAAGATGCCAAAGCCTCCTAGAAAAGGAACATTGGAAGAAGAGATGAGAGACATTCTCTTCACTTTTACTACACAAAACACACATTGAGGGACCCTAGAACCCTCTCTTGCACAAGTTCTCCCAAGTAAGACACCAGTTCTGGACCAGCAACCAAAGAAAAAAATTGCACTTGGGCCAAGAAAATTTATTCCACACTTCTTTCCACCAAGAAACCTCAATATCCCCAAACACCTTCTTAAGTAACTCTCCATAACCTACTAAAACATAATACTTACCAGATAAATCACTGTTACTCCAAGTCAGAACATCCTGCCTCGCCATGGAATTGCATTCCCGTGATGCCAGAATTTGAGCCAACTCTTTCCTATCCTCCTCTGACCCTCATGGCGGCTAATCTAAGGAATGCTTCCATCTAAGGCTAGGAGCCAATCCAATATTCCAAATAAACTTGTAATGCTCCACCGTATTCCAACTCACAACATTAAAATGATCACAAAGATACTGGAGGTGAGGGTACGTAGAAAGAATATCGGAGGGTGACCATCCCAAGAATCCCACCAAAAAAGGGCTCAAGAACCCAAATGACATATCCAAAAAAGCCCCTTCTTAACCAACTGAGCCCCCCGATTTGAAGGTATTCCAAATCATAGATCCCTTTCCTTCTAAAGGGAAATGAGGAACATCAAAAGTGTTAACACCCTTAAGATACTTGTGAGTAAGAATACAAGCCCAAAGTTGATGCTGACTAGTACACCAGTGCCAATATAACTTGGTTGTAAGAGCTTGCCCATTCCAAACAGTAGAACACAATCTAAGCCCCCCTCTTTCTATGGCTGACACATTGTATCCCACTTAAAACAAGACTCCACTTGGTTGACTGCAAGTTACCACTCCAAAGAAATTATTGTGAGAGAGCATCAAATTCCCCCAAGAAATACAAAGGAGTCGCTTGAACAAAACCCCTGTAAATAGGAAGAGCCTGGATAGCAGAATTCAGAAGAGTCACTCTCGTAGCAGTAGAAAGCCACCAATGAGTCCAATGATTGACTTTACTACATAAATTATCAAGCAAAATTTTCCAAGAAGACTTGGGCTTCCTACCAATAGCAGGAGGTATTCCCAGATAGACAAAGGAAAGAGACCCAATCTAAAACCTCAAAATATCATAAATTCATCATTGAATAGCTTGAGAAGTATTAAAGAAGAAGATAGAAGACTTGTGCTCATTGATTTTCTGACTCAAAGCAATAAGGTAAATATCCAGAGCCTGCCTAAAAGAAACAACCTCCTAAAGGCGAGCCCTTCCCATAAGAGAAGTGTCATCCACAAACTGAAGATGAGAGAGTTGCAGAAGCCCATTGCCCCAACACCATCCTTGAATCTTGCCCTGGGTAACCCTCGACTTTAGGAATCTACCCAAACCATTAGCTATAATAATAAATAGATAAGGGGAGAGAGGATCTCCTTGATGAAGGCCCCTGGAAGTCACAAAAAGCTCAGAAGGTTCCCCATTCATAAGAACAGAAAAAAGAGGAAGAGGTAACACAACTCATAGTCCAATTGATCCAATCTAGACTAAAACCAAAGCCTAAGAGAATTCTCTACAAAAAGCACCACTTAACTCTATCATAAGCCTTAGCCATATCCAACTTATGAACATAAAATTCTCCTTGGAAGTCACCATAGAGTGGATGACCTTAGAGGCAACCACCACCCTATCCAAGATTTGTCTACTAGCAAAAAAACCTCCTTGCTCCTTAGAGATAACAGAAGGAAGAGAAACTTTGAGCCTCTTAGCAATCAATTTAGTAATAATTTTATACACCACAAATGTTACAAAGAGCAATATGTCAAAAGAATTCTAGTTGATCCACACCTTCCTTTTTTAGGAATAAGAACTAAAAAGGTAGAGTTCAAAGCATGAAGCATCTGCTTACTATGAAGAGATTCTCGTGCAACCTCTAGCAAATGCAAATTATAATATCCCAAAATTCTTGAAAATAGGAAAACCATCTGGTCTAGGGACTTTACCTTTATTCATCCCAAAAATGACCTCTTCCAATTCCTACAAATAAATCGGGTGAATGAGGAAATCATTCATCTCCTTGGAGATTAGGGAGGGGACACAAGCAAGGATCGAATTCTCCTTGTCTTTTGTAGAGGGCGAATCCTCAAAAAAAAGAGTAGAATAAAATTGTCTAGCCTCACGAGACAAAGCCTACAAAGAAGAAATGCGAACCCCATCCGCGTTAACCAAAGAGGAAATAAAACTTCTTTTGCGATGAGCCTGCATAGAATGATGGAAGAAAGCAATATTCCTGTTCCCTTCCTGAAGCCAATCAATTTGAGCCTTCTACTTCCAGAAAATCTCCTCTCGAAGCTCCCACTCCTCCACATCTATATTAGTTATTTTATTTTTTAATATATTTATTTTACTTGTGTATATGCAACTTTTAATTTTGCTTTTGAAAAAGTCAATATTCAATATTTTGGTAAATTTAATTTTAAAAAATTATAGATTTATTTGTTTCTTATTTTACAAATATTATATTATTAATATTTGAAATGTAAATCATTATGAAATTTAACAAAAAATGTTCAAATAATTATTCAAAAATATATTAATTATTGAAAAATTTGATATATAAATAATACAAAATATACTTAAATATAATAAATTGAATAATATATATTTAATATTTATATTATATAATATCATATAAATATTAAAAATTTTAAGATAGGAGGACCAACCACGTCAAGGCTCTAGGTCATGGAGAGATGAGAGCAAAGGCCTGCCCTAACTTACCTCACTTTAAAGGGGTGTTTCTGATAAGGGTTGAGAATGATGAGGACTATAATGTACTTCCATCACTCTTCAGACCCAAAATCCCAATTTAGGCTAGGTGAGCTGGTTTTCACAGTCAATACTATACCTCAGATAGCTCTCTATCTAAGGATGATAGTGCAGTTTTGAGATGACAGTGCGATGTGCTGGTGTCTGTACAACCAGAGGATAGGAAGTACAATATAAACTACCTAAAAACAAACAGCCTAGCTCGTTATTCTTAAATGAATAAAATAGAATAATAAGGCATGAGAAATACAAACGAAGATGATGAAGTAGATAAATAAAAGCTAGGGTGACAAAGACAATCTCATAAAGGCACCAGTTCGCCAGTTAGCTCCAAATGCACATTCACCTACACACAAGAAAGATGGGAAAATGTTGGGGCTGTATAGGGGTCTACCTCAATCAGAACCCCATTTTGGTGTTTCCACCTCCACGGATAGCCAGATAGCAATGTGATAGAAATATGCCATAAAGAAGTAAAGAAAGTAGAAGTTGCAATAAACACTACAAAATAGTAAAATGATACTCAACCAAATCACAAAGGCAAGGAGAAAAATGTTACCACCTCCACCCAAAATCTCACTAGCCAATGGAGGAAAATGTAAACTTGGCAAGGTGTCACCACAACCTCAACTGTGATGAAGGGAGGTCTCGCAAGACTCCAAGCCCATGCTGCTATGGCTTGCTTCACACTTGCTATGTGGAGTTGATGGAGTGTTGCTACTACAATAGAGTGTTGAAGTGTTGGAAATGCTAAGAGATGGCTTGAGAATGTGTGTAGAGATCAAATGAATTGCTAAGAGATGAGTAAAGAGATTCTAAAGAGATGGATTGAATGAAGAATGGATGAATTTGAAGGAGAGATGAGGAAGAATAAGGCATTTTCAAGTCGGTTCATTGAAGAGGGACATTATAATTCATCCCCAATTGGGAGTGTAACACCTCTGCCAACTTTAGATGTAGGAATTTGTCAGGGACTGTAGTGTGCCACATGGATGTTTGCGCGTTGTGTGCGCGTCCCTGACAAACATTCTCCCACTGACACAATAGATAGATGCCAAATGGAAGGAGGATAGTTGGGTGATGTGGAATTTCTCCTTTGGATTTGATTTTCTAAGGTGAGGGTTTGAGAAAGGAGAATTTATGTAAGGGGTGCAAATTCGCTCCTATACATTTTGCCCCCACTTTAGCAAGCACAAGTACTGATGAGTGCTTCTAAAAACTAGATCAAAGAGTTAGTAGGGTTAAAAATTTATACTTGAACTGTCGAGGAAGTAGACCATGATTTGGAAAGCTCGAAAGAATAGGATAGGTAAAGGACTCCATAGGTACGTTTCCTAAGGAGTTTCAAACAAAAGAATCCATAGCCAGGCTGCTAAACTATGAAGCTGCACAAGGTACACTGAAGGCCCTCAGACCAACGATGGACAAATCCCTTAGGATGAAAGTGTCTTATAGGCCTACAAAATTGCAAGGAGGAAACCCCCAAGGTCTCTCACATGAGGGAAGCCTCGTGAAGTATGCGCCTTACAGGCCTGCACACCTGCAAGAAGGTATCCCCAAAGATCTCTCACATGAAGGAAACCTAGATGAAAGAACCTTATAGGACCATAGACCTGCAAGGAGGTGTCCCCTAAGATATCTTACACGGAGGAAATACAAAGGAGGGGACTCCTCAAAGTCAGATTGGAAAGCAACTTCATAGGCGCACTTGCAAAGCGACATGTTTACTGGCAGATAAAGCATGTCCAAAAACAAAGTGGCCACACAGGTGATCAAGCAGAAAGTCACACAGACCATCAAAAAATTGGAAGGTTTTCAAATGGGTCCCTTGGGAACTTGATGTGAAAAGGGGGTCCACTCAAGGGACGCACTGTTTGAAACTATAAAAGAGACATTTTTTCTCAAATCGATTCATCATCAAGGAATCCTTTCAAAATATGTTCACTTCATCAAGGAATTTGAAAGGAAGAAAATTCCCCCTCACAAGGGGAACACCAAAGCTAATTCCACCTTAGAGGAAAGTTCTCAAGTTCTTTCTAATTGCGAACCCATGATGAAGGAAACACATTCCATTAGGGGTCCTAGTTGTGAATGTAGTTTTTGAAAAAATAAATGTTTGTGAGGATTTTCAAGAAAATATTTGTTAGCAACAAATACATTTTTTGAAAATTGTAGCATCATAAAAATGGAGTTGTCACAGATGAGAGGGACAATTCAAGCAAAGAAGAGAAAAATATAAGGAAAGAGCAAAAGATAAATAAACAAAGAACACAGGGGAATCTAGTTTCATGGGGTTAGATCTGCTCATGCTTATATAAATAATAGGTAACCACAGTGCAAGGCAAAAGATAATCAATCCCCAACCAGATCAGGAAGAATGCATAAAAAATAAGGTAAAAATAAAAGATTGAGTCAACATGGAAGGGAAACCTAAATTCCCCCAACACTTTGCATCATCCCCAATTTGCCAAAAATCAAACACAAACATGGAAGAATGATGATACAAATAGAAGGTTCACGACACAAAATCACTCTTGTATCCAAGCACCAACAAGGGTGACAAGGGTCATCCAGGAACACGCAACACAAGTACAGGGGAACACATCACAACACACACACATCTACTCTAAAGATAAAGAAGAGGCCTCCCCCTAACACTCATCGACCAAGAGGTCATCCGCTTCCCACTCTAGATCATCATAAGGGGAAGGAGGACGAACCTACAGTGGTGGAATATTAAGGGGAGGAGCAACCATCCCTCTCACAACAAGGGCTAAGGAAGAAGGCCCCGCAAGGTCTTCTCTACTGGGCTCTTGTGGAGCTATGGTCAGTGACTTTACAAAAATTGCTAATAAGGTCAAAACTTCATCCAAAGAGTTGAACATGCACTTTACTGGAATGCCATGTCATACCTCAATGGACAGAGAGGAATACGCCCAAGATTCAACACTTGGCTCATCGAGTGACTCGAGAGTGGTGACGAACTCAGGGGAAGCCGAGACTTGTCCTATTACCAAGATAGAACAAGCTAGCGTAGGACCACCCTTTGGAGGAGGTGGGATCCTCTTACACCCTACATTGTTGGAAGGGCTGACCTCCACCCTCTATTTCATCGGGGGATGTGAACTCCCCACAAATGAGATAAGAGGCATAGAGGAAGAGGAGGAGAAAATTGCAAAAGACACCACTGAAGTATTTGGCATGTCCATGGGTTTCGGGAAAGGTAGGATGTTCGAAAGGGACATTAACAAGGGAAACTCAACTAAGGGAGCGATGAACACCTGCACCTTTTTGGGGTTAGGTGCACTCACAACAGGAGCCAGGGAAATACGAAGCTTGGTTGAACAAAAGTAGAGGTGAGGAGAGAGGAGGACACAATAGGAGGCCTTGATATAGGGGTGATCTTCTCTTCCTTCTTTTGCAAAGCGGTCTACTCAGTCGCAAGAGCCTTTCGCTAGAACTTCTGCTCACACATAAGGTGATCTATGTGACTCTTCGAGCTGGAGGTCAAGAGCTACGAAGGGATGGAAGACTCCTACTTAGCCATAGGAGTGTCCACTATAGCCATTTTTGGTGGAGGGATAGGGTCTTGAAAGCAAGCAGGAGGAGTGGGTTGAGAAACAATGGGGGGAGTCAGCTCTAGTGCCTTGGCAGTGGGCCTCTTCTTGTTTACTAATTTTGGAGCAGAAGTGGTGAGAGGCTACAAAGGTCGAGACATAGAGGACTCCCCATGAGGACCTTTTCTCCTACCATACTAAGTGGGCTTAGGCTCCGTGGGTAGGACAGAAAGATCAAACACAGGACGCTTGGGCTTTCACCAAGTGGGTGCCATAGGATTCTCTCGTAGGCGCGAAACAGAATCTGATGGCACCACAATAGTGTGAGAGGAAGCATCAAGATGGACAGTGGGAGAAGAAGAGGAGGATTCCTAAGAGCATTTCCCTTCTTCTTTCCTTCGAGCCATGGTGGCATCCCTGTTAGCTTTAAGCAAGCCCTATGTGAAACTGTATAGGGTGATGGAGGGTACGATATCACTCTAGGGTTAAGCACCCTTTCTTGTACTTTTGATAAGTTTGGTACAAGAGGTCCTTCCTAGGTGGGAGGGGACCAATGGGTGCTAGCCAAAATTAATCTAACGAGTAACTACCACACTCAATTGGTGGTTTGTAACCAGTGTTGTGGATCACATGTACGGAACCCTCATGAATGAATTTCAAACATTTGTGCACAACCGAGGGAACTGCGCTCATAACTACTAGTCGGGGGATACCCAGCTTCACTCTAAAGTGTTCATACCCTAGGATTGTATCAAACAAAAGGTTTATAGATTTAGGTTTGACACGAACTGAAAAGTGATACTACCAAGAGGAGGTATGGAAAGTTTGTTGTGAGTACAAATGGTGCTCATAGGTGCATCTTACCCATCCTTATGCAAAAAGTTAATTAACATGATCTCCTTGGTTATAATGTTCACCTGGGATGTCAAGTCAATGATAACACTTGCTATACAGTGTTTCCATTGATCCGTGCAGGGATGTAAAGAGGAGACAGTTCTCTATTGAAATTCATCAACAAGTCCTGCGAGGTGAAGGTTATGCTTGGACTACTACTCACATGCTACACAAAGGGGATAGGTTGATGTAGAAAAGAGGCCATCACACACACTAAATGATACTTTCAAAAATCCCCCAAAGGGTTATAAAATAGGACATTGACCCAATTAAGTTTTCATTACGCAACACTTACAGAACATTCCAACTATGCCTGCTAGGGGTTGCAGGTTGGGTTGCGGGGTGAAAGGTCCCACAACGCTCACACCTACAATGCTCCTAGAACATGAGGAAAGGAGCTTTCAATACAACAAGATGAAACCAAAATGGTTCACATCAAGTTCACCAAAAATGTAAGAGAGGGGGACCAACCATGTCAAGGCTCTAGGTCACGAAGAGCCGAGAGCGGAGGGTTTCCTTAACTCACCTCACTTTAAAGGGGTGTTTTGGATAGGGGTCAAGAATGATGAGGAATATAATGTACTTTAATCACTCTTCAGACCTAAAATCCCAATTTATGCTAGGAAAGCTTATTTTTAGAGTCAATATTGTACCTCAAACAACTCTCTATTTGAGGACGACAACATAGTTCTGGGACGATAATGCAACGTGCTAGCATTTGTACAACTAGGGGACAGGAAGTGCAATATAAACTGTACCTAAAATTAAACTAACATCCTAGCTAGTTATTCTTAAATGAACAAAACAAAATAATAAGGTACAAGAAATACAAATGAAGATGATAAAGTAGATAGATAAAAGCTAGGGTGACAAAGACAATCTCACAAAGGTGCCAGTTCGCAGTTAGCTCCATACACACAAGAAAGAGGGGAAAATGTTGGGGTTGTATAGGGGCTTGCCTTAGTCAAACCCCCATTTTGGTGTTTCCACCTCCATGGATAGCTAAATAGCAATGAGATAGAAATATGCGATAAAGAAGTAAAGAAAGTAGAAGTTGCAATAAACACTACAAAACAATAAAATGCTACTCAACCAAATCACAAAGGAGAGGAGCGAAACGTTACCACCTCCACCCAAAATCTCACTAGCCAATGGAGGAGAATGTGGACTTGGCAAGGTCACCACAACCTCAACTGTGATGAAGGGAGGTCTCGCAAGACTCCAAGCCCACACTGCTATGGATTGCTTCACACTTGCTATGTGGAGTTGATGGAGTGTTGTTGCTGCAATGGAGTGTTGAAGTGCTGAAAATGCTAAGAGATGGCTTGAGAATGTGTGTAGAGATCAAATGAATTGCTAAGAGATGTGTAAAGAGATTCTAAAGAGATGGATTGAATGAAGAATGGATGAATTTGAAGGAGGGATGAGGAAGAATAAGGAATTTTTGGGTTGGTTGGTCAAAGAGGGATGTTACAATTTGTCCCCAATCGGGAGTGTAATGCCTTTTCCAATTTTAGATGCAGGAACCCGTTAGGGACAACAACACGCCACACGGATGTCTGTGCACCACATGCACATCCCCAACAAATATCTCCCACCGACACAACATACAAATGCCAAATGGAAGGAAGACATTTGGGTGATGTGGAATTTCACCTTTGTATTTGATTTTCTAAGGTGAGGTTGTGAGAAAGGGGAATTTACGTAAAGGGTGCAAATTCGCTCCTATACAAAATCTAAAAAATAAGTTTATCAACATGCATATATTATAAATTTAATTAATTTAAATTATTTTTTAATTTTTAATTAAAATAAAAGAAAAAATGTATAAAATATCTAGATTATATAACTATAGGATAAAAATATCTAGATTATGTTCTCCAAAATATTTATAATTAAAAAAAATATTAATATTTTAATTAATTCCTATGATTTAGAATAGAGCTTATCTCATATCAAAAAAATATTTAGTGCTTTTTATTTGAGGAAGAAACTATCCCCAATAATAGGAGAAAAACCTATCAAATAGAAGCCAAACTTCATTGGATTTAGTCTTATTGCAGGTTTTGTTTTCTCTTTTTTTTGATAAGAGTAATTTGTCCAATCATAATAGAGAAAAATTGTTTATTATGTTACTATGTTTAAAAAATGATCAATTTGAATAATTAAAATATTTGAAACTTTAAAACAATATTTTTTAATGATATTGCATGTTTTTGATTGGTTTAAACTAGACAATTTAATCACCAATTACAAACTACCCCTCCCCTAGAGTTGCATGGTAGGAACTAATAATACAACAAATCTTAAATTAAACTGCATCCCTAAATTAACATAGAGAAATAATCTTGAGATATGATTTAACACAATTAAAATAAAGATAAAAATTAAATCTTAAACTTTTTTATTACAAGCATTACCATTATTCTAATTTTTCAAAATTTATTAACTTCAAAACATAAATAAATAAATATAAATAATAATTAAGTTGAAATAATTAATATTGTTATACTTATTAATTAAATTATAATTCTAATCCTAATTATTATTTATTGTAATCCTAAAATATTATAACTATGATTAAGATTAGAATTAAGAATGAGGTAAGAGAACTTGTGGTTAGAACTATTCAAAATAAAAATAAATTAACAATAAAATATTATTAATAATAATAATTAAAATATGATTAATATTTATAATACTATTCTAGACTCCAAAATTTTCATATTTTATTCATCTAGTATTTTTATTCTAGATTATATTCTCAATGTTAGTTCATAGGATTTTTTTTGCAATGTTAACACTATAATTATTTACTAACTGATCATTAATTGATCAATATTTGACAAATATTGATTCTAATGAAGAGATCTAGTTGTACTTGTGTCTACTATCAATCAAACTTGAAGCCAACATCATCTAGAAAAGTTATAATTTTCTAATAATATATTTGACTCCAACTATTGCTACTCTATCTTCAATTGTTATGTCATAACTCATCTACCATTGAAAAAATAAATACAATTATTATAATGCTAGGAAGGCGAGTATTCCCACTACATAACACTTTTTTTATAATATTTTACTTGAATTTGAGTTTCTATTTTTTTAGTAGTTTTGATTCAATTTTTAGTTTTTATATTTTACTTTAAAATGAAGAATATTTGTAAAGTATTCATTCTTAATTATATATATAGATCCATTTTTGAATGAAAGTTTAGGGTTATGAATTTCAATATCAAGTTCATGTAGAAGTTTAGGGCTATGAACTTCAAGATTAAGGTAAAACAAAATTTTAGGATCTTGAATTTTAGGATTAGGCTCATAATATAAGAATTACTCTCATGAGGGTAATTTTGATCCCATACAAAACACAATCCATGTTTATATCTAGCAAATGTCTTTTGATGTAAGTTGTGATAGAAAAATTATGAATTGGATCATAGTGTGCATTAAAATAGAATATTTCCACCCCACACAAAGCTAAGATATTTTCTTTTGTCAATTTCAATATATTTTTTAATGCTCATTTAGAAATATCTATTTATTTAGGTTAAATTTAATTTTAACATGTTTTTAATATTTAATTAGCTTAAGTATTTCAAGCATGTATTTTTCCATTTTTTAATTATCTTGAAATCTTTTACCAACTAATGGAATTTGACTTAGAATTGTATTAAAGTAATTTCAAGATGTTTTTTAAATGAAACTCTTTATATATATCATATTAGTCATTTATATTTTGAGTTATATGTAAGGTTTGGCTCCTTCCTTGATCCTTATCCATCATCATTTATCCTCACCTTCATGTAATTTCATACATTCAACCTTATCCTTTCCTTATTTACACATATTTCTACATATTAACCTTTTCATTAGCTTGTGTCTATGCACCTAATCCCTACCTCAATATATTGTATTTATCATTACATGACAATCATATGATGTGAGAGTGTGCTCTCACATGAAGTGAGATTGATTCCTATTTAAAAATTATAATTTATAATTACCAAATCCAACCCTTTCCTACTATTCATTAAGACACATCTTCAACCTTTAAAATTTATTTCATGTTTGTATTGTACCATAAAAGTTCACACCATGAATATTGTTGACTGTTTCAACAAAAATGCAAGGAAAGAACATGCCAAAATGAGTTTATTTCATTCATGTTCTTCCCCAAACCTTCTCCAACCTTGGTTCTCATGTGTACATGTAATATTACTCCATTACATTCATTTCCATTTCCCAAAACTACTTCCTAACTTCCAAACCTACTTTTGTAAAATTACATTTTACAACATTGACAACATTTGACAACTTTTGCATTTTTTAACAACTTTGCATCTAATCACCCAAAACTAATCCAATATGACCCCAAATGACCTTAAATGGTATAAATTGACCTTATTGACCCAAAACAAACCAAAATTCAGTTTTTTTAACATGAAAACAAAGTGGAATAATGGCGCATCAAGAATGCCCCTACATCACAACCATGGTAGCATTTTAAGAATGAAGCACCAATGAATCCTATCATAAGATTTATCAAAATATAACTTGGTCACTAAAGCCTTTTGACATGAATTTTGAGTCCAATCCATAGTCTCCCAAGCCAACATAATATTTTCAAGGATAAATATATGCCTTTTATGAATCCTATTTCTTTAGCTTTCACTATACCTTAATTAATTGGTTTAATTTTGATAGCTAGAGATTTAGCAATGATTTTATATGAAGTATTTAGTAGGATAATTGGTCACCAAACAACAATAGAGTCTTCATTTTTCCCTTTAGTAATAATTTTGATCAAACCTTTATTAACACTTGAAATTAAGGAACCCTTTTCAAAGGCTTCCAAGTAAAACATATCAAAATCATCTTTCATATGACACCACATGATTTGATAAAATTCAGCTAGAAGACCATCAAAATTAAGACTTTTATTGGTTTTCATAGAGAAAAGAGCATGTTCAAATTATTCTATGGAGAGGATTCAATCCAAAAACTGACTATAACTTGGATCAATCTTATTACGAATAGATTTTTTGACTTCTTCTTCCAAAGTTTGTTGAATATCTTGCCAATTGTTCTCTTCTTTAAATAAAATTTCATAAATTTTTTGGAATAAATTAGTAATTTTAGCAAGGTCGATATGTAATTTACCTTCATCCATTATAGCCCCTATTTTCTCCTTCTTATGTTTACAATTGGGATATTTTCTCCTTATCCAATGAAGTCTAGCTCTGATTTTGGCACCCTGCACCTTATAATGGTCTAATTTTTGCAGTTGTGCTTCAGTAACAACAATAGAATTTTAAACCTTTTCATTATAAGGGTTGACATTTAATTGCTTCCTAGCATGTTCTAATTTCCTTGAAGGGTTTTTTTTCTCTATTTTTACATCTCCAGGTGATTCTCTTGCCAAAATATCAAAGAGAATCAATGCAATGTGATATAGCAAAATGCCACCACACAATCCATGACTCGCCCTCTTGATGTTTCAAAATAGAATTCCAAATTTCCACAAAGAAAGAAACACATTTAATGTTTTTCAAATGGGAAGTATTAAGCTTGTAGGGGAGTTCATATGTAAAGGAAGTTTCTTGAGTAAGAGAGATAGAACAAATGATAGGAAAATGATTAGATAGGGTAGTTGTATAATCAACTTGCAGACATGAATTAGAAGAAGAAACCTCCATAAGTTGTGGGCTACATAAAAATGATATAATCTACTCAAATTCCTATAATTCCGTAATCTACAATTGGACCATATAAACCAACTAGTTGCATGGTTGGAGAAATTATTATGGATGGGGTCCACCACTCCAACAATGTTATGACAATAAATCCATCTTTCAAATTCATCTTGGTTGAGTTTACAATAATTAAACCATCTACAATATTAATGATGTTCACCATATTAAAGTCTCCTCCTATCACCTAATTAACATTAGGAAGGAATTTAGCCATCCAATGCCAAAGAAAAGACCTATCGTTAGGATTATTGGGAGCATATATGGAGCAAAAACTGATAGGCTACCCATTGATAAAAGAGAGGGCCCAAACATAAGTATGTGATGGGACCTCTCCTTTATCAATGACATGTTTAGAAATCCAAGGATACAAACCAATCACAACTCCACCGCAACCATTACTATGAGAAGTATGGAGGAACATAGCATCTTTCCAAAGGTGAAAAAGAGTCACATCCAAGTGTTCATTATTTAATTTTACTTTTTGTAAAAATAAAAAATATGGTCTCCATAAATTAGAATGATTTCTTTAACTTTCAACTTCCTTTGAGGGTGAGAAATCCCTCTCACATTCTAAGATAAAACATTGCAATTGATGGAGAATTAGAAGGGTTATTATCCTCTTATTGTGGCAAGACTCCAAAATTATTAGAAAGAGAAACAACTTGCTCATTACTTGATCTCTCATTTAAAATAGGTGGAGACCTTCACCTATGTCTAAAATTAGAAGAAGGAGAAATAGACATGTTAGGGGACTTCAACAAGCCTTGAGAAGGAGAGTGTGATAATTCACTAGTTGAAGAATGAGGCTAAGAGGAAGAGAGGGAGGGTTCCATAATTTTCCTAACAATTCTCCATTCATCCAACATAATCACATCTTTATATTGAGGAAATTGAAGGATATGAATCAAAAGGAGCTTGATCGCTAGGTGGGGGTATAATAGTGTTAATTTGAGAGGGATATGAAGAGGGGTATTTGAGGAAAACATAAGATTTAAGAGATTATTTGTTGAAAAAATTCAATGGAGGAACTGAAGATTGGGGAAGGATAGATCTATTTTCCTAGTAAGACAATTAGGGATCAAATGACCCTCTTGTCAATAGAAAAAGCAAGCATTAGGCTTATTCAAATAAACTATTGGCTAATCTATTTCAAAACTAGGGCCATACAATTTAATATTCTCTAGCAGATATTTGTTCAAATCCACTTCCACACACACTCTTGGATGTACTCATAGACTGGAAAAGTTTTCAGAACTTTGTTCGCATCATATCACTTTACCAAGTTGAGCCATAATGTCTTTGATGTACAGTCTGAAGGCTGTTTAAAAATGGAAATTCTAGCCACATTAGGTAGTGGGAGTGAGAAGGTTTTTGAGGGTCAAAGTCAAATTTCCAATCGAGGAGATAGCAAATATGCCCACAAATAACCCATGTTCCATACTACAAAACAAATTATGTAGCTTCGTAGATTTAAACATGCAAGAGACATATCGCTTTCCTAAACCCCTTATTGTTTCAATATCCCATCCCATGTTTTCCTAGTTTGCTTTTTCCCATTTTTAAAAATATAATTTTGTAGGAATTCCTCTCAAAACAAAATAACAGTTTTAGTTTGATTTTCAACAATGAGATCTACAACTTCATTAGGTAGTTGGAACTCTAGGGTTTTACCTTGTTCTTCATTTGATAGTTTTGGACTCCTTTTTACTTTTTTGGAATTTTTGGTAGAAACCGTACTCTTTGTGTTGGGTTTTTCATTTGTTGTTGCCACTATATCTACACATCTTGCACTCTTTTCTCCCTCCATATTAGTATTTTCTTCCATAGGATCCAAATCTATGGTAGATTCCACTGAATTATTAGTCTTTGAAACCCTTGTTTTCCTTGCCAGAAATTTTAATCGCGTTGCTTGGTTTTTAGTTTCCCCTTCCACTATTCACCATTTTTTAATAGATGTAGTAGTAGCAAAAAAAATCCATAGTGGGATTCATGCATTGCAGTAGAAAATCAAGCACTTAAATTTGATGTAGCCTAGGGTTTGCTTGCTCTTCTTTTTTTCCCATCTTGGTTTGATGTCAACTTTTTATGATCCAATATACATACATATTACTTAGTTGTGGGGTTTTGAAGACAAACGTCCTACATGTGAACAATTTTTGGAAACAAATAATGTACACAAATGTCCTTTTCAATGTCAAATGTGTAGTGTAGTATGAAATTAAAAAATAGGGTGATAAAAATAGGACAAAACCTTTTCACCATGTTTGTATTTCACCATGTATGGGATTGACAATAATGGGTACTAAATCTATACTCATAATTGGATATAAAACTAAAGAAAGGGAAGATGAAGAAATGAAACAGATAGTCATTGTCTTCTCCCACTTAAGTAGTTTCACGAGGATTTTGCTCTAGGTTTTCCTTTGACTATGTTTTTTTGTGTGGAGATATAGGTTGCCTTAAATCATATGTCATTGATCTTCTTGTGATCTTTGAATCATCTACGGGTTCCACCTCTATTTGTAGGATATAATTAGCCAATTGCAGATGATTTATCAGGGACTCTATCTTAGATAATTACTTTGGATGGACCTTACTTTGTCTAGGACCCTTACCATTATTCTTTACCCAATTTGGTTTTTTTCATGATCACCTAGATCCGCTACTAGATCTACTCCAACTAGCCTCATGCTGAAGTAGACTCTTTCCTTTTAGATGTCCCACCCCAAAAAAATAAGAAAGGGGCATCCAAATCTTAACAAACTTTCATGGTTTTCCATTGTTGCAGCCATAATGCCACTTTCCTATTCATTCGTTGGATTGGGTCTTGGAATTGGCATGGATTTAGTATCTAAATATGATAGTGTTTATCACTACAATCCATGTCATAATCAATATGGGAAATAGTAAATGCCTTATGGAGTGAGCTTGTTCTTATTCCAAATTTAAAGAAACAATGCATTTTCTTGGTTCATTGGTGTTAAAGATAACTTCAATTGTATGCAACTTCCTGTTGACTGCGTTAGTTTTGGTAGGTGAATGCATTGACTCCAAAAGGCTCTTGAATGCTCCTTATTAGGTTTAGTTACTTGGAGCTTACTCCATCTATTTACTAGTTGTTTCCAGCTTTTTTCCAGAAGTTTGCTAAAGACTTAAATATTGTATTTTCTTAGCTTTTATATAGATGGATAGATGAATGAATGACTTTTATTCTGCTGCTTTGTTTATGCTCTATTTTTTAGTATTTTTAGTGTTTTGTTGCAATATTCTTTGTTCCTCTGACATATTTGACATGGTATTAGAGCTACTACAATTCCAAGTTGCATAAGCCTCTTCATATTTAAATGGAGAGCAGCTAGATCAGATTCAACAAAATGAAAAGCTACAAAAGAGAAGAAAGCCATTGTTAATACCCAGAACTGAAGTAATACTCTTCATATTGTAATGGAGAGCAGCTAAAGTCAAAACTCCCTGGTAAAATTCTTGTTTGATTTGAAATATCTCTTGAAATTTTGAAATATTTGAAGGCCACAAAGTCTTAAGGAACTGAAGAGTATTCAAAAGGGAGAACATTTAATATTGAAAGTTTAAAAAAAAAAAAATCATGGCTACCTCTAGTAATATACCACAAACTCCTATTCTTCTTGGAAAAAATTATGATTTTTGGTCCTTGAAAATGAAGTCTTTTCTACAAGCCCAGGAATGTTGGGAACCAGTTGAGAATGATTACCTAGAGCCCACTCCAGTAGACCTAGCTACTATGAATAATGCTCAGAGAAACACAATTGCTGATTTGAGAAAGAAAAAAAATAGGGAAAAATGTTGGATTCAAAATTCTGTTGATGATTCTATTTTCTCAAAAGTCATAGGTGCTAAAACATCAAAAGAAGCATGGGATATCCTAAAATCTGCATATGAGGGTACTGACAAAGTCAAGATAGTTAAACTGTAAACCTTGTGAACTTAGCTTGAAACATTGAGAATGTCTAACTTAGAGAATATTGATCAGTTTATGACCATAGTCATGGGCATTGTAAACCAGATCAGGATTAATGGTGAAACTATTGAAGACCATAAAATTGTTGAAAAAGTCCTCAAAAGCTTACCAAAGAAATTTGAAATGGTTGTCATAGCTATTTTGGAGTCCAAATATCTCACTACTTTTTCAGTAGTAGAGCTAACTGGATCACTCTTGTCAGATGAAACCAGGATAAATCTGGAAGAAGATTCTTTGGAACAAGCTTTCAAGACTCAAGCGTCTTTCAATAGAGGTAGAGGCAGAGGAAATAGAGGTAGAGGAAACAAAGGGAGAAGTAACAAAGGCAGATCAAACCAACATGGGGAAGAAGGAAAACACAAGAACAATCAGGGGAGTCTAGAAACTCTCAGAATTAGGCACAAAGAGGCATAAAATGGACTGATAAATCTAGAGTCCAGTGCTTCTACTATAAGAAATTTGGACATTATGAATATGAGTGCAGAAAGAAACAGTCAGAACAAAACACTAGTAGAGTACATGTCTCCAACAATGAAGGAGAATCTTCTAAAGCAATGTTTCTTTCCTACCATATTTTTGAAGACAATCACACCAAAAACCTTTGGTTGTTGGATAGTGGTTGTAGCAATCATATGACAGGTAACAAAGATTTAATTTCATGCATTAATACTTCTACAAATTTTGAAATTACTCTTGGTGATGATTCTCGAGTAAAAGCTCAAGGGAAAGGAATTGTTCATGTTCTTACTAAACAAAATCAATGAAAAGAGATACGCGATGTCTATTATGTTCCAAACTTGAAACATAATCTCATAAGTGTACGTCAATTAATGGAACATGGCTATGATATAATTTTTAAAGGTACAACTTGTATTTTTGGCAAACCTCCCACTAGAAGACTTATAGCAAAGATTGAATGGACTAAGAATAGAATGTTTCCTTTAAATCTTAGGAGTTTCATTTTTCCATAGTCATTTGCCCACAATATCTCAAGCATGGATGAGTCACAATTATGGAATTCTAGGTTTGGTCATCTTCCCTTCAAGAGTCTTAGTCTTCTTCAAAAGAAATCTATGGTCAAAGGTCTTCCTATTTTAAAGGATCTTGACAATCAATGTGAAAGTTGTATTCTTGGAAAGCATAAGAGAGACAACTTCCCATCATCCTCAAACAGAGCAAAAGAACAATTAGAGCTAGTCCACAGAGATTTTTGTGGACCAATGCAAACTCAATCCATTGGTGGTAGCTTTCATTTTCTGACATTTATTGATGACTTTAGTAGGAAAATATGGATTTATTTCCTCAAGAACAAGTCTGATACTTTTTCAAAGTTCAAACAATTCAAAGATGAAGCAGAAAAATAAAGTGGTAAAAATATAAAGTGCTCAGATCAGATTGAGGAGGAGAATACAGCTCAAAATATTTCACACATTTTTGCAAACAACATGGTATCATTATGGAAACCACAACAAGATATACTCCACAACAGAGTGGAGTAGCTGAAAGGAAAAATCAGACCATCATGAATATGGCTAGATGCATGCTCAAAGAAAAGAATTTGTCTAATGATTATTGGGCTGAAGCAGTTGCTATTGCAATCTATATTTTAAATAGATCTCCCACAACTAGTGTTCAAGGAAAAGTGCCACAAGAGGCTTGGTCTGGTACAAATATGAATGTAGCTCATTTTAGAATTTTTGGATGCATACATTTGCACATGTTCTAGAGGAGCTGAGACAAAAAATTGACAATGGGAGTGAAAAATGTATCTTTGTCGGCTATAGTGAACAATCAAAAGCTTATAAACTCTACAATCCTGTCACTAAGAAATTTGTGGTGAGCAGAGATGTCAAGTTCCTTGAGAAAAAATCATGGAGTGATCAAGAAAATGAAACTTTGAATGGTCCAAATCCATTACAACTATTTGATGAACCTTTAGATCAACAAGTTCATCAGCCAAGGCCACCAAGATTACGAGTACAAGGTCAACAACAACACTTTGGAAATGGTAATTATCCCAGCAGTGAGTCATCTTCTTCTATAGACAATCAAAGAACTAGAAGCTTAAGGGAAATATGTGAGCAGGAAAATGCAATTGAACAAGATATTTTTGCCTTTCTATCATATCAGCCAACCCACTTTGAAGAAGCAGTAAAAGAGGAACATTGGGTTGCAACGAATCAATAAATTGAAGCCATAGGAAAGAACAAAACTTGGGATCATGTTGATCTACCAGGTGACAAAAACAACATTAGTGTAAAATGGGTATATAAGACAAAGCTGAATGACAAAGGAAAGATAGAAAAAACAAAGCAAGGCTGGTTGCCAAGGGTTTCTCTCAACAATTTGGCATAGACTATGGAGAAAATTTTGCTCCAGTGGCTAGATTAGACATAGTCAGAACTATTTTGGCTATTGCAGCTCAAAATGAATGGAAAGTTTTCCAAGTGGACGTCAAATCTTCATTTTTAAATGACATATTGGAAGAAGAGATATATGTAGATCAGCCACCAGGATTTGAAATCAAAGGACAAGAGCATAAAGTATATAAGTTGAAGAAAGCATCATATGGCTTAAAAAAATCCCCAAGAGCTTGGTATAGTCAGATTGACTCTTACTTCATCAACAGTGGATTTATCAAGAGCTGTCATGAGCCAACTCTTTATACAAAAATAGATCATGAAGGTAAAATTCTCATTGTTTGTCTTTATGGTAATGACTTGCTTCATACAAGAAATTTGATGTTAAATGAGTTCAAAGCTGCCATGAAAAAGGAATATGAAATGACTGATCTTGGAATCATGAAATAATTTTTGGGAATTGAAATCAACCAATCTGCTCAAGGTATTTTTGTTTGTCAACAAAAGTATGCTTTAGAAATGTTGAAAAAATTCAGAATGGACAGTTGCAAACCAACAGACACACCCATTACTCAAGGAAAAAAGTTGAGCAAACAAGATGATGGACCACCAGTAGATTCTACCTTGTACAAGAGGCTAGTTGGTAGTTTTTTGTATCTCACTGCAACTAGACCTGACATAATGTTTGCTGCAATTTTTGTATCTATATTCATGGAATCTCCAAAAGATTCGTATTGGAAGGTAGCAAAAAGAATTATGAGATATGTTGTAGGGAAAATCAACTATGGATTATGGTACACTCAATCTGAAGATGCTTCAATCTCAAGCTACATAGATAGTGATTATGCTAGCAACATAAATGATAGGAAGAGCACATCAGGTTATGCTTTTCACTTGGGAACAAATCTCATCTCATGGGCATCCACGAAACAACCCATAGTCTCAATATCTTCAGCAGAGACAAAGTATGTGGCTGCAACTACAACAACTTGTCAAGCAGTATGGCTAAGAAGGATTCTGAATGAACTTGCATATGTTGAAAAGGAGCCAACTCCTATTTTCTGTGATAAGAGTTCTGCAATTTCCTTTTCCAAAAATCATGTCTGCCACAAGAAAAGCAAACACATTGACACTCACTTTCACTTCATTTGAGAGCTCGTCCAAAATGGAGAAATTTCTCTTGAATTTTGTGGATCACGAAATCAACTTGTAGATATCTTTACAAAACCATTGGGAAAGAATGTTTTTGAATTTCAAAGAAAACACTTAGGAATTGTTATTACTGATAATTGTACAGTTGAGATTAGGAGGGAGTGTTAAAGATAACTTCAATTGTGTGCAACTTCTTGTTGACTGCGTTAGTTTTGGTAGGTGAATGCATTAACTCCAGAAGGCTCTCGAATGCTTCTTATTAGGTTTAGTTACTTGGAGCTTACTCCATCTATTCACTAGTTGTTTCCAACTTCTTCCAAAAGTTTTCTAAAGACTTAAATATTGTATTTTCTTAGCTTTTATATAGATGGATAGCTGAATGAATTAATTTTATTTTTTTGCTCTATTTATGCTCTGTTTTTTAGTATTTTCAGTGTTCTGCTATAATGTTCTTCATTTCTATGCCATATTTGACAATTGGGATCGCTTTCGTTTGGCTACTTTGTCAATGATGCTTATCCTCCACTAAATAATTTCTCCAGGACAATGATTTTAATCTATCATCCTAATAAGTCTATATTTATATTTGACATCTAAACATATATGTGTTATTTCATAGGTTGAAATTGGTTTAGGCATTGAGTTTGATCTATTTTTTTGGATAGGGAGCTAGCAAAGAATTGTCATACCATCCAGGTCTTATAAATTTTGCTATTGGTCCATAATTGCATGGTTGAAGCTAGGTTGGGATTTTTCCATGGAAGATATGAAGCGTTCAGGGGACATAATACCTTTGATACTCACTTGCAACAACAACAACATGGGGAATGCAAAGAGAGAAAATAAATACCATTAAGGCCTCATAGTGTGAAAATAACCAAATTTGGTGTAGTAGGAGATTTATTTAATATTAACACTCATGCCTTTCAAAATTTCACCTTCTACATTCACACATTTTATCTATCATGTTTGATGTTATTATAGAGACACACACTACATGGCTCTTCTTTTTCTCATGCTTTGTGACTCTTCTTTTTCCCATGCTTTGCGAATCTTCTTTTTTCCATGCTTTGTGACTTTTGTTGGCACCATTTGTCACTTGTCAAGAAGCTCTAAATACATTAAATTTATTTCAATGCATTGTAAAAACATATGCTTACTAAATAATTGTGAATATAAATTATAGAAAAAATATCCTTTATAGAAAATAATTGAGCACTATTTGATTTGATCCATATACAGTTTGATTTGATTTTAGATGGTAGATGGGGATGGCGTAAAATTTGATCTATAAATAATAAATGAATTGATTATGGCCTTAAGTGTTATTAAAAAATGTTTGTAAAATATATACACACTAGCTAGTATTTGGATTTTTTATGCATTGGAGCGACTTAGACTTGTGTATAGGGCATTGAACATTGAAATTTTTTATAGAGGGTGAAGAATCATTTAACAACAATCAAAAATTGTTTACCAGCTAAAAATAATTTTTTTCTCAATATGAGACAACTTTATGACTAAAAGGTCACACCACATATAGCCTATCAACTAATAATTAGATGTAAAGATAATATAAAATTATTTTTTATTTGGAAACAAAGTTTAAAAGTTAGAATTGTAGAAGATTTAAGTATTTTTTTTTTGGATCAATATTAATAATACCTACAACATAATAGCATTTGATTTTAGCAATTGATCTATTACAAGTCTCATAGATCTTCAAACCAACACTTCATCTCTTTTTTTAATCTCTTTTATTAACAAAAAAACCAACCCAAGTGGTCAATCTACAAACCTTTGATCAAATATAAAAAAAATCATTAATCCCGAAAAAGATGTCTCCAAGTAATAAAATTCAAAATATATGGAAGCCTAAGATATTAATTTTAATGAAATGATAGATTAGTATTGGGGAGCCCCAAATAATTAGATAGTTTAGTTAAATTAGTGTCTAAGTTTTTAAAATGTTGATCCTCCTACTATGTTGTTCATTGGCATTTCATATCACCCAATCACCACATCACTCACTTCAAACCTAATATTAGAAAAATCAACTACTTTCCATATTGTTAGTGCAAAAGGGGGTGTATATCAAAGATTTGTTCTTATGCTCTTCAAATTTATATTTATACCCTAGTGTAAATGGGCAAGAGCAAGATTAGAATGAATGTTGTGGATTAGAGTGAAGTACAATGAAACACAAAGCAAATAAATCAAAATACATACATTTAACTATTCATCATGTTCATATAACAACTAGTATCAGTCATCATATAATTACTATTTATACTTTTAGTGTATTAATATCAGTATCTTAGTACATTCTTATCTCTCATTTATTTGCTTCTTACATTTAATACCTCTCTCTTAGTCTCTTACTCATCTTATAGTTATCCCTTTTTGTGTACCTATCTTATCTCATCGTCTATGTATCTTATATCTATATTGTATTCTCTCTTTTACTCTATCTTGTATATACATATTGTTACATATAGAGATGTGTCCCTTTTCTTGTGGCCCTTTGATTCTATCATTTATCAGGTATAAGTGGTACATTTGACTTATAATGACCTTACCTTTTTCTATCTTACTTGCTATGTAGCTTTGTCCTACCAACATCATCCCCTGATTGAACTCATGTCTTGTTCTCAAGATATACTAGCTCTATCTACTAGTCTTTAAAACTAATATGCCCCACAACTATGCTCTAAAATATTTACTACATTTGTCAAAATGATACAAAACTGTCGATTTTTAAGGATAAGATATGCTTATATATTTGTAGTAGTTGGGTATAGGTATTTTCCAATTAGGTTAAGGCTTGCTACAATAGTTGAATATGTCCATTGATTTTGATTAGTTTTCCATCGACTTTTTCAAGTGCCCCAATATTTTAATAGAGTTGCAAGCTTTCATGGCTTCCACTAGTAGATTAGTGGAGTGTTTCAACTATACGTCCACCACTTCTAATGCAACTAATAAGTCATACCATAATGTGTTCTATCATTATTGATATTAAAATAGTTTCAATTATTGAACAATTAAATCACCATCTCCATTTTGATTTCTCCAACTAAAATTTCCCTTTTTAAACTAGTCAAATTCCTTGTTGAAATCTACCTTTTCTTAGTAATCCTACACTCTTACTCATTTGGCTATGAAACTTACTAGTTATTTGAGTCTTAACTAAATTAAGACTAATTGAGAATTAGAAACTTATAGTTTTCATGAAGAGTGTTTGAATTTTTTATTTAAAAAAACACTATTTTTGGAAACTACCAAAAAACATGAAATTTTCAAATTGAGGCCTCAAATAGTTGAAAATGGCCCCCCAAAAAGTATCCAAACTTGCTCCAATAAAAAAAGTCCATTTAGCATTATGTTCAACTCCTTGAGATGTTTCTCCACATAAAATTTCAACTCAATAAAAGTCTTGATTCAAAGGTATTTGCATCAACTTCTCTCAATCATTTGATCAGGGCTCTTAAATTTTATCTCTTATCATGAACCTACTAATGTTGATTGTGGAAGTTCACTATGTGCACTCAAATCATGCACCTAATAGTATTGATTTTTCAAGTTCTCTATGTAAACTCAAAGGCTTACATCCAAGTACTTCATTATATTAAAGGATGTAGAAGCTTTCATTATCTATATTTCAATGTGTGGCAATGGAAAAAGTATCCCTAAGTAGAAGGTATTTTCCATGCATCAAATTATAATATTGCTATCAGGATTCAACCGTGTACTTTTTGAGTCAAACTCATTGACCCATGTTTCATGAGTAGTGGTTCACAAGAACACATATCTCATGATAATGAATGGTCCACTTAGCATTCATTGCATCTAGGTGATGCTCATAGAGGTGAAGCATTGGGCCATCTCGGGAGGTCACCCATCCCGGTATTGCTCTACCTCAAGCGTACTTAACCATAAAGTTTTCTCCAAGGTTAAGCCCACTTAGCTTGCGACCCCATTTTCAAAACTTTTAGCAAGTGTTGTTCCTTATGAACCATTCATTATAGAGCCCCTTTAGCTCATCAATTGATAAGTAGGAGGTATTTTCCATATCGTGTCAAATTATGATATTGCTATCAGGATTCAACTATATATTTTTCAAGTCAAAATCATTGACCCATGTTTCATGAGTAGTGGTTCACAAGAACCCATCTCTCATGATAATGAATGGTCCATTTAGCACTCATTGCATCTAGTTGATGGTCAAGGAGGTGAAGCACTGGGTTATCTCAGGAGGTCACCCATCCCAGTAGTGCTCCAGCTCAAGCATACTTAACCACAAAGTTTTCCCCAAGGTTAAGCCCACTTAGCTTGCAACCCCATTTGAAAAACATTCAACAAGTGTTGTGCCTTATGAACCATTCATTATAGAGCCCCTTTAGCTCATCAACTGATAAGTAGGAGGTATTTACCACAACGTTTCAAATTATGATATTGCTATCAGGATTTAATCGTGTATTTTTCAATTCAAACTCATTGACCCATGTTTCATGAGTAGTTTTTCACAAGAACCCATCTCTCATGATAATGATTGGTCCACCTAGCACTCATTGCATCTAGGTGATGCTCACAGAGGTGAAGCACTGTGCCATCTTGGGAGGTCACCCATCTTAGCACTGTTCCAGCTCAAGCACACTTAACCACATAGTTTTCCCCAAGGCTAAGCCCACTTAGATTGCAACCTCATTTTAAAAAACTTCAACAAGTGTTGTGACTTATGAACTATTCATTATAGAGCCCCTTTAGCTCATCAATTGATAAGTAGGAGGTATATTTTCCATAGCGTGTCAAATTATAATATTGCTATCAGGATTCAATCGTTTGTTTTTTGAGTCAAACTCATTGACCCATGTTTCATGAGTAGTGGCTCACAAGAACCCATCTCTCATGATAATGACTGGTCCACTTAGCACTCATTGCATCTAGGTGATGCTCACAGAGATGAAGCATTGAGTTGTCCCAGGAGGTCACCCATCCCAGTACTTCTCTAGCTCAATCACACTTAACCATAGAGTTTTCCCCAAGGTTAAGCCCACTTAGCTTGCAACCCCATTTGCAAAACCTTCAGCAAGTGTTGTACCTTATGAACCATTCATTATAGAGCCCCTTTAGCTCATCAATTGATAAGTAGGAGGTATTTCCCATAGTGTGTCAAATTATGATATTGCTATCAAGATTCAACTATGTATTTTTTGAGTTAAACTCATTGGTCCCCATGTTTCATGAGTAGTGGTTCACAAGAACCCATCTCTTAGGATAATGAATGGTCCACTTAGCACTCATTGCATCTAGGTGATGCTCACAAAGGTGAAGTACTAGGCCATCCTAGGAGGTCACCCATCCCAGTATTGCTCTAGCTCAAGCGTACTTAACCACAAAGTTTTTCCCCAAGGTTAAGCCCACTTAGCTTTCAACCCCATTTGAAAAACCTTCAGCAAGTGTTGTGCCTTATAAACCATTCATTATAGAGCCCCTTTAGCTCATCAATTGATAAGTAGGAGGTATTTTCCACAATGTGTCAAATTATGATATTGCTATCAAGATTCAACCGTGTATTTTTCACCTCCTACTTATCAATATCATAATTTGACATGCTATGGAAAATACCTCCTACTTATCAATTGATGAGCTAAAGGGGATCTATAATGAATGGTTCATAAGGCACACCACTTGTTGAAGGTTTTGCAAATGAGGTTGCAAGCTAAGTGGGCTTAACCTTGGAAAAAACTCTATGGTTAAGTGTGCTTGAGCTGGAGCAGTACTAGGATGGGTGACCTCCCAAGACGGCCCAGTGCTTCACTCTATGAGCATCACCTAGATGCAATGAGTGCTAAGTGTTAGAAACCAAGATTAGATTTGCAAACCAGAATAATCCTTCCACATAAGAGAAAATCAGAAAAAGCAAGAGGTTTGCAAGAAGATGTGCAAATTGATATATTCGAGAATACAAATAATTACAAGAGATAATTTTCTTTATAAAAGAAAAGATGTGAAAACCTAATCTTATCTTGAGCAACAAGATGGCTCGATAAGATAAAGATAAAGCCTAAAACTTAGGAATTAAATATTGCCTAAGTAAACTTATGCAAAGTGTAATTAATAGTTAATTACACCAACACCCCCCCATAAGTGCAACTTAGGGAGAAGCAAATAAAGCATGCACCTAAAACTAAGATGAATGCAAGAAAGCATGAATGGGTCCCGACAACAAGGCCTGATTAGGTACCCAAGTACAAATGCAATATGAGGTAGAGAACGAAAACCTAGTGGGACAAAACCCCCTACAATGAGATGACTGCTGCAGAGAAGCACTGGAAGAACACTGTGGAGTAACACTGGAACCTAATTCTAGCAAGCAAGGAAAGATATTTCTATTTACTACTGAAACCATATGAGAGTCACTGATTGACTCAAGGAATCATGATAAAGCAATAGTAGACCTGATGCCACGGAACACTGGAAAACTCACAAACTGGAACAACTCTGGAATCTATGAAGCAATAGTAGATGAGATGATGATAGAATCTGGAAGCCATGTATCTCGATGCTGATGCCAAAACTATGACTGAAACTCTTCCATGGGAAGGAGTACCATGAAGACTCTGGAACATTAACCATAAAAACATGGCCCTCAAACTGAGATGGATCCAATGTGGATCATTAACCATAGGCTCTTAATCTAAAGTGTGAACCGGATGTGAATCAACAATGTGTCTAGCTAAGCAAAGATATGGCCAAAAGAAACTAAGAAACCAGATAGACTCATACAAGTTGCCATCAAAACAATATGCATATGGAGATCAAAGTGCATACACACTCTAATCGGATTTATTATGCAAGAAACCCCCCTGAATTGAACTTTATCATAGTTCATTTATTACAATAACCCAATGATTGTAAAAGGAGATTATACAAACATGCATAAATAGAAAATAGAAATTGATTTCAAATCTGTGTAGAGGACAAAATCAGCTTTCCGATGCCGCAAAAATGACGAAAAAAGGATCATTGAGTCAAAAGATATGCCCTCTGAAACGAAATATGAACATCTAAGTTCAAAGGCCTACAAAATAAATCTGGAGCAAAATTTGGTAAAAAAAAACCTACAGCACTAGATCGGCGTCGGAATCAGCTTTACAATGGTATCTTGTTTGCCCGATTTCGATACCGTATGCCCAAGTTATGACCTCTGGAAGAAAACAGCTCCAAAAATGGGAAAAAATACAGTGCGCCATTAAATTTGATGGTCAGACGGTCGTTGCAAAAAAAATATAGGCCCAAATTTGACAGCCAAATGGCTGTCGGTGCACATGCATAATTGGACTTATTTTACAGAAAATTGTTTTTTATATAAAAAAACAATAATTTTTTTTACAGATTTATATATATATATATATTTTTAAAAATATTAAAAAAATGGGTGAGGGGGGCACGTGGGCCCTCCCCCACAGCTCCCCAAGGAGCAAGGGCCCCTGTGCAGGTCTGCATAGGGCCATACCTGCATAGTACCCTGCATAGGTACGTACCTGCATACAGGCCTGCGCAGGGGTTACATCACCCCACAAAAACTTTTAAATTTTTTTTTTCTTCCTAACCTTTTTTAAAAAATATTTTTTATATATATTTTTTAATGAATTTTGTTTTAAAAAATTCATAGAGAAAAACATGATTTTTTTTTTACAATTTTTGTTTGAATACCTCGAAATTCGTGCAGATGGCGAACAGGGCCATATGGGCAAAAAAAAATTGCCTCAAAAATCAACTGTTCAAAAATCAACGAAACAAAGAATGTTCTTAGGGTTTTTGGCTACTGCGAATGCAATGGTGACCTCCGCTTGTGCTCAAACTGCTCCAAAAAATTGGCTATCCCAAAGCTTGCAAAAAATATCTGAACTTCAAACCCTCACAGATCTGGCAAATGATGGCCAAAATCTGCAAAATAAAAGTCAATCCTGACTTTTTCCAATGCTCTGAATCCAATGGTGAGGCCTAATCTGATCCAAAACACCTCATGAATGAACTCAAGGCATTATACCCTTCAGGAATCCTGAATGAACCTTGCAATGATTTTCTCAAAAATGTGAGAAGGGGCTGCAAATCAAGGCTCTGATACCATGTTAGAAACCAAGATCAGATTTGCAAACCAGAATAATCCTTCCACATAAGAGAAAATTATAAAAAGCAAGAGGTTTGCAAGAAGATGTGTAAATTGATATATTCGAGAATACAAATAATTACAAGAGATAATTTGCTTTATAAAAGCAAAGATGTGAAAACCTAATCTTATCTTGAGCAACAAGATGGCTCAATAAGATAAATATAAAGCCTAAAACTTAGGAATTAAATATTGCCTAAGTATACTTATGCAAAGTGTAATTAATAATTAATTACACCAACACTAAGTGCACCATTCATTATCATGAGAGATGGGTTCTTGGGAACCACTACTCATGAAACATGGGTCAATGAGTTTGACTTGAAAAATACATGGCTGAATCCTAATAGCAATACCATAAGTATCCCTAAGTTACTTTTCCTTGTTCATTTGGGCCCTCCTTGTTAAATTGAGCTTAATGTTGCCTTGATTTAGTGTTGTAATGTGCTTGACACATTCACATTAGGTCTTAGGCCCTTGTGAACTAAATAAATCTAATCCTTCCTTATTTAGAGTGTTGCAACACACTTTCACACTTTTCTAAGGTTGTCATTAATAATTGGGCTTCTTTATGCTTTAATTGGCCTTATTTTACATCCACAAGCCTCATTTAATGCACCCTTTCAAGGATGATATTGACACAAATCAACATCTAATCATAATTTAGGTGTTTTTAGGTTGTGTAGCACAGATTTGGTGGTCTAGGACTCATACACCACCTTGGGCGTATGGGTCCCACCTAGGATTTTGGGTCCCGATTCTAATTTTACACCTTTCTAAGTATTTTTTAATTTGGTCCCATAATTTATCCCTAATGGGACTCATACGCTATCTTGGGCGTATGAGTCACGTGTGACCCAAAATTAAAGTTAACTCAAATTCTTGGTGGGATTTTATCCTCCTAGATCTGATGTCGGCTTTTAGTGTTGTAATTTCAGGAAGTTTTGCATAATGAAGTATAAATACAAGTTTCTTTCACTCATTTTTCACCTAACAATCAATCAAGTGACCTGGCTAGTTGAATGAGCATTCTTATAGAAAGTTTGAATTCACAAGGGAATTCAAGTGTTTACAAGAGCATACAAGAGCATTCAAGAGCATTCAAGGGAAGATTATCAAGTATTTTAGAGCATTATTCAAGCATCAAGCATCATATCAAAGTCTTCATGCCTCATGTTTATTTTTGAGCTAACAATTGTAATGTAGGATTTCATGATTCAAGGTAGCACTCAAGTCAAGATCTATCCTATTCAAGCAAGAGTCAAGATCTAGATCCATTGGAGCCACTTCATACATGTTTGTAGCCTCTTATTGCTAGGGTTTGGTGAGTTACAACATCTTATTTTTTTCATTCATCATTCTTCGTTCCTATTTTATTTCATTTCAAGGTTTAATTACCAAAATAGGGTTTTACCAAGGAAAACCCCTATCCACTAACAAATTTTTTTTTCCCTCTCTCTAATGTGTGATTTACAGGTTTAGATTGAAGACACATTGAAGAGAAAGTTTGGAAAAAATTTCAAAGTGTTCAAAAGTTGTCAAAGTTGTCACCTTGCATTGGAGATACTTGGAGAACTTCTACAAGTTGCAAATCAAGGTTTCAGATCTAGAAATCAATTAGGCAGTATAAAGCAGATATTGAAGACCAGATTTAGACTTTGAACCTTCAAAAAACCCTAACTAGACTGATACACCAATTTTGGCATATGAGTCCTAGTTTAAGTAATTTTCTAGGTTTTTGCAGTTTTAGACACCCATTTGGCAGATTTTTGTTTCTACACAGAAACCCATAGCTGGGACTAAATCACCCAAACCGGCATATGAGTTCCAAAAAGCCTTAAAATTATGATTTTTAGCATTTCAAGCCTCCATAGAGTCATCTCCAGGTTTCCAGGTGCACACTTTCCATCTTGCAACTTTCTGTTTTGATTTATATGCATTTTTAGGTCATTTAGTTAAAGATTGCATCATATTAGGGTTAAGCATTACGTATTGCATTTCATTTATCTTTCCAAGCCCTATCTTGGTGGTAAACCCCTCACTAGTTTACAATCAAACCCTAGGACAACCCTATTACAAGATCTATTTCCCCCTTTGCATACTTTAGATTAAGATCTTTAGGGTTTTCCTTCAATGCGACAATTGTGAAGTGGGTTCGCTCTATGTTCTAAACCATACGAAAGTGAATCCATTTTCTATTGTTTCACAATGGTTTTCATCTAAATATGTGGTGTCTTTGTGGATTCTTGCTAGCTTAAGAAAAATTGGTGCAATTTTTTACATTGTTGGAGGTTCCCTACTTATTATTCACTTGAACTTCTAGGCTAGTTTGTGAGTCAATGAACTTCTTCCTCATGACTTCTAGTTATTTTTTCTCTTTTTCAACCATAAATTCTTATCTAATTATATCTATTTATAGACTCTTATTCTATATTTCTATCATTATTCTACTTATTCTCTCTCATAGCTTGATTCAATGGAAATGTGGTATCCCTATTTTTTGGTAGCTATGTGTGGATTGTGGTAAGAGATTGCTCAAGGGACTCTATTAGATCTACATGTTATTTGAATATGTCCTACCTTGTTATATTATGTACGATATCTCCTATTTGGAACTTCTAAATAGGAGAAATTTGTGATATGTTATGCCTCCAACCCTATAGTGCATATTGGGTTATGAGTAGTTGGTATGTGGCTACCTTAACTCTTAAATGAGTTATATAATCATTATTATAATAATATACATGAATTTAGGTCATTCTAATGGTTATAGTTAAGTATCTAGGTTAGAGTAGGTGATATCCAAGGCATAATTAAGTATACATAGGAGTAAGTGGTTAGTTATTGTCATAATGGGTAGTACTGGTTTCTTATTAAAGATTATTGGAGGTATCCCCCTTGAAGTGGATTATAAGGTTTTCCCCTTGAATTGACATTATTATTAATTATTTGCATCATATTCTTATAATATTCTTCTATTGTCCAATTTATTTCATTATATAAGTGGTACCATAAAATGATCTTGCCACTATGAAGCTAAGAGATTTTTCAATTTTGGAGGTCATATTAGAAAGCAAATATCTTTCTAATTTTGGAAAAATAAATATAATTTTTAAAAGGATTTTTTAGGTTATATTAAAGGTACTACTATACAAATTTAAAGGAAATTGGAGCATAATTAAAGGACTTATTGTAGAATTAGGGTTACATTGGGATTTCAACCTAATTTGATCCCACAACTACAAATTAATGAATTTATTTATAATCTCTAGAGGGTTTATTAAGAAAATACTTCAACTACTATAGTCCATATTTGGGGTCAACTAGTGAAGAATTAAAGGATTTATTGTGAAATTAGGGTTTTCACCAAATTCTTTACCAATACAAAAAATTAGAGAATTTCTAGGATATATTTTTTGGGAAGTGAGATCAAATATCTATTAATATATAGTAAGTTATTTAAACTGATTTTATTTATTTTGTGCAATTTATTGTAAAATTAGGGTTTCCACTAAATTTACCCCCAAGGATATAGATTAGTGAAGTTCTTGGATTTTTTTGGGAGGTGAATTCTGCAAAACAAGAAGTATAAAAAGAATAAGAACAAGAAAATGAAGAAAAAAAAACAATAACTAGCAAAATAAGAAGAAAAAGAACAAGATCAAGAAGAACAAGAACAAGAACAAGAAGTAGCAAAAGAAGAAGAAATAGAACAAGAGAAAGAAGAAAAACAATAAGAGAAAGAACAAGAAAAATATATTTAACACGAAGCAAAAGAAAAAGAAAAAGAATAAGAAGAAAAAGAACAAGAAGTAGAAAGAGAAAAATAATTAGAAGTGCAAAAGGAGATGAAGGAGAAGCAAAACAAAAATAACACAAGTGATTAGTGTTGAGGACAATGCTTTTGTAAAGAAGTGGGAATGTTATGCCCCTAACCCTATAGTATGTATTGGGTTATGAGTAGTCATCTTGTGGCTAAATTAAGTCTAAAATGAGTTAAATAATCATTATTATAATAATATATAGGTATTTAGGTCATCCTAAGGGTTTTGGTTAAGTATCTAGGTCAAGCTGGGTGGCATCCAAGGCATAAGTATGGTATATATACGAGGTATAGGTTAGTTATTACCATCATGTGGGGTGTTGTGTTCTTCTTGAATAATATTCTAGAGGTACCTCCCTTGAAGTAGATTAGGAGATTTCCCCATCGAAGTGGCATATTATTATCAAGTATTTTGCAACATAATTACTATTATATTCTTGTATTATGCAATTTGTTTCATTACACAATGAACTTCCTCATATCTTATAGTTATTTTTTCTCTTTTTCAACTATCAATTATTGTCTAACTATATCCCTCAGTAGGCTCTTAATCTAGATTTCAATCATTATTCTACTTATTCTCTCTCACAACTATTGATTCAATGGTAATATGTTATCCCCATTTATTTTTGGTAGCTATGTGTGGATTGTGGTAAGAGATTACTCAAGGGAGTCTATTATCTCTACATGTTTTCAAGTATGTCCTCCTTTCCTATATTATGGAGGATATGTCATATTTGGAGCTTCTAAATAGGATAAATTTATGATATTTCCACTTGAGATATTTCTTTGTTTTTTACATAAGATCAAATAGGGAAGATGTTAGTGGAGGGATTGGAATGTTCCCTAATAGTTTTTTATACTATCTTCCCCTACCACTATCTTCTTTTATCATGTTTAATCTCCTATTCTTTTTATAATGTCTCATTTTCTTATTATCACTTTTGTATTTCATTCACATGTATTATTTTTCCTTCTATAAAGGTGATGTCAATTTTTAGTTCTATTAGTGGCTCTCCCACATATTTCTTCTTTCTTCTTTATTTGTTTTGATTCTTCTACTAATAAAGTACTATAGGCCCTTTGTGTGGTTTCTATGGTTTCTTTCTCAACATTTTCCTTGAATACCTTTACTTGGGGTAAGAGAGTGTCTATTATCTACTTTAATCTAAGATTTGTAGCTTGTGACTATACTATTTTCCTCTTCCTTCAGGTGAGATATTTAACATAATTAATTCTAGGGCCTCCTTATGTATTATTCAAGTTGCACTCTTCCCTTTTTTTTCTTAAGTGTTATGACCAGCTCCTTAGGGAATCCTTCAGTTATCTCCATCATGGAGTGAGAACTTCCCGTGCAATATAATATATCACTTCCTTAATCATCTACTTGTTTTCTTTTGTGACCAATATGAAAATCTACACTATTTTCAAGGGTATGTCTTGTGTAAATAAGGATTTATACAATAATTGGGCATCCATTAGTACTTCCTTTTCTTCTTGCTTTTATTTTTAAGGGTTTTTTTTTGGGGGGGCTAACCTTGTCCTAGTTTTCTTAGATTCCCTTATTTCTAATACTTTTATCTTCTCCTTCTATGGTACTTTTACACTCAAGGCTTATGATATGAATTCAACTTCTTTTTTATTGTTCCTTAGAAATAACTTAAGTATACTTTCTTTTATATTTTTGCTTTTAGTTTTCCCTTTGATGTGAATATTTCACATGTCCATTTTTTTTATATTCTCATATATATGAGGGATGTTTTCTATAATAGGTGATTTCTCTCCACCTACTCCTAATTTTATTTTTTGTGGTGGTGTTGTAGTTAATTTTATCCTTGTAGAAACTTGTTGGAGACTACTTCTTGAGCTCTTCTTATTTGATCACCTTATGGGGTTTTGCAATCCCTTATCTCAAACTCAAGGGGTCTAGTTTTCAACCTTATTAACTACCTCACAAGTGTTTCCCCTACTTCTAATAGTGGTGGTGAGTATAAAATATCTATAATAATCTAGAGGGTTTTGAATCTTTTGTGAACCCCATTTTTTATGTAGTATTTCTTTCCCTTTCTATAACTTCTTTTGTACTTCCCTCTTTATATTTTTATGTACATACTCACCATATGTTCCAAATCTCTCTAAATTAGCATCTTTTAGTAGTGCTAGCAGTGTTCTTATTTTAGCTTTTACTAGCTCATATATTATCTTGTATTATATTTGTGGACACCTAAACATGACTAATGTATTTTCATCTTTCCATTTTATCATTTTTTCATCAATTCTTCTATATATTAATTAAATAATTTTAATTATTTAATTAAGCTAATGTTTTATATTTTTATTTATTTAATTAATTTATTATTTTCCCTCCAACATTAATTAAAATTATTTCAATTACTTTTTTTCCACTATAATCATATAATTTTTTAAATATATTTAATTAGCTAACACTTCTTCCATAATTAAATAAATTGAAATGATTAATTTAATTACCTCTTTCCCTCCAAAATAAATAAAATTAATATTTTATTTATTTTTCCAACTATGCTTGTTGTAATGTTATAAATTGCATCCTATGAAATTTCACATTACATATGCCTTCACTTTAGTTACAATTAAGATAATTATGCTCTTTAATCCCAATTTCAATCCAAACCATCTCTCAGCACTTGGCATGTGTAGCTCCTCAATGGTTAAGTCTGATTTTCACTCAGATAGGTGTGCAACACAAAGATGTCTACACATCGTGCTCATGTCCTACAAAAATCCATGATTGTGTTAGCTATTGGGATGTTACACTTACCACATTCTAGCAGTGTAACACCTCTACCAACCTACACTCTTGTTGAGAATCCTTTGGGAATTCTATTTTGGACCAAAAGGCCTTCTTTCTTGGGCTAGAATCAAGATCTTTTGAGGACACAATTCTTGACTATTCTACAACATTCTCTATCTCTCTCTCTCTCATTGAAAAATTTCAGAGAAAACTCCATTGTTCCACCATTACTAGAATCGTAGTCCATCTTGAGGATTCTTTCTACTTCTTCATTGCACAACAAGCTACTTCGCTTTTGTGCTTGGGAATGGAAAATCTTCAAGATTTCATGTTGAGCATACTATCATTATTTTGTTAGCATGTTTTCATTTCCACTACTTTATGTATATTTCTATCTTCTTTTCTAAGGCTTTCCATGGAGGTGGGCACATCAAAATAGGGGTTTGATTGAAGAAAACTCCTATATAGCCACCCAACCCCTCTCTTTGGTCTTTTGTGTGTAGGTATAGGTGAAGGAGCTGTTTGGAGAGAGCTTTGATCTCGTCAGATTTCTTCAGTGATGTTCTAAACTATTCCTTGTCATTTTCATTTAAGTTCATTTAATATTTTCATTCTAGTTACTCTATATTTTCTATATGTTCATCTTTTATATCCTGTTACATACAAAACCCTGCATAAAGTGTTTTTAGTTTCCCTATGACAATTTTTGTTTTCTATCCATATGAGACACTATCATGGTGCACTATCATCTGATAACCACACATTAGTCCTAGAAAAAGAGCTTGTTAGGTTGTTTGAGATACCTCTATGCTCTATATTTTTAGTTTTTTAAGTCTAAAGGGCTCATATAATTTATTTTCTCTATCAAAACACATTTAATTAATTAATAGGTAAACTTGAAGGTCACAATTACCTAAAGGCTTTCTTGAGTGGAGGGTTGAAACTTGAATCCTCAAAGGGTTTGATTATTCTTTGTAGTGATTTAATTTTCATACTCTACATTTTGGTGAACCTAATGTGAACTTGCCTTTTGAAGATCTTTCTCAAAATAACATTAAAAATCTTCAAATCTTTTTTGTTCTCTCTTGCATTCTCTTCTCTTGTTTTTTGGAGTTTATAAGATTGTGTGTTGTGAATAATGTTCTATGAGATTCATGACCCAATCTACAACTTCTAGGGGTTTAATTAGAAGAATATTGAGAACTACCATACCTATAGATTGATATAGTCATACTAGACCTCACTTTATGTTCTCTGGAAATCCTGATCCTTTTGACTCTCAACCAGTCTTTGGGAATTCTTCTACTTCAAAATCTCAACCAAATTCTCCTCCTGGGTCTCCTCCTCCTCCTTTAGATTTTGAGGCTTCTCTTAGGGTCCCTTTTGAGCAAGTTCATTCTTTCAAGGAGAATATGAAGCACTTTGAATATTTCCTTAATCATGACAACTTATTTGCTCAAGTTGCTCCTATCATTGGTAATCTAAGAGAATTTCTCATCTCAGATTGTAAGGACCTTGAGTTTCTTCATAAATTAACAAACATATTTGAGACTCATGTACCTTCATACACATCAATCTTGAGTCGACCTCATGATGCTTAATCAGATACCATTAGAACCTAGTTGAATATTTCGATGCCTGAGGTGTCTATGAACATGGTAGATGTTTATCCTAGTATAACTACCTATGTCTTCTGCCAATAATACAAGCACCATGTTTGTGCCTCCTACTAATCCTAGAGTTAATGTTTCTCAAAATCCTTTGGGGTATAACATCCCTCCTCCACCTAGTTCTACACTTCAAACTCCCACAGTGCAAGCTTTTGTTGGAATGAATAATCTACCTTCCTGCCATCTAATCCCATTCTAAAAACCTTGTTGTGAAACATGGGTGAAATGCAATCTCTACTTGCAAATATAATTAAGATTGATAAGAAATCCATGCTTACTCCTTACTATCATCGAAACCCTATTTCTTTGAACATCATGAATGCTCTTATGCCCCAAGAGATCAAAATACCTAAATTTGACAAGTACAGTGGTAAGGGGGATTCATAGATACATGATAATAATTTTATTGCTTTGTTTAGTGATTTCTTGCATCAAGACCACTTGTTAACAATTTTTTTCCCATGATCCCTTAAGGAGACCATATTGGAATGGTTTTTCTCATTTCCTAATAATTCTATCTTTTCTTTCAATCAGTTCATGAATCAATTCTTATAGCAGTTTTAGGTGAACATTAGCTCCAAGGTCACTATTGTTGATCTTATCTATTATAAGCAACAACCTAATGAGAAGTTAACTAATTTCATTTCTCATTAATCTATCTTTGCAAATATTCCCTATATCCCACTTGATCATGACATTCAAAGAATGTTCATGGGAAATCTCCAGCTGATATTAAGGGAATGAGTGTCCTTAATGAATTATCCTTCTTTTCTCATCTATGTACTACACTATGAGATTATCAGTAGATGTTGACCTAGTATGGGGCTTCTGCCTCATCCTCACATCCTGATAATTTTGGAGTTTTCTCTTCTTCTAGAGGGTCAAAGAAAAATTAGGTAATAAATAATGTGGTGACCATCCCTCAATCAACTACGAATAGTATGCTCGATCACAACATATTTAGGTTTTCATAAAATTATTTGATTCTTATCTAAGCATACTCTAGAAGTTATTAAGAGATAATTTAATCACCCTACCAGAGACTAGATCTCTCCATGGTAACAAGTCATACTCCAATTGGTATGATGCTTCTAAGTTTTTCCAATACCATTGAGTGCTTGGACATGACACCAAACACTGTGTATGCCTAAGACATGCAATTCATGATCACATAGATAGTGGTAACATCTGACTTGATAGTAAGAAGTAGAACTCAAAAAATACATTGCTAAGGACAATAGTTAGCTGTAGATTCACACAAACCCTTTTCCACCTCATTCTTCTAATTTTATTATTAATTCTTCTTCTACTCCATATGATGACGTTTCATAAGTGAACATGGTATCCATCACTTTGATCTCCCCTCCAATTCAAAAGGTTAAGATGTCAAATGTATATTTTATGCCTAGTGACTTGCCTTATCACAAAGAGTACTATCCTCTTTACATTCGCACTCGGGTCAATGGTAATGTCCTTATTGGCGTTATAGTTGACCCTGCCAGTAGGGTCAATATTATAATAGAGGAGACACTCTTCATCAATGGCCTGCATAAGGAAAGATATGACAAGTATAAGGCTACCATTCACTGTGGGGCCTAAGACTATCTCTACAAAAAAAATTGTGATACCCTAGAATCAAACTCATTCAAAGTGAGATAATGCATTTCTTGGCTAGTTTTCATGAATGCTACCACTTTTTTTGTTGATATTTTTTTGAAGTACATATAAGCAGTGGCGGGGGATTTTCTCTTGATCATTTCTAGCCTACTTTGGTGGGACCCATGCTACCCCATGGTGTTTTATTATACAAAGGATATTATAAATATAAGATCAAGGGATTAGTGTCTGATCTGGTTCCACCTCCTTCTTCTTCTACAAATCATTTCTAGTCTACTCCTATGCAACAATTTACTATGTCCTCTAAGCCTTATTCTTCTTTGAAAGTTAAGGAAAAACATGCTCCCTCAAGTAGATCTCCCCATTCTTCTAACACCTTGCAACCTCCATTAGTGCCTTATATTCCTTCAACTATGCCTAGCATAGGAAAAGGAAAGGCACCTATGTTGTCAAATTCAAAGTCCCATGTCCTTGAGATTCCAATTATTCCTAATATCCCTTGCCCTAATATGTATGAAAAGGGTAACAATATTCTTCAATTTATCTTTTGTGTGCAACTCTGACATCTCAACCCTTAAGGGTTCCTCCTATTTCTCCTACTACCCAAAAGAAACAAAGAGGAAAGGCACTCGTGATTGATGCTAAGGTTTTTGCACCCCTAGCATCTCATGTTCCACCTATGGAACCTACGCTTCCATTGAAAATGGTTGTAAAGACAACTTTACTAGTTGAAAAATATGACCCTACATCTTGTCATGCCTATGTTCCTAGTCCCCATCTCCATAAGAACCAGCTTGCGCATGAGAACAAACGTTGTCAATTTGCAATGGTAAGGGAACATAATGTTGCATAGAAGATCAAGGATGTGTATTTTGTTTCAACTCCTAAGTTTTATTTTGTTTCCACTTATTTTTTCATCTTACTTCAGGCTCCTTCAAGAGATGTGGATGAACCTCACCCCCAAAAAGTGCATTTATTCATTGCTCCTCTTTAGAATTGCCTCTTATCACTCCTTTTCCTATTTTTCTTCCATTTGTGCAACCCATAGACATGCCTCATATGAAGTTCATGTCTAGTGTAAGCTTGAGTAGGGTCTCATCTTTGAATTCTACCATAAGAATTTTTCCCCTTTGGCTCCCCTTCTTCTATTCTTGCCATTGAAGAGATTCCTTCTTCACCAAAGTTTTTCACTACTTTGAGCCTCCAGAGGTTGAATCTAAGGATCATATTCTTCCATAGCCTATAATAGATTCACCACACTCCTCTTTGAAGAAGTGTATGCTTGACTCTCTAGAGGATATTCCACTTCTATCAACTACATTTATATTATTGTTGACACTTCACTCGTAAGAACTAGTAGATGGGAATATTGAGGCAACCTCATCTCTAGCCCTTGTTGTAGGTGATATTCCTAGTATTTTCTTATCCATTGTTCCTTTTTGAGCTCAACCTCCTTCCCCATATGATCTAGATTTGGAGGAGGATGACTTGATGGGAATGATCAACTAGAGAAATACCCTTCATGGCTGTTGATTAGAGTTTTCCTATTTTTCTATGTTCCCCCATACTTACTTTTGTATGCTTATGGTCTCTCTTGGAGAACCCAAGATACCTAATTGGATATAGGGGAGACAACCTGATGTACATTTCCTCTATTTATATCATCATTCTTCTTTTTTTTGTACTTTTATTTTTGACATTAGGGGACAATGCAAAGCGTTGGGGAATTTAGGTATTCTTTTATGTTGACCTGAATTTTTATTTTCATTTTTTCTTTATGTTCTCCTTCATATCAATAAGAGGTAGTTTTATGGGTTGCAAAAAATCCTTTATTTTCCTCCATTTGTGTGACCTATAGGCAGTTCTATGTGCTCCTTCTTCATATCAATGGATTTTTCTCTAAAAACTATCAATATTCTCCTTTTTCATTTTGTCTTTATTTGAGGGGGATCCTAGTATTTGAGGTCAATAGGATTCATATCAATGACATTTGTAGATCTCTCTCATTGATAGCTTTCAGAGAAAAATCCATTGTTCCACCATTGCTATAATCACAATGATATCTTGTAAAGATCCATGGTTATCATTCAAGGAAGTCTCTCCCATCTTGAGGATTCGTGCTACTTCTTCATTGCACCAACAAGATACTCTATGTTTTTCTTGGAAGTGGTAACTCTTAAATATTTTATATTGAGCATATTATATTTATTTTGTTAGCATATTGTCATTTCCATTGCTTTATGTCTATTTCTATCATCTTGTCTAAGGCTATCCGTGGAGGTGGGAACCCCAAAATTGGGGTTTTGACTAAAGAAACTTCCTATACAACTATCCAACCTTTCTCTTTGGTCTTGTGTCTAGGTATAGGTGGAGTTGTTTTGAGAGATATTTGATCTTGTTGGATTTCTTTGGTGATGTCCTAAACTCTTGTAATTTTCATGTAAGTTCATTTAATATTTTCATTCCAATTACTCTATATTTATCGTCTTTTATATCCTATCATGTCTAGAACCTTACACATAGTGTTTTGAGTTTCCCTATGATAATTTCTATTTTTGTCCATACAAGACACTAGAGCAATGTGCTATCATCTGATAGCTACACATTAGTCCTAGACAGGGAGCTTGTCAAGTTGTTTCAAAAATCTCTATGCTTTGTATTTTCAATTTTTGAAGTCTAAATGGTTCAAAAAAAAAAAATTCTCTATCAGAACACCTATTTAATTAATTAATAGGTAAACTTGAAGGTCAAAATTACATGAATACTTACCTAAGTGGAGGTTTGAAATTTGAATCCTCAAAGGGTTTGATTATCCTTTATAGTAGTTCACTTTTCACACTCTACACTTACAAATTAAATAAAATTATTTAATTCTTTAAACTATTCCAATTCATCAATCCAATCCATTTACTAATTTTAGATCCTACCCTTTCTCAATTTTTATCATCCACCGATTCTTCTAATTAATCTCCACCATTGGTCAAACATCAAGTGAAGGATATAAATAAAACCATTCATCTACACATGATTCCCTAGCTAGCATTACCAAGAACATGAATTATCATTATCAAGAAAGTTCATATTAATACCTCTTATCATCTAACTCTCCTATCTATCCATTATCTTTGAGCATATATCCTTGTCATTGAAAATTAATGATATCATACTATCATTGTGCTATCATGGTTATCCAATTTTGATGAGCAACTCACATATCAAGTATTCAAGAAAATATCAAAGAAACAATAGAGAAAATAAAGGTCTTTGCTATGGTATAATTATTCATTAGTCGATTCATGCATAGATCATAATATTTATTATGATTTTTGAGTGCGAATTTGGTACTTTCATTGTATTATTAATATTTTACATAAACCACATTTTCATCATCCATATTTTGGCACACCTAGTGTGACTCATGTCCTTAATATTCTAACAATATATTTTTACAAGAAATTTGACTTTTTGAAGGTTGCAAGTTCATATCGACACATTTGATTCATTATATGGCATATCTAAGATGACTTTTCATGCATCTAATCCAACTTAGGGTGCATCTAAGCTAACTTGCAACACATCTAAGTCGACACTAGGATAATTTGATACATATATATATTGTATAGAATTTGAATTATAGATAGATTTTCACAATAAATTCATATATTAGCACATATGATATATTTATGGAATTTTTGAGATGAATTCTTGTGCTTTTGATCTAAATTGTAACACTTTTTGGTATACCTATTATGCTTATGAGATGACCTTCTATGCATATAATCTAATCTTTCATGCATCAGATAGATATCACCACACATTTGATCTAATCTTATATCATAATGTATTTGACTAGTTGAAAATTAATAATTAAAATTGATTTTAATTTATTGCAAATCTGTAGATATACATGAATTGTTGACATCTCTAACAAACCTTACTTACATATAACTTGAGCTATTTTTATTTTCAAGGGGTTTTTGTTGATCTTTATGTGCATGCATTAGATCTTTTGAAATTCAAAAAGTGTTGGAAAGATGGTTTGGAGATCCTTACATTGGATCAATTATTCTTCTAAAAAAATTGGCATTGGAAACCAAGTACCTTTATTCAAATCACCCTTTCTTTTTAAAAAGTGCTTAGATTCTTTATATGAAATCATTTTCTATAATAAAATATTAAATAATTAATCTTTGTTATCTATTTTTATTTAAACAATATTATTTTGCATATCTTTTCACACCTAAAATTGGGTTTAAAATCAATCTTTCACATTAGGATTTGGGATCTAAAATAAACTAGTGTCTTTTAATTCTCATGATCTACTTATGTATGCTCTCATCTTGCATCTTAGAGTGATCTTAAGGATCATAAATAAGTGATCTCATTTTATTTTTTTAGGGTACCTATCTAGGGATTTCATCATCCCATGGGCTGATGAAGGGAAATATGGTTCATCCCATAATGAGCATCTGAGATCAGTATGCGCCTTTCCTCCAAATAGCCTCAAAAGCACATACTACTATACCAAAAAGTGGAATTAAAAATAGTTCATTTCCCACCATTAATCCTTAGAGGAAAGTTAATGCAATTTAAGATCTTTTAAGATCAACTAGTTTCGACAATAAGGATTGAACAGATTCAACAAAAAAAATAATAAAACATGAAAGATAGAACAAAAGACATGAACAAAAATATTTACGTGGGGAAAACCCTTTTAGGGAAAAAAACCCCACACTCCAAAAGCGTAGATTCATTGTATTATTCAACAAAAAATAAACAGTTACAATACAAAGTAGGCTCTAAGCCTTTGCATGGAGATTTACATCATATTCCATCTAGAGATAGTTTGACAACATAACCCCCCTAAATCTAGTCTCAATTCACCACCCTATGAAATTCTCTATATATATTTCTCCTCCTATAGGTCAACTTAACCTCTTGATGTCTTAGTACCACCTTGTTATCCAATGAACATCCACAGGTAGTTTTTGTTCAACTTCTAAAGCAATCAAACAGTCACAAGAAAACTTAACCAACTTTACCTGTCATTCCAAGTCTTAACCACAATACTGCATAGCCTTTTTTGACCAGCCGTAGGACTATGGTTTACTTCTACCACTTTGACTTACCACTGCAACATTGTAACCTATGCTAGATCGTAGTCCTTTCCAACTAACCAACACAAGGTTTTGGGTTATGACTCCTCCTGCACAATTGCACTCCTCCTCATGGACTATCATAAGATGGTGGGTTACCTACCACCAAACTGCTAGTACTAGCTTGAACCTCTATGGTATTGCAGTGTAGTAGATCTTGCCCCAAATCACTACCAACCCACCAGACATTCCAAACATTGTCATGGGGTGGCGGGATATCCCACATTACCATAAGCTTCATGAATGGCTTGTTTCAGGGTGGCGGGTAGCAACTATTCCCTGCAATACCACAAGCCCCAATGTAGAATTTTGTGGTATTGCTATGTAGAAGACTTTGACCTTGTTGAATATTTCCTTGATTTCAGAGATCCTTACCGATAAGTTTGAGACACCTATTCTCAACATTCTCTCTCTTGATGAAGAACTTACTAGTTCCTAATCAACGCACAAAGTTATGGTACCATCTAAGATACCTACAACAACATCCAAGATGTTCACCATCTCAGGAAGTAGTTCTAGCCATCCTCTAAAGGAAAAGAGCAAGCCATGGTGAATATACACCAGTCTAAATAACACAAGCATCATAACCAATTGATAGAAAAGGCTACATAATACTGCTACCACTCCACTATTCTCACAAGCCTTTACAAAAGAACCAACAACATAATCTTCAAAGCTTCAACCTAAACACAACTATGAAGAAATCATCTAGAAAACAAGATAGAATATTAGCTTAGAACAACAATCAAGAAAATGTCTACTCCCATAAAACTGACCAACCCACATGACTAAAACATAGCACACACAACAAGTGTTAATATTTCCAATCATTCATACCTCAAATGTATCTAGATCACCAAACGCATGCCACCTACATAGCCAATCCATCAACTGCAAATACTAGCTCCATGTGTGAAGCAGTCAAAGAAGACCAAACACATCTAGGAACTCCCACTGTATGAGTAATGCAAAATTTGAAAAGATCAAAGGAATAACAAGTCTACTGATCACAACACATAGAAAGTGTGGCCATGTAGTACCAAGGACCAACCACAAAGATTTGTAAATCCTACAACCAACTACTGCAAGAAACATCTCTCTCAACAATCTTCCATAGCTCTCCCATGTTCTCCATATCTGAAAAAAGAAAAAGATACAAGAACTTCCATGTCATCACCCAAGTGACAACACATGACTACAAACTAGTGATCACCATAGCTCCATGTAGAAATATCACATATAAATTCATATGAATCTAAACATACAAGAAGAAGAACCAAACTAAAGAGAAAAATTTGCAAATCATAAACATGTAGCATGCCCTTCTACATACACATCTAAGTTCCAATTATGTCAAGTAAGATCTCCTTCACAACCACCAGAGAAAAGATATAACAACACTCCAAAATGTTCAGTCTCAAGAGATCAAACACAACATATGTATTATCTATCTGCATGGATGTAAGCTTCTCAAACAAGATAAAACTACTCCATTTCCCATCTCAAGAAATCATCCCACTACCATCCTCTATAATCATCATAAATGAAAATACAAACCCAAGGAGATAACCATGCTATCCATCTCTCACAATGAATCCTTTAGAACCATCTAATAGAAACTCAAGATCCATGTCTATGAAATAAAGCATATAAACTCATGCTAAACCATCCTCAAATGGGTCTCCATAATGAATCTTCATGGATCAACTCAATTCCATGAGAATTAAAGCATGAAACAAAAACACATCTAAAATATATAATGGGAAAATACCTCTCAAAAAATAATTTTTCGAGTAGACCAAGAGTTGGGAATGGGAATGCTCCTCCAAGATAACTAAGTCACCATGACTCAGTCTAAGAATAATCTCCTTATAGGTCTTTGTTGAACTCATGGCCAACCAAGGTGTAGGCTCCTCAAACTTTCTGCTAAAATATCATCAAGAGGAACCATCTCAACAACAATTCTCTCATCTCAAGAGGGATATAGCCTCACCTCATTCATCATGTATCCATGAGCACCTACAAAAAATCATCTCATGCTAAACTCCAAATGCACCATTGCACTATCATGAAGTTCTCAAGAATATGACCAATGCACCCAAAAAATAGAGAATCTCCATACCACTATCAAAATCTGAATTAGGAGCTTATCATGACATCATGATCTTACCATCCCCCTTAGGAGATCCCATGCTCCAAGTGAACATACCATGGTATCAAGAGAAATGCATCATTCCAAAACTCTAATGCACAATCAAGAGTATATGTTGACATAAAACAAACAAACTCTAAACTAACATCACTTCTCAAAAACTAGCACCTCAACCCAAAGAACAAAAAATTCCTCCATGGCATTGAGATGCTACACATCTTCAATTATTTTCCAAGCAAATGCAAAAGAACCCTTTTGCAACAATAGAATCTAAGAGCTCCTCCTAGTAACAACTACAACACTAAAGAAGATCATTCATCCACAATCACTACTAAAGCTCCCACTGAACCGTGACAAGTGATCTCTCCAAGCATCATGACCAAACATCTACTAATCTAAAAATCCTCCAAGTCCACACATCAACATGTCCATATGAAAACAATTCCAAGTGGTATCAAGATCTCCAAACCAATCAAAAATGCCATCATTGTCAAAAACTTGCACAAAGTTGTGTATCCAAGCTATTTATGACATCATGATACACATACTATAGGTCCCCATAAATGACTATCTAGGTACTCAAACATCATCCATCATCTCATCTCAAAGCAACTACACCAATGCACAAGTGACCACAGACAAGGCTAGCTAACAAGTCTGCATCAACACTGAATCAACCTCATGGATATAGACAGTCCACTTTCAAGTTCTCCCACTACAATCAATAAGTTGTACACACCTACAAAATTGCATAACTCATAGATTGAATACACTGAAACATGCAAACCCATCATTGCACTAGTAATCAACAAAATGAGATCTCAAAGAGAATGATAATGTAGACAACATGACTCAAGCACTAGATTATACACAAATCTGATTACCAAACAGGTCCACAACCTGAGAACCATAGTCTAGGAATCCACCAAGCATCACCACAGAAATGTTGAGTGACTAATCACGTACCAACACTCCCATGCAAAGAAAGCATATCACCTCTTCTCACCATGCACAAAGCATTCATGCAAAACTCCAACTATCTCATCTAGTAACACCCCAAAAGCAAGGGACTAGAAAATAACTTAACCATAGCTTCACAAAACCACAAGTTTTATCTTGATCATGTAAAACCTGAAAAGCCATTGTGTTTGAAAAACACTCATGCACATCCACACCCATTTCACATTTGGAAGACTCCAAAGTTTGAAACAAAAAACACCATAATGGTTAAATCAAAATAATGGATTATCATGAATGATCATCACCATAGATTTTAGGAAAATCTATCAACCCTCAAATCCAAGGAACATGAATCTGAGCCATGCAAGTACAAAGCATCCATAAAAGGAAAATTAGTTTAGGAACACTAGGCTTGTTTTAGGCCAATTCCACAACCACCTTCATACACATGCACTCGAGAGAGACAAGCTATTGTAGAAGCTTCCAGATCATCCAATGATCAACTCCATAGCGTACATGAAATCAAGGTAACAAAAATAATACCTTGGGTGATCCCACAATACTGGTTTATAATTTTTGGCCAAACTAGATTTTGAACTATTTTTTTTAACTAAATCTTCACTTCTAGGCACCTATAGCTACTAAAAAATGAGGAATTTGAAGATGATGCAAAGTAGTGATTTGTGACATTTTGTCTGTAGATTCTAAATTATTATTTTTTTTGTTTTGAATCAGATTGCATTTCTTTTTCCATCTCCTTCGAAAACTAGTTTTTAGTAGTAAACACCATTTTTAAAGAGTGGCGCTCACCATAAATAATATATATTTTTTTGTATGTATCAAAATTCAATTTTTTTTATTGGATCAAGGACATCAATACCTACCTAGAATATATTTTTCATTTTTTTTTTATAATCTACTATTTTCCACATGTGCAGAACATAGAGCTTGATTTTTCATGAAAAACTACATTCACAAGAAATACAAAAAAAAACATAATAATCAAATTAAATATATTTAAAATTATACTTTTTTGGGAAGCTTATAATAAGGACTATATGCTTACAAATAATAAATTTTCAATGAACTCATTTTATCACCCAAAAGGTAAATCAAAATTGGTTTTTTATCAACATTTTGATAGGTGTATAGGAGACTCCGTTATAGGTATGGTTTAAAACTAGAGAGGTTCTATCTAAGGGGGTTTGGTCTAAGGTGGTTTGATCAAACCCTCTTTAATTAGAATCCTTTAAATGGAACTTTTCAAGGATTAAATCATTATATTTTCTAAAAGTATGTGATTTCAGCAAAAATCAGGATGCCCCAAAAAGTGTAAACCATTATTATGGGATCACCCCCTTCCAATGCCAAGAAGAAGCACCCAACATAAGCACATTACTCCATGGTGAAATAGAAACCCAAGATTCTCCATATCATCAAGGAGCCTCTCACATAGACACCCAATATGAAAGATTTGCTGCAATACAACCACAAAGCAACAAACCCCACCCCATGCATCAAGATTATTCCACTGTCAGCTATGAGCTTCAGATCACATCATTTCAATATGACCAACTCCAATCTATATCCGTCTTCACCATGCTTCAAGTTGTGTGTTGTCTCCTGAAACTAAAAAAAGGGGAAAACAACTTCCACTCACCAAAGGTTCAATCTTAAGCCGATTCCTTTAGATTTCCTCAAGCTTGCCAGACTAGGAAATCTTCACAGAAGGAATACCTAGAAACAAAACACTAGGAATAACCAAATCCTAGAAGAAGGCTCTGATACCAATTGAAAGGAAATATGGTTCATCCTAGAATGAACATCTGAGATCAATATATGCCTTCGATAACACCCATTCCTTCAAATAGCCTCAAAAGCACATACTACTATGCCACATAGTAGAATCAAACATAGTTAATTTCCCACCATTAATCCTTACAGGAAATTTTATGAAATTTAAGGTCTTTCGAGTCAACCAGTTTCAATAATAAGCATTGAAAAAATTCAGAAAACAAAATCAACAAACATGGAAGATAAAATAGAATTCATGAACACAAAGATTTATGTGGGGAAAACCATTTCAGGTAAAAATCCCCACACTCAAAAAGAATAGATTCATTGTATTATTCAACAAAAAATAAATAGTTACAATACAAAGCAAGCTCTAAGCCTTTAAATGGAGATTTACATATTGCTCCATCTAGAGATAATTTGACAACATAACCCTTCTAAATCCATTCTCACTTCACCACCCTACGACATTCTCTATATATCTATCTCCTCCTATAGGTTGGCTTAACCTCTCAATGTCTTAGTACCTCCTTGTAATCCAATGAACATCCACAGATAGTTTTCATTTAACTTCCAAAGCATTTGAATGGTCACAAGAAAACTTAACCGACTTTACCTGTCATTCCAAGTCTTAACTACAATACCGCACAACTTTTGTTAACTAGCCGCAAGTTTGTTACTTAACCGACTTATTTTTAGCTAGGTTCCATTAGATATGGTGTTTCTTACTCTACCCTTATTTTCCTAAGGAAGCTATCGTAGCAAGACAACTTCCTACACTAATATTAAGAGGAGAATAATGCAATAATTTACAAACATAAATATCATGCATACCACAACACAACAATTTATGTGGGGAAAACCCTTTCGGGAGAAAAAATTCCACTCCTAAAGCCACCCAATATATTATTCAAAAATAAAAAATATTACAATATACTTGTAGAGAAATCTTTTCACATGAGTGTCACCAGCCAAAGATCCAATGGCAACACAATTGCTATCAGACTCTTAGAATACATCACAACACATAACCATAATACAATGCCCTCATAAAATAGGGTTGCCTTCTAGGGCAAGAAAAGCCAACAAAATATCTATTGCCAAATTTGAGACCTAATAATGAATGATTCAAAATTATAATATATTATTAGTTTAATTTATGTCAACACTTTAATATATTTTAAATTATTTTTGTTAACACACTCACATTCTGTTGTACCTTGTGTTGCCACTGTAGCTTATGCCTATAAATGTAACTAGCATAGATATATTAAATGCATCCTATCAACAATAAACATTATATAATTACAAGGTTGAGACACATTTTCCCAATAAATCTCCCACTTGTCGAACACCTTGCAAGAGCAACAAGAGAGAGTATAAACATCATCTCTTAATTTCTAGGGGCTGAAAGGCCCATAGACTCCAAAAAACATCTAAACTTCTTTGTCCTCCTTCCTAAGGAACAAAAAATGCCTCACAAGGATGATAGGATCATCTTAGGTCCTCTTCCTCAACATCTACCTCAACAAGTCAGTCAATCAATCAAGCAATAAAAGCCTTACAAACTGAAAAAAATCCATTCTTACATACTCAAACATATATTGAACCAAAGATGGAGCACCTCCTTAAAAAAGGTTGGATTAAATTGCCACATCCTAGTAAAATCAACATAACTAAGAAAAACATGAATTATTGTGCATATCATAGAACTCTTGGGCATTTTATTGACAAGTATCATGCATTAAGATTATTATTAAGTGATTTTTACTTTGATGATGATGATTGTTATCAAATGATTACATAACATGCACTTTATTCCTTCCAATGTAATAGTTTTAGGATGCTAGTATCCTCACTATTACATGTTATACATTCATTGAAAATCATTCTCTTTATTGCAAGGATGCCATTCTAATCACCTATCTAGGCTCATCCTTGTCCCGTACTTAGTGGGGGCAAGGGGTTAGTTAGCCTTGTCATAGTTTTGGCATTTGATGCTGTCCCTTTCGCTAGTTGTCCACCTTCCATATATGTCGATCAATATTGCAATGCAAATGACCTACTATAGGTTGACTCACATGTTCCTTACTAGTCTTTTGCATTGTTTTCATTTTCATGTTTCTTTATGTCATTGAATGTGTGTAATGTGATCCCCCATGCTATTTTGTCTGTTGTCTGTCTCTCTCTTTTTGTGCAGTTTTCTATTTGTATCTACATTCTTCTATATGTCATAAACATTTTATTTTTTTCGCTTGTCTTGTGTTTTCCTTTTGGGGATGATGCAAGGCACTAAGACATTTTGGTCTCTTCCATGTTGACCCAAAAGGATTTTTCTTTGTTTTTCACTCTCTTTGTGTCATTCTTTCATTTCTGAGTATTTGGGGAATGATGATGTTTTTGAGCTCTATAACAACATTGTGGCAAATATATACTAACCCCGAATCAATAGATCCCTAATGTATTTTTTGGGGTGACCCCTCCCTTTTTCATGACGTAGCTTTATTTCAGAAACATATGACTTTGCATAGGTATTTCCAAGGAAGATCTCATGTCTTAGGATTTAATATTGGCTATTTTAAAGCAATTTCTCATAGCAATGGTGTTAGCAACCACTTTAAAGTGGGGGCATACATTGATAATATCTTTTGACATTTCTCATGTTTCATGGTACAATTTTCTTTTTTCTTGTGATGCATCCCTTTCTTGGTGGTGTCATTGGGTTTGATGTCCTCCAAGAGTGCAACATTTCTTAGCATACAAATTTTCTCTTAGTGGTAATGTAACACACTACATTCCCTAATTTGTGAATCTTCTACTCTTGACTTGTCCTCTCTTGGAGACATTAGGAATGATGATCCCTAAGAAGAAGACCTTACATGAATGAAACAAGATCCCCTTTGAAAAAAAACCTATATACAATGTTCATAAGTGTTTGGCATAACACAACTTGCTGACCTTGTGAAGTTCAAACCCTAAATTCAAGGCCACCTAACATAACACACGTTGCTTGCCTATAGAGCCTTGCCTAGCATTGTCGTGCCTTATTGAAGTTGTCAGGAGGATAGATTTAATATGGTATAGGAGCCTAATATGATTCTCTCATTGACCACCCTTTTGGGATACTCACCTACTAGACACCCTGAGGTTCCACTACCCTAGAGTGAGCATGACAAAACAAAAATGATGGCTTAGATGTGTCCCACTTCATGTTGGACATTCTAGGTTAGATCTTCTTAGTCTTTGATAGTGTATGATATTGTATCTTTTTCATTGTTGCATACATAAGTTTCTTATATGTCTACATTAGTGTGAGTTTTACATGGGGTCATACTCTCACTAAAGTGGGGGAAAAATGTAGTGTCAAAAAAAGCATCCCTTTTTACACACTTAATTTGGAAATAATTAATGATAAAATGAGCCTAATGTTGTTTGGATTTAGTGTTGTAATATGTTTTTTATATTCACATTAATTTTAGGGCTCTTTTAAACTAAATGGACTTAATTGTGCCTTTATTTAGGGTGTTGTAATGTGTATCTTTACACTTTCACACTAATCTAGGGCTTTATTAATTAATTGAGGTTAATTTGCCTTAATTGGCCCCTTTAATTCAAATCTAGCTAAGTAAATGAAAATTCGAGAGGGATAAAACTTGACATCATAAATGCCATTTCACAACACTTAACTTTGGAATATGTGTCCTAGGTAGGTGACCTAGGACCCATTCGCCATAGGGTAAATGGGTCCTCACTAGGTCCTATGACCCTGATTTCGCATAACATTTCACCTTCTCCAATGTGTATCCTAGGTAAGTGGCCTATGACCCATTCACTACATGGTGAATTGGTCATCACTTAGATCTAGGACCCCCCCTTAGGATATGGTTTTGGTAGTATTTTAATGATTTTAAATCTATAATTCAATGCCAATTTTTTATATTTGAATTTTAGGAATTAATGTTAAGCTATGTATAAATTCAAAGCTATTTCTATTGGATATTGCTGATATGTTGTTGTCATTGATGTCAACACTATTGCCATTAATTTCTTTAAGGCTGTATATGTCGAGGATATTGAGAAAATTGTAATAAAATAAGTTGCAGGTTGTTGGTGATGTATTGAAGTTCAGTATGGTGGTTAGCTTAGTATATTGATGATAAGAGGTTGTGGATTAATGAGTTTGTTGACAAGTATATCTAGTTTATCCACATGATTTTTTAGAGGTTCACATAAAGATTTGATTGAGTTATGAGTATCTGTGTTCTAACAGTTGTTTTGTTGCTTTAGTTGGTGTTCTTGAAAGAAGATGATGTGATTCTAGTAATTTGAGTTTTTATGGATGCTTCTGTGGTGATTCATGATGCTTATGGATATTTTTAGATTGTGCTCTATCTGTGTTGTTAGTTTGCATTGATCGTTGTTATTGTGATTGGTGATTTTCTTCTATGAGTTCATTTTTTTCATGATCATGGTTGATAGGGTGATTGTAGCATGTTGCAGATCTTCGAGGCATAAGTTTTGAAGGTGTTCCATATTTGAGGATGTTGTTTTGGGTCCTTACTATGTTTTGGCTAAAATTGTTTGGTCCACATTGATAAATTGTTTATTGATTTGGGCCAATAGTTTGTACACATTTCATATTGTTTTGGGTCGACATGTAGTTGATGTTATCCTTGGTTGCAGATATATATGATCAATTTTTCATACCATTTGATGGTATGGTGTGCGATGTATGTTGTGTGATAAGTGTGAATAATGTTCTAATCTTTCGAAGGTAGAAGTAAAGTGTGAAGAATAGTTTATGTGCTTAATCAAAACTATAATCAGGCATTAGAAGATGTTATTTTCTCAATTCAAAATCTTCTAGATGTTTCTGAATGTGACTATAAGATAGTGAGTCTTCCTTTGGGTAGTAAGCCTTTTGTATTTGAGCAATGAGCTCTACACAGTGTGCCTGAATGCCAATGCATTCCCCATTTGTAATAATTTTAATAGAGTATAATATTGTGGATTAACCTCCATCATGGTTTTTCCCCTAACAAGGTTTCCACATAAAAATATTGGTGTTGTGTGTGTTTTTGATGTGGTGATGTTTTATGCTTTCATGTTTATTTATCAAATATGATAATAAGTTTAATAAGTATATTTTTTGTGATAATTGATTCACCCCCCACTCTTAGTTTTTTGTCCTTGTATTGCCAACAATTGGTATTAGAGCAGGTTCCTCCAGAGAAGCTTGACTGCTTGAGGTGATCCAGGATGGCGACATATAAGAAGGATATTTTGAGATTTAATGGAAATAATTATTCTATGGAAGACTCGAATGGAGTGTCATCTGATATGCATTGGTGAACCTTACTAGAAAATTACAAAGAATAGGTGTATCATCCCACATAATGGTCCTTCTACTGCAAGTGAGATTAAGGCAGTCGAGTACAATATCAGGGCTAAGGAAGCATTGTTGAGTGATTTGACTAATTCTGAGATGACAAATGTAATGGAACTGAAGACTACTTATAAGATATGGGAAAAGTTGGAAACCTTGTCTGAAGGTGATAACTATGTGAAGATTGCTAAGCTACAAAGCCTGAAAGGGAAATATGAAACATTAAGAATGGGTGAAGATGAGAACATCACTTCTTTTATGCAGAGAGTGAATGAACTTGTGTGTAGTATCAAATGTGTTGGTGGAACATTGAAAGAATCATAGATTGTTGCTAAAGTGCTCAAATACTTGCATGTTGCATACAAACATAAAGCTATTGCTACTGAGGAGATTTGGACTATGAAAAATGTAACCAAAGACATGTTGATTGGTAACCTTGCTGCTTTTGAGTTAAGTGAGTTTGGTGAATCTCTTCCTAAGACATAATTTGCATTTAAAGCTACTATCTCTAGAAAAGATAAGTAGAGACATGATCCAGGAGAAAGTTCTTCTAGAAAAATGTCCAAGTATGAGCAGGAAATGAGAGAGATTGAAGAAGAGAGAAAAATAGATGAGCTTTAAGTACTTATTGTTAGGAGGGTAGCTAGAGCAGAAGGTAAGTATAAAGGGAAATTTCCTCTTAAATGTTTTTATTGCAATAAGATAGGTCATTTTTCCTCAAGATGTCTGAAAAGAGTTCCTAAGCCAAGACCTAACAAGCCTAGATTCCAAAGGAAGTGTTATTATGTTGTTGATGAAGGTGTGACAAATGATGAATGTGATAGAGGGAATTTAAGTGAGGATGAATGGGTATTTATTGTTATCAAGGAAAATGATCCAATACCTACTGAATCTGTTGACAAGGAAAATGTGGAGAAAGCTCTAGCTGCTAGAGTTGAAGAAAAAGATGAATGGGTGATTGACAGTGGACGCTCTCATCACATGACAAGTGATAAAAGTAAATTTGTGAGCTTTAAAAAGTATGATGGTGGTGTTCTAAGATTTGGTGATGAAAAAATTGGTGTAATCCATGGAAGAGGATCCATTTCTCTTGATGGTAAGGATAATAGTGATGATGTTCTATATGTGGAAGGTTGGACAGATGATTGATAAGGGATACAATCTTCAATTCAAGAATGGAAAATGTAGAATATTGGGGAGTTCCATAAATGTGATTGCATCTGGTACAAAAAGAAAAGGTAATATCTTTCACCTAAATGCTACTGGTAAAAGTTGTCTGATTGCTCAAGTTGATGAAAGTTGGTTGTGGCATAGGAGATTGTGTCATGTAAACTTTGACAATATTATCAAGATAAGTTCTACACAAGCAATGATAGATCTTCCTAAGTTGATAAAACCTACTAATTTTATATGGAAGGAATGTCAGTCAGGGAAGAAAACTAGAGTTTCATTCTAGAGTAAGCAATATTGTTCAAATGAAGTGTTGAAGCTTGTGCATACTGACTTGTGTGGTCCTTCTAGAGTTAGAAGTTGACAAGGAGACATGTATTTCACATTACTTATTGATTATTCTAGATTGATGTGAATTACTTTCTTAAGGGAAAAATATGAAGCTCTAGAGAAATTTAATATTTTTAAGGCTATGGTTGAGATAGAGACAGGTCTGAAGATTAAATGTCTGATATCAAATAGAGGTGTTGAATTCACTTCTGGTTAGTTTAATTCTTTTTGGGAAGAGTATGGGATAAAGAGACAATTATCTGCCCCATGGACCCCTCAGCAAAATGAAGTTGTGGAAAGGAAGAACAAGACAATTCAAGAAGTTGCTAGGACCATGATGCTAGAAGGAAATGTTTCACATATCTACTAGAGAGAAGTTGTGAGTACTACCATTTACACTCTCAATCGGGTACATGTCAAAGGTGATACCAGTAAGACTCTTGATGAGCTATGGTTTGGTCATAAGCCTACTATTAGATACTTCAAAATCTTTGGGATTAAATGATATATCAAAAGAAATGAAGAGATAGGAAATTTTGATGCTAGAAGTGATGAAGGAATCTTTCTTGGTTATTCTACTAAAAGTAAAGCCTACCAGTGCTACAACAAGAGATTGAGGAAAGTAATTGAACGTGCTAATGTCAAGGTTGATGAAGACACAGTTAGACCATCTAGAACCTATGGATATGATTCAGATGATCAAAATGATAGTACAAATAAAGGAAAGAAATTTCAAACTCTAAATCAAGTTCAGGTCATTTTGGTGAATCTAGAAAATCAAGAGGAAGAAACTAGTGGAAGTGCAGAAGTGAGATCACAAGAGCCTGAAGCTCAAGAATACCCTAAAACTCTAAGGTATGTAAGACTAGATCATTTAGAAGATCAGATCATAGGTGATAAGAACAAATTTTTTCAAACTAGGAGAAGAATTGCAAAAGAATACTATTTGATCTTAAAGATCGAGCCTAATAGTGTCAATGAAGCATGCAAAGATGAACATTGGGTGGAAGCAATGAAAGAAGAACTACTACAAATTGAGAAGAATGATACATGTATTCTTGTTCCTAGACCTAAGGAAACAAATTAATTGGAAGTAAATGGGTCTTTCAGAACAAATTGAATGAGAAAAGTGAAGTTGTTATAAAAAAACAAGACTCGTGTGCAAAGGATATTCTTAGATGGAAGGAATTGACTTTGAAGAAACTTTTTCTCCTATTGCTAGGATTGAAGCTGTGAGACTATTTCTTGCTTATGCTACTTACAAAAACTGCAAGGTTTATTAGATGGATGTCAAGTCAGTATTTCTAAGTGGTGAACTACAAGAGGAAGTGTATATTGAGCAACCTAATGGATTTCAATTGACTGATCAAGGAGATATGGTTTGTCGATTAAAGAAAGCATTGTATGGACGTAAGCAAGACCCAAGAGCATGGTATCTTTAGATTAGAAAAGTATTTGTTGAAGCTTGGATTTAATAAAGGTATTGTTGACAATAATTTGCATTTCAAGATTGATCATAATAAAGATTTGATTGTTGAAGTCTCTGTTGATGATATCATTTTTGGAGGAGATGATAGTTTGTGCATGAATTTTGTTGATGAGATGCAGAGTGAGTTTGAGATGTCTATGATTGGAGAAATGAAATTCTTTTTGGGATTGCAAATTACTCAGCTAAATAGAGGGATCTTTATATCTTAGTCCAAGTATGTGAAAGAATTGCTAAAGAAGTTTGGTATGGAAGATTCAAAGCCAGTTGGTACACCTATGGTGACTGGATGTAAGTTGACACAAGATGATGATTCTCCTAAAAAAAATTAGACTAAATATAGATCCATGATTGGTGGATTACTCTATTTGGCTCAAACTAGATCTGATATCATGAATGTTGTTGCAAGATTTCAAGCTAATCCTAAGGAATCTCATGTGACAGCCATGAAGAGGATTTTTAGGTACTTGAAGGGGATAGTTGATTTTGGCCTATGGTATCCTAAAGAAGATGACCTTACTTTGAGTGCTTTTATTGATGTTGATTGGGTAGGAGATGTGAATGACATAAAGAGTACCAATGGTGGTGCATTTTTCTTGGGAAAGAAGTTGATTTCATGGTTAAGTAAGAAGCAAAATTCCATTGCTTTATCTACTACAGATGCATAATACATTGTTGTTGCTAACAATTGTACTCAAGTATTGTGGATGAAGCAAATGTTGAAAGATATCAGAGTTGTGTATGATGAACCTATTGCTATATTTTGTGATAATTCAAGTGCAATTAACATTTCTAAGAAATTAGTGCTGCATTCAAAAACCAAGCATATACCTATCAAGTTTCACTTTTTGAGAGAGAAGATGAGTGAAAAGGAAGTCACATTGAAGTATGTGCCTACTAAGGAACAAATTAAAGATATCTTTACCAAGCCATTGCCTAAGGATACTTTTGAGTATCTCAAAGGGAAGCTAGGTAAGATTACCCCTCCTAAATAGAATTAAGATGCATTGAATTGCATCAGTCTGTGCATTTCATATTCATATCTTGTGATCCAGATTGATGTTGTTGTGGTTGCTACTCAGGGGGAGTAGTCAAATGTTCAAAAATGTGGTTCAGATCTTGTGTGGAGAAATATAATGTGTATCTTTTTCATTGATGTCAAAGGGGAAGAAGATTCATGTGAAAAAATGTGAAAGAGTTAAGGAGAAATGAGTCAAAATCTAAAGGGGAGAAAGTGCTAAGAGAAAGTAGCGTTGATGGTTTTTTTCACATCATGTGTTGCCATCAATGCCAAAGGGGGAGCTTGTTGGATATTTTTGATATGTGGTTTTCATTGATGTCAACAATATTTTCATTAATGTCTTTAAGGTTGTATATGTCGAGGATATTGAGAAAATTGTAATAAAATAAGTTGTAGGTTGTTGGCAATGCAGTGAAGTTTAGTATGGTGGCTAGCTTAGTATATTAATGATAAGAGGTTGTGGATTAAAGGGTTTGTTGATAAGTATATCTAATTTATCCACATGAAGTTACAGAGGTTCACATGAATATTTGATTGAGTTATGAGTATTTGTGTTCTAACAGTTGTTATGTTGCTTTAGTTGGTGTTCTTGAAAGAAGATGATGTGATTCTAGTAATTTGAGTTGTTGTGAATGCTTCTATGGTGATTCATGATGCTTGTGGATTTTTCTAGATTGTTCTCTATCTATGTTGTTGGTCCACATTGATCTTTGTGCTCGCGATTGGTGTTTTTCTTCCATGAGTTCATGTTTTTTCATGATCATGGCCGATAGGGTGATTGTAGCATGTTGTGGATCTTCAAGGCATACTTTTTGAAGGTGTTTCATATTTGAGGATATTGTCTTGGGTCCTTAGTATGTTTTTATTGACATTGTTTGGTCTGCATTTATAAATTGTTTATTGATTTGGGCTGACAGTTTGTACACATTTCATATTTTGTTGGGCTGACATGTAGTTGATGTTATCCTTGGTTGCGGATATATATGATCGATTGTTTATACCATTTGATGGTATGGTGTGCAATGTATGCTATGTGCTAAGTGTGAATAATATTCTAATCTTTCAAAGGAAGAAGTAAACTATGAAGAAGAGTTTATGTGCTTAACTGGAACTATAATCAGGCATTGGAAGATGTTAATTTCTTAGTTTAGAATCTTCCAGATGTAATCCGAATGTGACTGTAAGACAATGAGTCTTCCTTTGGGCAGTAAGCCTTTTGTATTTGAGTAGTGAGCTCTAGGAAATGTGCCTAAATGAATGTGCATTCCCCATTTGTAATACTTTTAACATAGTATAATCTTGTGGATTAACCTCCACTGTAGTTTTCCCCTAACAGGGTTTCCACGTAAAAATCTTGGTGTTATGTGTGTTTTTGATGTGGTGATGGTTTATGCTTTCATGTTTATTTATCAAATCTGAGAATATGTTTAATAAATATAATTTTTGTGACAACTGATTCACCCCACCACCCCCCCTCTCAATTTTTTTCCCTTGTGTTGCCAACAATTTCATTATTTTTCATGCTAGATCTTCATAAGAAATCAAGAGTATTTTCACAAGAGCATTATAGGAACATTCAATAGCAATTATAAGGCATTCGAGGGTATATTTGAAGAAGTTTATTGTAGCAATCAAGTATCATCTCATTATGTCAAAGATTTTTTGCATCATGCATGTTGTTTGAGCTAATGTGGTGATGTAGTGTTCAATATCAATTCAAGCATATCAAATGCATTGTTTCACATCAAGCTTCATGATCAAGATCTACATTCATTGAGGCCACTTCATGCAAGATTGTAGATTTGTACTCCAAGGTTTCAATTAAGGTTTGGTGAGTTGTTACATATTTTTTTTCATTCATCATTCCTTTATGGTTTTATTCAAGTCAGGTTTTAATTACCAAAACATGGTTTGACCAATGTAAACCCCTATTCCTTAACAAACAACCTTTTTCTCTCTTGGATGTGTGATTGTGGGTTGTAGGTTGAAGATCATTTGAAGAGAAAAATTGGAGAAAGTTGCAAGAAAAGTTTTCAAATCACAAAAACTAAGCTATAGGATTTATTTTTGTCTTTCTAGTAGTGACCAAATAGAATATGGGAGTGTAGACATGGAATAACAAAACCCAAAAATTGATTTTCCAAAGCCCTAGCCAAGACCCATTCGCCATAGGGTGAATGATTCCTCAGTTGGGTTTGAAAAAGCAACTTTGGTGAAAGGTTTCATAGAATTTGACCCTTTCCAAATCTACCTTTTGACTAGTAGTTGGGTTATATTTAATTTTATTCTTCATTTGCATATTATAGCTTGCACATTGAATGAAATTAGAGAAAAATAGGTGAATCATATGTTTCATTATGGTGAACCTATTTTTCTTTATTTCATTTTGGTGAACCTGACTTTGATCATTATAATTTACTGATTTTGGAGTCTTCTTTCATCCTAGATTTAAATATTGCATTCATTTGCATCCATTTGCACCGAATTAGGTCTCATTTAGGGTTTCTAATTTGCATCTAATTAAATATTTTAGGATTGCATATTTTGCATTCTTTAAATCTAAAAAACACAAAAAAAATCAGTCATCTTGCATATCATATACATTATATTAACTTTCATTTGAAAATTGAAACAAAATTAGATATTATACTAGCTTTTCTAGGTTGTCATTTTGTCATAATTTGCACTTGCATTTCACATTGCATTATACAAAAAATCATATTGAAACTTGTTGTAACAAATTTGAATCTAAAAAACACTAGAAAACACTTAAAAACCCGTAAAAACTTATTTCAAAACCTCATCTAGGACCCATTCACCCTAGGGTGAATGAGTCCCTAATCAAGCTAATAATTTGATTTTATTAAAATCTTCATTAGTACAATTTTGTGGGTTGCTTTCAGATTTTTGTTACTATTTCCAAAATTTTTGTTCCATCAATTTGATCATATTTAGCTAAATTTGGTAAATTTAGTGTATTTTTTGATTTCAAAATTACATTTACAAGACTTCATTTTCAATTTTTTTCATAAGGTAATAAGAAAATTACCTTATTAAGTCTGAAAATCTAAAAATGGACAAGTGTTTTAGCAATGCGTAGAAGTCATTTTTCTCCTTGGTCGATATTTCAAGTTGTGTTTTTAACAATCATCCTAATGCAATTGACCCTCACCATGCTCACCCAAATCCTAATGAGTTTCCTCATGAATTTGAAATCATTGGAGAAGATGATGATAGCATGCATGAGTTCATAGATGATTTCCTTAACAATCTTGAGAATAATGCATCCTTCTATCCTTCCATGAAACAACCAATAGAACTTGAGATGCTTGTTCTTTTACATCTTGAAATTGAGTCAAAAGTTAAGCCTAAACTTTCAACAAGTGAACCTAGTTCCTCTAATCAAGTGCATACCTATCTAGCTTATGTCAATAAAGTGACTAACACTCCCATCAACCTTGAAGAGACTTATGAACAATGATTTAATATTTTAATCAACCAAGAATGTGACATAACTAATAAGCATGAAATTCATAAACTTTTAGAACAACTTCCCACTGAACAAACCAAAGGATTAGGATATCAAGATCCTCCTCTTGACATAAGTGTCCTCCTTCCTAAGGAACAACCAATGCCTCACAAGGATGATAGGATCATATTAGGTCCTCTTCCTCAACATCTACCTCAAAAATTTGGTCAATCAAGCAAGAAACAAAATCCTTACAAACTCAAAAAAATTCCATTCTTACATACACAAATAGATATTGAACAAAAGATGGAGTGCCTCCTTAAAAAAAGTTGGATTAAATTGCCACCTCCTAGTAAAAGCAGCATACCTAAGAAAAACTTGAACTCTTGTGCATATCATAGAACTTTTGGGCATCTTACTGACAAGTGTTGTGCATTAAAATTGATATTCAATGATTTTTACTTCAATGATGATGATTGTTATAAAACGATTGTTATAAAATGATTGCATAACATGCACTTTTCTCCTTGCCATGTAATGGTTTTAGGATTCTAGTATCCTCACTATTACATTTTATACGTTCATTTAAAATCATTCTCTTTATCACAAGGAGCTCATTCTCATCACCTATCTTGGCTCATCCTTGTCCTACACTTAGTGTGGGCAAGGGGTTAGTTATCCTTGTCCTAGCTTTGGAATTTGATGTTGTCCCTTTGGCTAGTTGTCTTCCTTCCATATGTACTGATCAAGATTAGGATGCACACAAACTACTATAGGTTCATTCGCATGTTCCTTACTAGTCTTTTGCATTGTTTTCATTTTCATGTTTCTTTATGTGATTGCATGTGAATAATGTGATCCCACGTGTTGTTTCATTTGGTGCGTCTCTCTCTCTCTCTCTTTTTGTGCATTCCTCTATTTGTATCTACATTCTTCTATATTTCATAAACATTTTATCTTTTTCACTTGTCTTTTGTTTTCCCTTTGGGGATGATGCAAGGCATCAAGTTTTCTCTTCCATGTTGAGTTGAAAGGATTTTTCTTTATTTTTCTCTCTCTTTCATTCTTCCAATTCTATGAGTATTTGGGAATGATGACGTTTCCAAGCTCTATAACATTATAGTAAAGATATACTAACCCCAAATCCATAGATCCCTAATGTATTTTTGGGGGCAACCCCTCCTTCCTTTTTCGTGACATAGCTTTATTTTCAAAACATATGACTTGGAATAGGGATTTCTAAGGAAGCTCTCATGTCTTAGGATTGAACATTGGCTACTTTAAAGCAATTTCTCATAGTAATGGTGTTAGCAACCACTTTAAAGTGGGGGCATACATCAATAATATTTTTGAAATTTCTCATGTTTCATGGTATGATTTTATTTTTTCTTGTGATGCATCCTTTTCTTGGTGGTGTCATTAGGTTTGATGTCCTCCAAGAGTTTGATATTTCTTAGTGTATGAATTTTCTCTTAGTGGTGATGTGATGCATTGCATTCCCTAAATTGTGAATCTTCTACTTTTGGTTTGTACTCTCTTGGAGACATTGGGCATGATGATCCATAAGAAGAAGACCTTACACAAACAATGCAAGATCCCCTTTTAGAAAAAACCTATATATAATGCTCATAAGTTTTTGGCATAACACAACTTGTTGACCTTATGAAGATCGAACCCTAAATTCAAGGCCACCTAGCATAGCACACCTTGCTTTCCTGTGGAGCCTTGCCTAGCATTGTGGTACCTTATTGAAGTTGTTAGGAGGATATATTTGATATGGTATGGGAGCCTAATATGATTCTCTCATTTTAAAACCTTTTGAGATAATCACCTAGTGGATAGTCTGAGATTCCACTACCCCAAAGTGAGCATGACAAAATAATACTGATGGCTTAGATGTGTTCCACATCACGTTGGATAGTCTAGGCTTGATCTTCTTAGTCTTTGATAGTGTATGATTATGTATATTTGTCATTGTTGCATACAAAAGTGTCTTGAATTTATACTTTAGCGTGAGTTTGACATGGGGTCATAATCTTACTAAAGTGGGGGAAAAAAATGAAGTGTCAAAAAAAAGTATCCCTTTTTCCACACTTAATTTGGGAATAATTAATGATAAAATGAGCCTAATGTTACCTTGATTTAGTGTTGTAATAAGTTTTTCATATTCACATTAAGTTTAGGGCCATTTTAAACTAAATGAACTTAATTGTGCCTTTATTTAGGGTGGTGTAAGGTGTATCTTTACACTTTCACACTAATCTAGGGTTTTAATAATTAATTGAGGTTAATTTTCCTTAATTGGCCCCTTTAATTCAAATCTAGCTAAGTAAATGAAAATTCGAGAGGGATAAAACCTGACATCATAAATGCCATTTCACAACACTTAACTTTGGAATATGTGTGTCCTAGGTAGGTGACCTAGGACCCATTCACCATAGGGAAAATGGGTCCTCACTTAGTCCTATGACCTTGATTTTGCATATAATTTCACCTTGTCCGATGTGTTTCCTAGGTAAGTGCCCTAGGACCCATTTGCCACATGGAGAATGGGTCCTCACTTAGACATAGGACACCCCCTTGGGATATGTTTTTGGTGGTATTTTAATGATTTCAAATCTATAATTCAATGTCAGCCTGTGATATTTGAATTTTAGGAATTAATGTTAAGATATGTATAAATACAAGGCTATTTCATTATGTTTCATGCTAAATCTTCATAAGCAATCAAGAGTACTTTCACAAGAGCATTATAGGAGCATTCAAGAACATTTCTAATGTATTCAAGGGAAGATTTGAGGAAGTTTATTTGATCTAGGTGGATCCAAAAAACCTAAAAAAATTCATAGTTTCAAAATTCAATCAAATTAGCATCATCAGAAAGAACTCACTGACACAATCCTAACATAGCTTGAATGAGCTCAAAAGGAGTCCGAACATATAATTTATGCTCAGTTCAAGGTTTGGTCAAATAGGTGAATCAGGGGTAGATGCAAGGCTAAAAAATAGATCATCTCCAAATCAAGAAAAAGTAGTCTTAGATTGAAGGGATCGTCAATACAATTATGAAACCTTTTGAATCACGTCAAAAGGAGTCTATATGAGCAAGATAGAGCCAGTCAAAGTTTCCAATAGGGTAGGCTGACCTATACAATTAGCGGATATAGTTAGTAGGTACAGTCAACATTTTTGGTGACATGGCAAGACAAGGTGACGTGGCAGATGATGACGTGGCATAAGCAGATGAGGGCATTTATCTTATTTAAATTAGAAATTAAGCCCAAAATATATGAGCCAAACCCTTTAAAATAAAATGCATAAATATTTTGAAAGGGCTTTAAGAATTGAAAGGGTTTATAAAAGATATTTGAAACATGAAGCCCAAATCTATAAAGATTTTAAAAGAGGAAAATATCATAAAATATAAAAGCCCGAATCTTAAAGGATTTAAACGTAATTTTAGAAGATTATTAAAAGATAATCCATATCCATATTTTTAAGGCTTGAAATCCATATCCCTATTTACATGGATTATTAAAAGATAATCCATATCCCTATTTACATGAAAAAATTTGTGATAATATCCTAAGGGGTTTTTAGGATAATTTTAAAGGTGTTTATCAAATTGAAATGATATTGTACGGGAATATTGTAAAGCCTCAAATTATAAGGGCTATTTATTTTAATAGGTGTATTATTTTTAGCGGATTTACTGTTGTAAATGGGAGATTGGGATAATTTGGAAATCATATGGTTTTAAACCATATTAGGAGAAATCAAATGTATAAAAAGGGGAAGAGTTTGGACTTTCAAGGATATTAGAAATTATTGTGAAATGTGGAGAATTCTTTGGGAGAGAATAATAGGCTTATTAGAATTAGGCAAAGGAGGATATTATTATATACATGAAGACATTTGGAGTGTCTTCAGGTGTTGAGAGAGATTGTGAGAGGTTTTTATGTAGGTTTTTGGACATGTTTTGATGTAACAAAGAAAATTCAAGTTTGGCATCATTAATGGAAGAAGTCCATCATTGAGAAATGAACCCGGAGATGTAGTCACGATTAGACAAACTTTGTTATCAAGCTCATGTTCCTATCTCTCTTCTATCTTATTCTTCTTCTCTCTCCTATCTTTCATTCTTGATTTGTTTTCTAATTACAACACTTTAGTAATTAGTTAATTTCATTAAGTTATATAAACGTGAACCTAGTTTGTATTTTCAATGATTAAACAACATAGTCACACAATTCTATTGGATCGAGATTAACTGTAATTTAAGTTAATTTGGAAGTTAATTGTAAACCTCTAATTATAGATAAAAGTGGTATTAGATCCTCTTAATAGGAAATTGCAAAAGTGAATGTTAAGTAGGTTGAAATTGAAGCAAGGAGAAGGTGCACTTATAGAGTTCAATTCTGAGATCGAAAAATGAAGGTCTTTTCCACAATTAGAAATGGTAGCTAAATAAAGTCCTACAGAGCTGGATGAGTGTAAGGAAAGCTAGATGTGGAAGCAACTCTCCTAACGTCAAAAACTCAGGGAAGAATGTAGAGATACCTTTTAAATTTTACAATTACAGTCCAATTAAGATGCACTAGAAAGAGATTACTGAAATAGAGAAATAGACAAACACATATGAACACCAGATATACGTGGGAAAACCCTTAGGGGAGAAAAACCCATCACACCAAGAGAATTCACTTTGTATTACAGTAATAAAGATTACAAACAGATATCTGACTTATCTTTCTGATGTCAGTTTACAACAGCATTCACCATGAACAACCTTGTTATAGAACATTCACGTTATAGTCTTCACATAATAGAATTCATCCACTGATCATACAAACACACAACAATTCATTGATGCATTGAACCAGACATCATCTACAAATTCTGAGTAAATCCATGATGCCCCTGTCTGTCGAGCTTCCTCTCAGTAACGGCCCCAACAGTCCAACTGCTAGCGGTTCCCATTCAACTTCTCTAATTGGCCAATGACTCACCACATAGGATGGTCCTCTCTCGATCAAAGTGATCAACCTATGTTGGAATGTTGGTGAGACACTAACCGTGTCTCCTTGATGCCACAAAACTTAACTATCGATGTCGCCAAGAGTCATCCTTATTGCCAAGATGTTACATTGAGTCTAGTGAGCTATCGCTTAGGACTTTTCCATGTTGCCAAGACCTCATACCGACGATCATCACATGTATCACTATCGCCAAGACTTACCGCTATCAGTGAAACATCATACCAAAGCTTTAAAGTCACATAGACATGAGTTTTCCATTTGGTGAGACAATCATCTTTCGTTGAGAGATCATATCAAGTCATTAAGGGTTATACCAAAACATTCAACATTCAACAAGACATACTACTATTGCTGAGATGTTACTCCGAGATCTTAATTCATACCAAGCACCAAGCAACAGTCAACAAGACTTTTGTCAATTGCTAAGACTTCATACTGAAGTCTTTGTGTCATGAAGACCCAGAGGTGTCCTGATGGGGTGGACCATCCCGGTTGCTGAGACCATGAGCCTCCACCTTTGGTGAGACTTCACTTAGTCGCTGAGAGTTCTTCCCGAGACCTTTGGGTTATCCCGAGTGAATACTGTCGGTGAGACATTCCTATCAGTAAGACTTCTTACTGAACACCCAAGACTCTCCCCGAAGGCTTCAACAGAAAACGCTGTCGGCGAGACTTTAGCTTTTGCTGGGACTTCACACCAAAGTAAGCCTTTGCGTAGGAGTCTCCTGCGATATATGATATGAATGGCATGTTGGCGGTCACCTCGATGTCAATGGGTATTAAGTGAACTGAAGTCAATGAAAGTCAGGTTCGTGGCAATGGCTTTCCAAAAGCATCTAAAATAGAGGCTAGCAATTGGAAGTTCTTTTCCAAGAGAGACAAGAGTGACAAAAGAAAAAAGAAATCAAGAACAAAAAGAAGAATGAAGGTGAATCCACTTCAAAAGATGATAAAGGTAAATGAGCAGGAGGTGGTAGTGACCCTCTTGAACCTCCATCCCCATCTTCTTCTTCATCCTCTTCATCTTCTTCATCTACTTCTTCTTAAAAGAAGAAACAACATGTATAGTCTGAAGCTAATAAACCTTTGTTAAAGCTTTATGTTAAATTTGAATTGCCAACTTAGAATGGAGAACTAGATGTAGAAAAACCTGAAAATTGGATAAAACAAGTTGAATTTTATTGCAAGGTACAAAAGTTCACTAATGATGCTTCAAAGATCCAATTAGCCACTCTTCACCTGGGAGGCACAACTCTAATTTGGTGGGAGCGAAAAACTCAAGAAGATCTCAACCAATATGGTAAAATTATTTCTTCTTGGTTTGAGTTTATAGCTACATTAAAGAAATAGTTTTATCCATTAGGTCATATGAAAAAAGCAGTAATGAATTGGCAATCATTAAAGTAAGAGAAAGGACAAAGTGTACAGGATTATACAAAGGAGTTTAGGAAAAGAGCTTTAATTTTGAGCATTCCATTATATACACAAGAAAATTTGTTAAAGTATATAGGTGGATTATATGAAAAGTTGAGGCATACAATACATATGTTTAATCCAACTAACCTTGATGAAGTTAGTGTGCAAGCCATTCATCTGGAAACAAGCTTGAGGAATAGCCATGATGTTATCTTAATGGACTCCAATAAACACAAAGGGAGCAAGAAAGGGAAGGAGAAAATGCATCGGACAATTACTATAAAGAAAGAGGAGGATAAGCCTTATTGCTCACACTACAAGAAGAAAGGGCACAAAGATGAAAAGTATTGGAAAGTGTATCCTGATCAAAAACCAAAATGGTTCAAGGATCAAAATTGTAAGAAAAAGACCTTAGCCATGCATGATCTTGGATTAGATTCTGATGATGAAACCAAGATCACAGTTGTGGGTATAAAAGGTAGCATTCCTGTTGCCAATACTAGTTCCCATGCTTCTTCTGTAAAGTGTAATGAAGTACTTGTTGAAAGTAAGAGGAATGAATTGTCTCATATAAGGGCTATTGTAAAACAAAATAAGATTGATACACTCATAGATAGTGGATCACAAGTGAATCTAATTTATGAACAAGTTGTTAAGAAATTGGGATAAAAACAACTCCTCATCCTAAGCCATATCCATTGGGTTGGGTGCATGATAATGCTTGATTGCATGTATCAAAGCAATGTAAACTCCGATTTGCAATCACATCCAAGTTTGTAGATGAGGTAGACTTAGATGTAATTCCACTTGACATCTATGGGATGGTTTTTGGAAGTCCTTAATTGTATGACAGAAAGGTCATTTTCTACAGGGAACATAACAAGTATCATTTGTTTAAGGATGGAATTAAATATCTTGTAAAATCTCATCACATGAAGAATGATAGATCTATTGTAAACATAGGGCATATGAAGATGATTGTAAATGGAAGCAATGTTGTAACTCTCATGTCTGTAACAACTAGTGATACTAAGCATAAAGATGATATGGTGTCATAGACAATATAGTGTGAGTTATAGTTGCAATCACAGTTAAGCCTTCAACCAAAGGTGGTAAAAGAGGGTTTGGATGATTCATTTTATAACAATGTTCCTATTCAGGAGATCCAACACATTGATACTTTTTCCTTCACATCAGTTTATTCAGTATTGTTGCTTGTTATTCACTTAATTGTATTCTTCATGTTTGTGATGGGTCAGATGTTCAAGATTCTAGCAAGGTGAATAGATGGTATTGAGAAAGTGGGGATACAATGCCCTAGCTCAAATTCTATGTAAAATAAACTTTTGGTGGTCCAAAATCTTCTCAATGGGGAGGAATGATCTAGGTGGATCCCAAAAACCTAAAAATTTCATAGTCTCAAAATTCAACTAAATCAACATCATCAGAAAGAACTCATTGAAACAATCCTGTCACAACTTGAACGAGCTCAAAAGGAGTCCAAACATATAAGTTATGCTCAGTTAAAGGTTCAATCAAATAGGCGAATGAGGTGTTGATGCAAGGCTGAAAAATAGATCATCTCCAAATTAGGAAAAAGTAGTCTCAGATCGAAGGGCTAGTCAATACGGTTCTAACACCTTTTGAATTGCATCAAACGGAGTCTGTATGAGCAAGATAGAGCCAGTCAAAGTTTTCAAAAGGGTAGGTTGACCTATATAGTCAGCGGATACAATCACCAGGTATAGTTAGTGTTGTTGCTAATGTGGCAAGACAAGGTGACATGGTAGATGATGGCAGGGCATAAGTAGTTGAGGGCATTTATCTTATTTAAATTAGAAATTAAGCTCAAAATATATGAGCCAAACCCTTTAAAATAAAATGCATAAATATTTTAAAAGGGCTTTAAGACTTTAAAAGGCTTATAAAAGATATTTGAAACATGAAGCCCAAATCTATAAAGATTTTAAAAGAGGCAAATATCATAAAATATAAAAGCCAAAATCTTAAAGGATTTAAACATAATTTTAAGGGGATTATTAGAAGATAAGTCATATCCCTATTTTTAAGGCTTGAAATCCATATCCCAATTTACATGGACTATTAAAAGACAATCCATATCCTTATTTCATGTTAAGATTTTTGAGAATATCCTAAGGGGTTTTTAGGATAATTTTAATGGTGTTTACCAAATTGAAATGATATTGTACGGGAATATTGTAAAGCCTAAAATTATAAGGGCTATTTATTTTAACAAGTGTATTATTTTTAGGGGATTTATTCTTGTAAATGGGAGATTGGGATAATTTGAAAATCATATGGTTTTAAACCATATTGGGAAAAACAAAATGTATAAAAAAGGGAAGAGTTTGGCCTTTCAGGTACATTGGAAATTATTGTGAAATGTGGAGAATTCTTTTGGAGAGAATACTAAGCTTATTGGAATTAGGCAAAGGAGGAGATTATTGTATACACAAAGGCATTTGGAGTTTCTTTAGGTGTTGAGAAAAATTTTGAGAGGTTTTTATGTAGGCTTTTGGACACATTTTGATGTAACAAAGCAAATTCAAGTTTGGCATCATTAATGGAAGTAGTCCATCATTGAGAAGTGGACCCGGAGATGTAGTCCTGATTGGACAAACTCCATTATCAAGCTTGTGTTCCTCTCTCTCTTCTGTCTTATTCTTCTTTCTCCTGTATTTCATTTTTTATTTATTTTCTAATTACAACAATCGAGTAATTAGTTAATTTCATTAAGTTATATAAACGTGAACCTAGTTTGTAATTTCAATGATTAAACAACATATTCACACAATTCTATTGAATCGAGATTAACTATAATTTAAGTTAATTTGCAAGTTAATTGTAAACCTCTAATTACAGATTATTATTGGAGAAATGAATATTCATCTCATCATTTCAAAGATGTATTGTTTCATGCATGTTGTTTGAACTAATGTGGTGATGTAGTGTTCAAGATCAATTCAATCATATCAAAGGAATTGTTTCACATCATGTTTCATGATCAAGATCTACATTCATTGAGGCCACTTCATGTAAGATTGCAATATGTACTCCAAGGTTTCAGTTAAGGTTTGGTGAGTTGTTACATATTATTGTCCATTCATCATTCCTTTATACTTTTATTGATTTCAAGGTTTAATTACCAAAATGGGGTTTGACCAAGGAAAACCCCTATTCCCTAACAAACAACATTTTTCTCTCTTTGATGTGTGATTGCAAGTTTTAGGTTGAAGATCGTTTGAAGAGAAAAAATGGAGAAAGGTTCAATATTGTTAAATTTGCAAGAAAATTTTTCAAATCACGGAAACAGAGCTACATGATTCATTTTTGACTTTCTGATAGTGACCAACTATAATCTGGGAGTGTAGACATAGAAGAGCAAAACCTAGAAACCAATTTTCTAGAGCCCTATCCAGGACCTATTCGCCATAGGGTGAATTGGTCCTTAGTGAGGTTTGGAAAAACAAATTTGGTGAAAGGTACAAAAAATTTGACTGGTAGTTAGGTTAGATTTAATTTATGTTCTTCATTTGCATATTATAGCTTGCATATTGAATGAAATTACAGAAAAATAGGTGAATCATATGTTTCATTATGGTGAACCTATTTTTCTTTTTTTCACTACTTATACGTTCAAATATTTCATTTTAAATTTAGTTGTAAGTTGATAATTTAGTTTTGAAATCATACCTTTCCGTTTGCCAATAAATGACATATCATCAACATATAATGTAATAAATAGGAAATGATCACCAACAATTTTATAATAAACATACTGATTTGATTTAGAATGCTCAAATCCCAAAATCAACACATACATATCAAATTTTTGGTACCACATCCTAGGACTCTGGTTCAGGCCATACAAAGATTTCTTTAGTTTACAAACCAATTTACTTTTACCTTTCACCATGTAGTTCTTTGGCTATGTCATACAAATATTCTCCTCCAAGTCACCATGAAGGAAAGTAGTTTTCACATCCATTTTCTCAACGTCTAAATCATAAGCAAAAACAATAGAAAGAAAAAATCTAATGGATGTCCATTTTGCAACAAAAGAAAATATCTCACTATAACCAACACCCTCAGCTTTAGAGTAACCTTTCACAACCAACCTTGCTTTGTACTTCTCAATACTTCCATCTGAACCAATCTTTTTCTTGAACACCCATTTGCAACCAAAGGGCCTTCGTCCTTCAATAAATGGTACAAGATCCCATGTATGATTCTTTTTCAAAGTTGTCATTTCATTATCCATTGAAATCTTCTAGGATTATACATCATTCATACCTAATGCCTCTTCTACAGATCTTGGTTTATCGATGTTAGTATTTAAAGAAAAAGTAAATCTCCAATAATCAAGTGAATACCTTTCAGGTGGTTGTCTATGCCTTGTAGAGCTACGAACAAGCTGAGTTGGAGGTTCTTCATCCTCTTCTAAATATTTAGATTTAGATGAGATCTCCCCAACTTCTAGTCTATCCAGGGGTCTCGATTCAACTTTCTCAGGTGTGGAAGGAAGTTGAATCAAATCTTCTTTTTTACTTTATTCTATCTACAATGTAATAGAAGGCTTAGTTTCTCTAAAAATAACACTTCTAGTATATATTACCTTCTATGTAACAAGATATCAAAGCTTGTATCCTTTCATACCATAACTGTATCCGATGAAGATACATTTCATGACCTTTTTCTCCAAATTTGTTTGCTTCTCCTTTAGCACATGTGCATATGCCTTGTAACCAACAACTCTTAATATGTCTTAATAAAGGCTTGTGACCCGACCATGCCTCTATAAGTGTTTTATCAATAAGAGTTGATGTAGGAGATCTATTAATCATGTAACAAGCAGTGGAAATAGTTTCAACCCAAAACCTTTGTTCTACACTAGAAACACTCAACATACTCCTAGCCTTCTCCATCAGTTTCTTGTTTATTCTTTCTAGAACTCCATTATGATGTGAAAAATATGGTGTTTTCTTTTTTATGAATACCACAAACTTTACAAAATCTCTCAAAATCATTAGATAAAAATTCACCGCCATTATCAATCCTCAAAAAATTTATTTATTTCTAGTATGCAACTCAACCATTTCTTTAAATTCTTTAAATCAACTGAAAACATTAGATTTACTCTTTAGAAAATATACCCATGTCCTATTATAACAATCAATAAATGAAACATAATATGTGAGTTTTCCAATTGAAGCAACATCTTCAAGAACAAATTAGAATGAACAAGATCCAATACATGACAAGATTTATGAGAACTCAAGTAAAACTGAACATTATTTTGTTTTCCACAAGTAGAATGCTCACATAAATCAATTTCAAGATTACAATTTGAAAACCCTTCAACAAGGTTTTTATTTTGTAAGATCCATAGACCCTTTTATCCAATGTGGCCAAGTATCTAGTGCCATAACATAGTTTTCTCTATAGGTAACTTTGATTCAGAAGAAAGAGCATCCTTGGGTACCCTGGCCAAGTATGAAACCTCAATAGTGCATTCATCAAGATTATACAATATGACATATCTGACACCTCTAGAAATCACCATAGAACCTCTAACCATCTTGTAGCTTGCATCATAAAATACTACATGTACACTTGCATCTACTAGTTTTCTCACATATAGAAATTTTCACTCTAATCTAGGGATATGCAACATACCATTAATCCTTTTTTATTCTACAATCAAGAAACACAATTATAAATTTACCACGTCCAATAATATTTAAATAAGAATCATCAACCAAGTATAACTTGCCTCCATCAAATTTTTCATATTCAAAAATTCAATCTCTATTAGAGGTCATATGGAAAGATGCACCTGAGTTAGTTAACCATGCATCATTACCTACATGAGTTGACAAAGATGCAATGAATGTATTACCATCTTCCTTCTTAGACTTAGAATTAGTATCAAATATCTTCTTTTTATTCTTCTTTTCTTCTTTGCAATCCTTACAAATATGTCTAGGCTTATCACAATTCCAAAAAATAACTTTGGACTTTCTAGGATATTTGGATGTCCCCTTGGACTTGGATTTATCATGCATCTCATTCTTCTTTCCTTTTTCCTTAGGTCTTCCATGAACATTTAGGGCCTCCTTGGAACTGATGGATACCTTCCTCCTCATCTCTTGAAAAAGAAAAGAGCCCACCAAATCTTCAATATTCAAGATAACTGAAGTACTCCCAATAGCCATAGCAAGAGAATCACATGAATCAGGAAAAAAACAAAGAAGATCTAACATTTATCCTCCTCATCCATTTTGACACCAACTAATGCTAGTTGAACCACCAACATATTGAATGCTTCTATGTGGCATTTAATTCATCCACCCTCTTCCATTCTCAAGGAATACAATTTCTTCCTCAAGAAAATCGTATTCACTAAATATTTGGCTTGATACATATCACCAAGTTTCTTCCATAGTTCCTATGCAGAGGTATCTTCATGGAAATTAATTAAAAAAAATTCTTCCAAGCACAATCTGATTAAACCCTTGGATTTATAGTCCATTACATCATATTGAACAACCAAACTAGGATCTATAGGCCTTGAAACATTATCATCAACAACATCCCATAGATCTCAATCTATCAATAGATCCTCCATCTTCAACTTTCACATCTTATAAAAATTATTTCTAGAAGAATTATCCACCTTTATTCTCCTTGATGAATTTCCCATCTAAAAATTCTTGCAACAAGATCACAAAGTATCTTTTGCACAAGCTCCTATTCAAATATGGATTAGTTCAAAAAACCCAACAACCCACAATTGAAACCAAAGGTGATTAGGCTCTAATACCACTTCTAAGGAACCTAAGGTAGTGAAACAACTTCCTACACTAATCTTGAGAGGAGAATAATGCAAAAGTTTACAAATATTTTTAATAGTTACAAAAACTTAAATAAATATAAACATAAATATCATGCACACCACAACATAGTGATTTATGTGGGGAAAACCCTTTTGGAAGAAAAAAACCCCACTCTCCAAAAGCTACCTAATATATTATTCCAAAATCACAAAGATTACAATATACTTGCAGAGCAAGCTTCTCACAAGAGTATCACCAACCAGAGATCTAGAGGCAACTCTCATAATACATCACAACACATAGCCATAATACAATGCCCTCATAAAATAAGGTTTCCTTCTAGGGAAAGACAAGCCAAAAAAATATTTGCCATCAGATCTGAGACCTAATGGTGAACAATATAGATTTACAATATATCATTAACTTAATGTATGTCAATAATTTAATATATTTTAAATTTCTTTTGTTAACACACTGACATTTTTCTCCACCCTGTGTTTCCACTATAAGTAATTCCTACTAGCATAACTAGCATAGATATCTTAAATACATCCTATCAACAATAAACCTTATATAATTACAAAGTTGAGACATATTTTCCCAATAGTTTTATGTTATACCCTTATCCCTATAGTGTGTATAGGGCTATGAGTAGTCAGCCTATGGCTACCTTAACTCTTGATTAGCATATTATCATTATTATATTGTTATTTAGTTATTTATGTTAGCCTAAGTATTATATCGGGTTATGTAGGTCAGCTTGGGTGATATCCTAGTCATTTAAGTATGATATATATAGGTCATATAGGTAGGTTATTATCATCAAGTTGAGTATGAGTTCTTATTGAAGACTATTGGAGCTGTCCCCCTCAAAGTGGATTAGGAGGTTACCCCCTCAAAGTGTCATATTATTATCATGTATTTTCAACATATTCCTATTATATTATTCTATTGTGCAAGTTATTTCATAACAAGTGGTATCAGAGCATGATCTTGGCACCATGACAACAAGGCATTTTTTTCAATTTTGGATGTCATTTTGTGAAATGTATATCTCCTAAATTTTAATGAATGTTTTATTTTTAAAGTGTTTTTAAAGAGAATATTAAAGCAACTATAATTCAAATTTCAAAGGAATTTAAATAGAATTGATTGATTTATTACATAATTTGGGTTTCTACTCAAATTATTTAGAAAGCACATATCTTCCAAATCTTGTTGAATTTCTTCCTAATTTTTAGTGACCTTTTAGAGAAGAGGGGAGACTGCAGTAAAAAATTTAGAGTAGTTGGAAAATAATAAAGTGATGCATTGAAAATTAGGGTTTTCAACAAATCACCACTCAAGGCTACAAAAAAACTAATTCAAGAGAAAGAGAAAAAGAAAGAAAAATAACAATAGAAAAATAAAGAGAAAGATAAAGATAAAGAACAAGGGAAATATAAAAAGAGTAGGAACAAGAAGAACAAGAACAAGAAGCAATAGTAGAAAAAGAAGCATAAGTAGAAAAGATATAAAGAAGAAAGAGAAAATTTATCATTGAGGACAATACTTTTGTAAGGAGGAGGGAAATTTTATTTCCCTAACCCTATAGTGTGTATAGTATTATGATTAGTCAACTTGTGGCTACTTTAACTCTTAATTAATTCATATTATCATTATTATATTGTCAACATCATATATATAAGAGGTATAGGTAGGTAATGATTGTAGCATCATAAATTTTCACCCTTGACAATTTCACACTAGGTTTAGCTCCACCCTATGTGCCTAGACCCAATTGTGGTATTAGATCACGTGTTTCATGACAATCTTTAGCAAAAACAAAATTAGATCATAAATTAAGATTTAATATTTATTTAAAGAAACTTAAAGACCAAAAATAGGTCTCAACCAGGGCACTAGCACCCCTATCTAGTCTCTTTTGGCTCCAATTTAAATATTTTATTGTAAGAATTTTAACATTTAGAAATTTGAATTCATTTACCAATTGTTGTTAATTTAGTGGGAATTAAATAAATTCATATAAATACAAGTTTTTTTCACCATTTGAAATCCTAAACAATCCTAGTGACAATTTGAGAAACCTAAAAATAAGTCAAGAGTAGAACTAATAGATTTTACAACAATTATTCTCATTCAAGAATCATGTTTTCAATGCCTTAAGTTTTTATCTGAGTTTATTCATGTTTTATGTCCATTTATTTTGTGAGTACTAACACTTGCAAGACTTCAAATATAGCATCTAATTCTCCTTGAAGGTGCTGAGTACAATGGATTTAGTCCTTCAAGGAAAGAAAATCTAAGTGGTAAGTTGCAACACTTCTCAATTTCTCATTTCTTTATCCATTTTTCTATACATAACCTAGGGTATGTACTCTTTTACATCATCATAGTCATTGTGGAGGTGGAATCACCAAATGGAGTTTTACTTAGGCAAGCTCCTATAGGACACAACCTTTTATCTCCTCTCTTGTGTGTAGTTGACATATTTGAAGTGAATTTGGGAGAGGATTAAAATCCTAATTGCAATTTCAAGAATTCAAGCCTCACATATCAACAAACTAGAAACAGTGGAATTAATCATCGATAGATAAAGTTTCATTACTAAGTGCAAAAAGAAAGAGCCTACACACAATGACCAACTAATATTTTATTTTTGATTTTGTTGGTTATTTTTTTAGAACCAAGCTGATCTCCAGAATTACCTATGGATTTTTCCTTTTCCAATAATTAGTAACTCTAAAAGGATTGGCCAACAAACAAGTAAAAGCTGCAAAACTCCTACTCCTACACTTTGGGATCTGTGAAACCTAAGAGGGTGATCCCACAATGTATATTCAAGGATTTATGTGAGGTATGTTCAGATTCATTGTAAACAACAAATAATCAACTCAATAATATAGTGTATCAAAGAGTTGGCGATTCTTTTGAATAACACACTATATATGGAGAATGAGAGAAACAAAACTCATTGTAGCATAACTACAATGGTAATCCATCTACAAGATTTGTAAATAAAAAGTGATTTGTTGATTAATTGACCTAGGAACTATATTGTGAGTAATCTACTAAAACCAGTACCTAATCCTAAATACGGAGTCAGTCTTAAACTATGCAATTTGATAATGATTCAACAATAGCAACATGTAGCTTAAGAAATACTACATTACAAAACTTACCTATAATGTCCTTAACCACTCCTTCTTGAAGATATCCTTAGCACATAATTCACATGAGTCAACAATCTCATTCAATAAATTACACTAATTCATTGAGTCAATAAGCAAGAATGAAATTCCACATCCATTGTAAAGCAATGGAGACGAATCAACACAACACTTGATTATATTCATTCATAACTCGTATAACCATTACGAAGTAGAGACAATGACCATGCAATTTGCATCATTTTGTATTGTATTGCTATCCTATTATCAAAATTACATGGATGACTATAGACTCAGAACTTAAGATCAAACTCAAAAAAATGCTCTATATTCCCTATACAATTCATTGTGTCAATTGCATTTTCAATGAAACCCCTGCTTCTAGCCCTGGATTCTTTCTTATAGAAATGAAAGAGAAAAAAAGCCTCAAGCCAAAAAGCACACATGTCACAACACTATTGGACCACCGTAACAAATATTCCATTTTCAGTTACACTCGAACTCTCATCTGGTGGGAAGAAACATGAGGAAAAAATAACCTTCATTTGTTGTAAAGATCCAGTCCCACATTAAAAAGGTATCATTCATTTGTTACACTAGCTTCAAAATATCCTCCATGCACTCAAAAGTGTCCTCCACAGGCAACCCAGTCAACAAAATTTAAAAAACATGAAAAGTATAAAGAGACAAATACTGAATTATCCACATCAGCATTTTGTGCCACCCATTCTATGTTGAGGAGAGAACAATATTTTGCAATACTTTATCCAAAGCCTAATTTGTACAATTTTTAGGCTATATATTGTTTTTGTCCTATCTGTTATTCACTATGTTCATTATCCATCCCCATACAGGTTCACTTAGTGTACTTTTCTAACCAAGTGATATACTCCTCTTCAGTTGACCACTTCACATCCAATAAACCCTGCACCTTTACACTATGTTGAGTGTACCTAGCATCAATTAAGGCTCTAGCCTCTCTAACAAAAGTATCCATTTTTGTCTCAGTCTCCATCATTGTGTCAATATTTGAATTTAGTAGGATGTCATCAGTCACAACCAATGCCATCATAGTTGTTGTGAGCATTCCTCCCAAACTATTCCTCCAGGTGTCAAATTACTAAAACTCACCTTTGTGATTCAATATCAGAGGCATAGCACATTCTTCCATCTTTATGAATAACTTTAGCTTACTTTGGAGCTGCATACCTAGCTTTCCATGAAAATTGGTTATCTCATTAACCGACTCAATAGTTTGCAAGATGTCAGGAATGTTAGTAGATGCCTCAGGATCCTCCTTCATTCTAGGTATCATTTCTTTTAAAGCACCCACCCTAGTATTTCATTTACTCTGTTCATTCTGGAAGGCTTCCTAGAATTGTAGATATTTCATATTTTCTTCATGAATGTTCTTATAAGTAACCCATACATCATCAGTTTTGTTAACCAACTTGGTCACCCTATGTTTCAATACATCCTCAAATATTTCATTTGCCAACTTAACAGTTTCAATTTTATCCTTCCTGACGTTTTCCTTTTCTTTCTTTAACTGATTATTCAAATCATTGATCCTCAAATCCAATGTATTCATGTCCTATGTAGACAAGTTTTAAGAAGAAGAAGATGGAAAAGACAATGTCCTTACCAACTAGCCAGCTTGGATAGTGTCTCTCATCTTGTTTATCTCATCCAAGGCCTTATTATACTCCTTCACCAAAGAATCATCCTTTTTTATGAAAAATTTGTGTTGTGTCCACACTAAGCATTGTAACATAAGTAGTTAATTTAGCTTCTTGGATAGGTGATATATCCATGGATCTCTTTACCACCAAGGAACCCATAACTTCTTTGATAGGTCTAGCACCCTCATGCTTTCTAGTATTAGGTTCCATAGACCAAATTGTAAGAGTATACAACTTTGGACTATACCCAAATCCAAACACTTTGTTTTCAATCTACTCCTCAAATATTGAAGCCTACCAGTCTCTTCTTATTACATCATATGCAATAGCTAGAGTGATAGTGCATCCTAGGAAAAACATGATTCTACTAGCCTTGACAATTTTCCTAGCCTCAAAGGGAGTCATAGTTACAATTTCAGCCATGATCCTTTCCTCTTCTACCTTCTTTTCCTCTTCCTATTGAGAATGTTCAAAACTAGGTCTTTCTTGTTCAAGCCTTTCTTTTATATATTTGCTCCTTTGCTAGATCATAAATTCCCTGAATTCCAGATATTCTAAAAAAATTTCATCTACAAGGAAATCATCACGATCCTTGATCATGGGGTCATCATATTCCCATTTAACAATTCTATCTAGGAGAACCTCTCAATCAAGAATTTCTTCGATATTCTAGGGGGAGGGAATTTCTTATCCACTTACTCATCATCGGGAACATGTTCTACCATTTTTTCCTCCCTAACTTCCTAAACATTTGCAAGCTGCTCTGGAACATCCATGGCCTAAAATTGTTGTTCAAGGAGATCTTGTGCTCTCTCGGTAGGTTCTTTCACCTTTATCTTGAAATCACCATTATGGTAATCCCTTAACTTTGTAAAATATCTTTCCAGAGGATCTGTAATTACATCATAGGGGCTCTGATAGAAAGAATTCCTCCTTATGATGTTCTCCTCAATATCCATAATGGATGTCCATTCCTTCTTTCTGGATTTAACAACCTAATCATCACTTGTCAAGTTTCCCAGTACATCATCTGTGTAAAAGAATTGATGAGATATTCTTGATAAGTTTTTCTCCTTTCTCTTTTCATTTACAAATCCTTCAGGATAAAAAAACCTAACCTCATTAATAGGTAACCTGAGGTTATTCACCATAATTCCAAATCTCTCATATCCTTCAAGGGCAGTAACCTTAAAGTAAGCAAAAGAACATTGGGGACTCACCACATGTTAGGTTAAAATGACACTGAGAGGGGGGTGAATCAGTGTCTTAACAGATTTGACCAATTTTCACATATTCAAAAACATAGCTCATATTTGATCTCAATATTATTCTGATTAATGCATTCATGAGTTGAATGTAATCATTCATAAACAAAATTGAGAAAAGTAATAATCCCAACAGTGAATTGAAACAACAACAACACAGTAAAGCAGTGAGCACACAGAAGGACAAAGAGACACAAGATTTTGCCCAGTGGAAAACCCTCTTGGGGTATAAAAACCACTCTAAACACCTAACATCTTCAAAACCACTATTAACAATGCCTTATGACTAATTTGACACCAACTCCAAAAGGAGCACCAACCCCTCATTTAGAGACACCAATCTCAAGGAGTACCAACCCCTTATTTAGAGACACCAATCTCAAGGAGTACCAACCCCTTACATAGATTACAGAATTACAATAAAAATATATCAGAGGATCTCTCTATTTACAGTTAATTTCATAACACTCTGCTTCTAATACTCTAGGAGCAATGTCCCAGTATTACATCCAGTTCCCTCTCTTGATTACGGCCAGAATAACTATCTCAGAATTACTGGCCAACAGCTCCTTCACTATTTTCAACATTGGTTTTTATATACATTCCAAGTGTGTTAGTTAGGAAGAGATCTTCAACAAGCGTTTTTCACCAGATTCTCAAATTCTCTTACTGATTTTTGAATATAAAGCTGATTCATAATGATATGTAGATTATGCTAAAAATCAGAGAAATGCCTATCCATAGAGCTTTTAATTTCTGCGTTGAATCAGGAGACTTCAAATTGTAACTGAAAGATTTTCATCAAAGTCATGACAGCCCACAAACAGAAAATCATATCCTCTGAAACCTCAGAGAATATTTTCCAGAGATTCAATACCAACCAAAGAAGTCTGCATGCAACTATACTTAGAAAATTCATTAAATCAAAAACGCAATAGCTCAAAAAGAAAACTCGATGAATATCCAACATAATTGTTGCTCCCATAATTTCCTTCAACCATTCTCGAACTTCCAGTCAGTGAGGCGCACCAATCATAGCAGCCATACCATTCATTACAGAACCAATACTGAATTTCATTTTTGCCCTAAATTCTCCTTTTCCATCGTTGTAAAGTTATGTCGAAGGCAACTTATAACACTGTTAGTCATCCCCATAGATATCGCTAAGACTCTATGAAGTCGGTGAGACATCTCATAGACTATAAACTGTTATATTGAAACACCCCAAACCCTTTAGATCGCCAAGAAAATTCAATTCTCATACCAACAGAGACCCTTTTGTTTTCCATTCACTATCGCTGTAGCCTTTTGATATCGGAGAGACCTCTCAGAGATTACTTTATGTCATACTGAAGGTCTTTTTCATTTCTAATTCGCTAAGACAAGAGCACACTTACACTGATGAGCCTTTGATAGAAACCCCTTATGTGATGTCACTGTGAATTTATGATTCTTTCGTCGATGCAACCTTCTCCCTTATGAATGTTGCTATAGCATACCATCATCGAGGAAACTTCTTGTAGAATATATTGTGTCATACCGAAAGCCCTTCATTCACTTAGATTCGCTGAGACATTACAAACCTCTCACCGAAAGTCCCTCATAAAACTTAGTCGCCAAGACTTGACAGGTTCGCTGAGACATTATATCGATAGCCATTAGTTTCACTGAAAGACCACATGACCATTTCTATTTGCTGAGACTTCGAATGTCTGGATTGGATTTGGGACAATGCCGATATCCTTCCACCGCTGGTGAGACCAGAGGAGTTCGAGATGCTAAACCCGAATACTCAAGTCTAGCGAGGTGAATCCCATATGTGATGTCGGCGAGACAAAAATACTTCACTGAGACCTATTCTAAAAACCCTGATTCTTGCCGATATGCATCCATTCACCATTGGTCGGTGTGATATTGCATAGTCGTTATAACCTCATGCCGAAGCCTTAAGCTCTTGCCGATGAGTTTGCATTTTAATCTTCAATCGGTGTGACATACCAATATCGCTGAGACCACATAGCGATGGAATAACTTATGCCAATAGTGAACACTTTCTGTTGCCAAAACAACATGTGTGTCATGCCAAATGATGCCTGGAGATGGATCCCAATCGCTGTGACAACAAATAAGTCTTGCTGAAATGAACTTTCTTGTGCCGGTCGCCAAGACAAAAACGCTCGATGAAACATCATGCCAATAGGGATTTCTTACGCCGATGAACCACCTTATGAGTTAGTCGGTGAGACCTGACTCAATCGGTAAGACCTCCTAGCGGTGAACAATCCTCATGCCGATAGACTTTTCTTCTGTCGCCAAGACCACAAACACTATCATGCCGAAAGTAGCTAGAATGTTAAATTCAATCGCCATAACATTAGAAATGTCTTGCCGATAGGCAACTCAGACATTTCAAAGAGGATCGGTGAGGTCCTGCCATTCTCACTCCAATATGAGTATGCTTGAGAGAGAAACAACCAAAGCCTGTGATATGCAAGGAGAACCATTCTGACAAAGAAACCATCTTTCAAACTCTGTCAGTCAAAGATGTAGCATTCATAACTTGAACCAGAAAACTCATCACCATGAAAATGAACCATAACAAATAACTTTCTGTAATAGCCAAGAGACATCAAAGAAGTGCCATAATAAATCATATAGATTCAAACTAAGACTGATCATCAAAGAGAACCAATTGAAAGAGATTTTGACATCAAGGACAAACTATAAACACAACTAAGATCCAACAAACTCCCCCTTTGTCCTTGATGGAAAAACATAAATGACTCTCCCCCTTTTTGCCTCAATGACAAAGGATAGAAGAGAAGAATGTGCAATGCCAGAAAACACAACTAAGAAGCCAACCAAGTACCATAAGAATAGGCTGCAAATAGAGCAATAGTGCAGTAGACATATTGTTTAACTTCACATCACCAATGCAAGATAGGGCATCATTCTGTAACAGCACAACTTCACTCACTTCAAATGCACAGAAATTATCAGAGAAATCAATAGTAACAACTTGTGCAATAACTCCCACTTTGAAATCAGAAACTTAATAACATCATGTAGATAATCTTTCTTCAAGGTAGCACACCAAAACTCTCTCCTTTTGTTTCTACCAAAACATGAATTCAAGCAGCTTTCATTTAAATAACTTGCACTCACTTTCACACATAGCACTAAGTCCCAACCATACATGATGAGGTTAATACTACCAGTCATCTTCCTTCCTTGAGACACAAATAACAGAGCATATCCCATGAACCCACACAGTTCTCATGATTGTTGTAGCAACCTACTTAGATCACTGTACCATACTCAGAAGACCACAACACTCAATTCTGTCATACCATCTTGCAAAAGACATTGTAAGTATCTTCATTCAGCACACAATCTTAACTCAGCTTCTTCATGCAACACCAAATAATATTATCACAAAAATAATTCATAACATCAAACATGTTTTTCAATCACTATTCTCCAATGATAATTCCATCGACATCCCTTCAAAAACAAAGGCTTTCTTAACTTTAATAAGTTGAGGAACTCACCTATATATCTCCACATCGCTCAAGGATGTCATAAGGACATACCATTATTTCCAAAACCGAAGCAACCAAAGGGTTCATTTAAAAACAAAGTGCACTATCATTCCAAAAACTTCTAAAAACTGTCAACCACTAGACCAAACAAAAACATTTCTTAACATCTTATACCACCAAAAGTAAATGCAAGATGCCATACCTCATTCTAGACTCCATAGGGGTAAAATATATTACCATAATAGACTCCCCTTGAGTCTTTGCTTCTTCTCAAGATATGGAAGGAAACTCTTGTGCAAGGAGTACACAAGGAGTTTTCTTAGAAGCATCTTTATTGCTCTTCTTGTCATCTTGATTGCTCTTACTTCTCCATGCCAATGAAGACTTTTTCACTTGTTTGCTTGAAGTACCTGTCTTTCTATTGAATCTGCATTGTTGTACTTTATGTCTAATGTTGTTAAGTCTGAAACAAATGACTTTGTGATTGTTCTGAGAAATAGAGGACTTCCTATAGACTTTTCAACCATTGTTCCCTACATTATCCTCACTTGTATTTATTCTACAGTCTCTTCTCAAGTGACCAAAATTGTTACAGTTGTAACACACCACATCCTTATTTCTAGGGACATTAGAATGATTCTTATTTGACCATCTTATGCAATCAATTGCCTTATGACCATAGTCATTACAAACATAACAATATCCTTGGAAAGAATGATTATACCCAAAAGAATGATCATGCCAAGAATTTGAAGATCTAAAGACATTTTTCCTTTCTCTATGAATACCTTTAGATTGTCTTCTAGTGTCAATGTTATCCTTTGATGCAGCAATACTGTAACCAAGATCAACCTTCATTCTTGGTGTTTGCTTGGCTGTAAACTTCTTTCCATCTGAAGTAGTAAACACTGTTTCATGTTTAGATTTGTCTGTAGAGCTTTGTCCAACCTCATATCCAACTCCTGTAGGATCTTTAGAATGCTTTTGCTTGCTCAACATATCATTCAATATATTAGTACTATGATCAAATTTCTGAATTTTACCAGATTGAGCATTGATACATTCAAGCTCTTTTCTTAAAGCAACTACTTCTTCTTCAAGTTTTAGACAAACAATCTTTTTAATCTCCAAATCAGATCTCACAACATCTGCAATCCTCTTATATTCTTCAATTTCAATTTTCTAACTTATAATTATATCATCCTTAAGAGTTAGTTCTTTTAACAAGGAATCATTATCTGAATATTTCTTTAAAGAATCAATCTCATTTTCTAGTTTATTACACAACTCATCCTTGTCTTTTAACTTGACTTCCAGACTCTCTTTTTGCTGAAGCTATCTTGTTAACAAATGGTTTTCTTTTCTAAGCTGTTTAATAGTATCTAAGGCACATAGGAGCTCACCTTCCAAATCAACCTCACTTTTTGGTTCATCATATTCCAGTTCAGAGTTAACTTCATCCAAAGATTGATCTACATTTACACAAGTTTCTTGATCATCTAAATATTCATTAATGATCTCCCTGGACTTCTTTTCAAAATTATAAAGGTTTACACCTTCTTCACTCTCAGATGATTCACAACTTATTTCAGTATCAAAAGATATCTCCTCTTGTAACTCACTATTTTGATTCATTTCAGTCAACTTGTCCCAAACTTCCTTAGCACTGCTGTAATGAATGACTTTTGTAATGAGTTTATTTGGCAAGTTATTAAGAATAGCATTTATAGCTCTGGTATTGAATTCAAGAGCTTTCATCTCCTCAAGAGTGGAAGGAGATGTTGCAGATGTAGTACAACCCTTTTCTACTGCTGCCCACACTTCAGATCCTAAAGAGAGTAAGTATGTTTCCATCCTATGTTTCCATATAATAAAGTTTGTTTCTTCGAACTGAGGAGTTCCAGATCTAGGATACTCTACCATTTCAGAGCTACTGTTTATGAACTCTTCCTCATTATTCCTTATACTAGATTCAAGTTGAGCATGATGAATAGCATTTTGTTGAGAACATCTTTTTCCCTTATTTCTTATGTTCTTTCCCATATTAACCAAACTACTCCAAGAAACCAGGAACAATCCTAGGTGGTTTAGACCTAACAGAGGACCCTACGCTCATTGCAATTATTTGGAACAAAATGACGAGAGGGGGTGAATCGATTAATGTACTTGAACTGACCAATTTTCACATGTTAAAAACATGGCTCGATTTGATCTCAATATTATTGATTAATGCATTTCATGAGTTAATGTAATCATTCATAAATAAAATTGAGAAAAGTAATAAACAACGATTGAACTGAAACAACAACAACACATAAAGTAGAGAGCACCTGAAGAACCAAGATACAAAAAGATTTAGCAAGTGGAAAACCCTCACGGGGTAGAAAAACCACTCCTAAAAGCGCTAACGGCAATCTTCAGAAACCACTTTTAACAATGCCTTATAGGCTAAATTTAGAAGAGCACCAACTCAAGGAGCACCAACCCCTCATTTAGAACCAACAATCTCAAGGGCACCAACCCCTTACTCAGTTACAAAGAATTACAATAAAAATATATCAGAGGATCTCTCTGTTTATAGTTAAGTTCATAACACTCTACTTCTAATACTCTAGGAGCAATGTCCTAGTATTACATCTAGTTCCCTCTCTTGATTATGGCCAGAATAACTATCTCTCAGAATTACAGGCTAGCAGCATCTTCACAGTTTTCAACACTGGTTTTTATATACATTTCAAGTATGTCTGTTATCAAGAAATCTTCAACAAGCATTTTTCACAAGATTCTAAAACTCTCTTGCTATTTTTAGAATCTGAAGCTGGATAATGATGATCTGTAGATGATGGTAAAAATCAGAGTAATGCATATCCTGAAAGCTTTAATTTCTGCGCTGAGTCAGGAGATTTCAAATTGTAACTGAAAGATTTTCATCAAAGCCATGTCTACCTACAACAGAAAATCATAACCTCTAAAATCTTAGAGAATACCTTGCCAGAGATTCGATACCAACCAAAGAATTTTGTATGCAACTATATTTAGAAAAATCCATTAAATAAAAAATGCAACAACTCAAAAAGAAACTCGATGAATATCCTGTTATGTAACCATTCTGAGATTTGATGCCAATCCATGATGACGACCACAGATTTTTGAGTCTTCATAACTATTCGCTAAGACAACCATATAGATCTACCAAAGGCAATTAAATCGCCAGACAATCCCTTTAGATAT
>VDFB02000013.1:56314373-56350772 GCA_007258455.2 Sequoia sempervirens
GATAGCTAGATAGCAATGTGATAGACATATGCCATAAAGAAGGAAAGAAAGTAGAAGTTGCAATAAACACTACAAAACAGTAAAATGATACTCAACCAAATCACAAAGGAGAGGAGAAAAACATTACCACCTCCGCCCAAAATCTCACTAGCCAAAGGAGGAAAATGCAACCTTGGCAAGGTGTCACCACAACCTCAATTGCACGATGAAGGGAGGTCTCGCAAGACTCCAAGCCCATGCTGCTATGGCTTGCTTCACACTTGCTATGTGGAGTTGATGGAGTGTTGCTACTACAATAGAGTGTTGAAGTGTTGGAAATGCTAAGAGATGGCTTGAGAATGTGTGTAGAGATCAAATGAATTGCTAAGAGATGAGTAAAGAGATTCTAAAGAGATGGATTGAATGAAGAATGGATGAATTTGAAGGAGAGATGAGGAAGAATAAAGCATTTTCAAGTTGGTTCGTTGAAGAGGGATGTTATAATTCATCCCCAATTGGGAGTGTAACACCTTTTCCAACTTTAGATGCAGGAATCTTTCAAGGACTGTAGTGTGCCGCATGGATGTTTGCGTGTTGTGCACGCATCCCTGAAAAATATTCTCCCATCAACACAATAGATAGATGCCAAATGGAAGGAGGAAAGTTGGGTGATGTGGAATTTCACCTTTGGATTTGATTTTCTAAGGTGAGGGTGTGTGAAAGGGGAATTTATGTAAGGGGTACAAATTCACTCCTATACATTTTTCCCCTACTTTATCAAGCACAAGTACTCATGAGTGCTTCTAAAAACTAGATCAAAGAGTTAGTAGGGTTAGAAATTTATACTTGAACTGTTGAGGAAGTAGACCACGATTTGGAAAGCTTGAAAGCATAGGACAGGTAAAGGACTCCATTGGTACGTTTCCTATGGAATTTCAAACAAAAGACTCCATAGCCAGGCTGCTAAACTATGAAACTGCACAAGGTACAATCCCTCAAACCAACGATGGACAAATCCCTTAGGATGAAAGTGTCTTATAGGCCTACAAACCTACAAGGAGGCAACCCCCAAGATCTCTCACATGAGGGAAGCCTCGTGAAGTATGCGCCTTATAGGCCCACACACCTGCAAGAAGGTATCCCCAAAGATCTCTCACATGAAGGAAACCCAGATGAAAGCACCTTATAGTCCCATAGACCTACAATGAGGTGTCCCCTAAGATATATTACATGGAGGAAATGCAAAGGAGGGGACTCCTCAAAGTCAGATTAGAAAGCAACTTCATAGGTGCACCTGGAAAGTGCCATGTTTACTAGTAGATAAAGCATGTCCAAAAACAAAGTGGCCACACAGGCGATCAAGCGGATAGTCACGCAGACCATCAACAAATTGGAAGGTTTTCAAATGGGTCCCTTGGGAACCCAACGTGAAAAGGGGATCCACTCAAGGGATGCACTGTTTGAAACTGCAAAAGAGACATTTTTTCTCAAATTGATTCATCATCAAGGAATCCTTTCAAAATATGTTCACTTCATCAAGGAATTTGAAAGGAAGAAAATTCTCCCTCACAAGGGGAATGCCAAATCTAATTCCACCTCAAAGGAAAGTTCTCAAGTTCTTTCTAAATGCGAACCCATGATGAAGGAAACACATTCCGTTAGGGGTCCTAGTTGTGAATGTAGTTTTTGAAAAAAGAAATGTTCGTAAAGATTTTCAAGAAAATATTCGTTAGCAACAAATGCATTTTTTGAAAATCGTAGCATCATAAAAATGGAGTTGTCACACATGAGAGGGACAATTCAAGTAAAGAAGAGAAAAAGATAAGGAAAGAGCAAAAGATAAATAAACAAAGAACATAGGGGGATCTAGTTTCACGGGGTTAGATATGCTCATGCTTATATAAATAATAGGTAACTACAGTGCAAGGTGAAAGATAATCAATCCCCAACTAGATCAGGAAGAATGCATAAAAAACAAGGTAAAAATAAAAGATTGAGTCAACATGGAAGGGAAACCTAAATTCCCCCAACACTTTGCATCATCCCCAATTTTCCAAAAATCAAACACAAACATAGAAGAATGATGATACAAATAGAAGGTTCACAACACAAAATCACTCTTGTATCCAAGCACCAACAAGGGTGACAAGGGTCATCTAGGAACACGCAACACAAGTATGGGGGAACACATCACAACACACACACACATCTACTCTAAAGATAAAGAAGAGGCCTCCCCATAACACTCATCGACCAAGAGGCCGCCCACTTCTCACTCTAGATCATCATAAGGGGAAGGAGGATGAGCCTACAGTGGTGGAATATTAAGGGGAGGATCTCCCATCCCTCTCACAACAAGGGCTAAGGAAGAAGGCCTTGTAAGGTCTTCTCTACTGGGCTCTTGTGGAGCTATGGTCAGTGACTTTGCAAAAATCGCTAACAAGGTCAAAACTTTGTCCAAAGAGTTGAACATGCACTTTACTAGAGTGCCATGTTGTACCTCAACATATGGAGAGGGCTATGCCCAAGATTCAACACTTGGCTCATCGAGTGACTCGAGAGTGGTGACAAACTCAGGGGAATCCGAGACTTGTCCTGTTACCAAGATAGAACAAGCTAGCGTAGGACCACCCTTCAGAGGAGGTGGGATCCTCTTACACCCTACATTGTTGGAAGGGATGACCTCCACCCTCTATTTCATCAGGGGATGTGAACTCCCCACAAATGAGACAAGAGGCATAGAGGAAGAGGAGGAGAAAATTGTAAAAGACACCACTGAAGTATTTGGCATGTCCATGGGTTTCGGGAAAGGTAGGATGTTCGAAAGGGACATTAACAAGGGCAACTCAACTGAGGGAGTGATGAACACCTACACCTTTTTGGGGTTAGGTGCACTCACAATAGGAGCTAGGGCAATACAAAGCTTGGTTGAACAAAAGTAGAGGTGAGGAGAGAGGAGGACACAACAAGAGGCCCTGATATAGGGGCGATCTTCTTCTCTTCCTTCTTTTGCAAAGCGGTCTACTCAGTCGCAAGACACATAAGGCGATCTATGTGACTCTTCGAGCTGGAGGTCGAGAGCTATGAAGGGATGGAAGACTCCCGCTTAGCCATAGGAGTGTCTACTATATCCATTTCTAGTGGAGGGACAGGGTCTTGAAAGCAAGCAGGAGGAGTGGGTTGAGAAACAATGGGGGGATTCAACTCTAGTGCCTTGGCAGCGAGCCTCTTCCTGTTTACTAATTTTGGAGCAGAAGTGGTGAGAGGCTACAAAGGTTGAGACATAGAGGATTCCCCATGAGGACCTTTTCTCCTACCATATTGAGTGGGCTTAGGCTCCATGGGTAGGACAAAAAGATAAAACATAGGACGCTTAGGCTTTCACCAAGTGGGCACCATAGGATTCTCTCGTAGGCGCGAAACAAAATCTAATGACACCAAAATAGTGTGAGAGTAAGCATCAAGATGAACAGTGGGAGAAGAAGAGGAGGATCCCTAAGAGAATTTCCCTTCTTCTTTCCTTCGAGCCATGGTGGCATCCTTGTTAGCTTTAAGCAAGCCCTATGTGAAATTGTATAGGGTGATGGAGGGTACGATCTCACTCTAGGGTTAAGTGCCCTTTCTTGTACTTCTAATAAGTTTGGTACAAGAGGTCCTTCCTAGGTGGGAGGGGACCAATGGGTGCCAGCCAAAAGTAATCTAATGAGTAACTACCACACTCAACTGGTGGTTTGTAACCAGTGTTGTGGATCACATGTACATAACCCTCATGAATGAATTTCAAACATTTGTGCACAACCAAGGGAACTGCACTCATAAATATTAGTTGTGGGATACCCAAATTCACTCTAAAGTGTTCATACCCTAGGAATGTATCAAACAAAAGGTTTATAGATTTAGGTTTGACAAGAACTAAAAAGCGATACTACCAAGAGGAGGTATGGAAAGTTCGTTGTGCGTACAAATGGTGCTCATAGGTGCATCTTACCCATCCTTATGCAAAAAATTAATTAACATGATCTCCTTGGTTATAATGTTCACCTGAGATGTCAAGTCAATGATAAGACTTGCTACAGTGTTTCCATTGATCTGTGCAGGGATGTAAAGAGGAGACAGTTCTCTATTGAAACTTATCAACAGGTCCTGCGAGGTGAAGGTTATGCTTGGACTACTACTCACATGCTACACAAAGGGGATAGGTTGATGCAGAAAAAGAGGCCATCATACACACTAAATGATACTTTCACAAATCCCCCAAAGGGTTATAAAATAGGATAGTGACCCAATTAAGTTTTTGTTACGCAACACTTACAGAACATTCCAACTATGCCTGCTAGGGGTTACAGGTTGGGTTGCGGGGTGAAAGGCCCCACAATGCTCACACCTACAATGCTCCTAGAACATGAGGAAAGGAACTTTTAATACAACAAGACGAAACCAAAATGGTTCACATCGGGTTCACCAAAAATGTAAGAGAGGGGGACCAACCATGTCAAGGCTCTAGGTCACGAAGAGTTGAGAGTGGAGGGTTGCCTTAACTCACCTCACTTTAAAGGGGTGTTTTGGATAAGGGTCAAGAATGATGAGGAATATAATGTACTTTAATCACTCTTCAGACCTAAAATCCCAATTTAGGCTAGGCAAGCTTGTTTTTAGAGTCAATACTGTACCTCAAACAACTCTCTGTCTGAGGATGACAACAAAGTTCTGGGATGATAACGCGACGTGCTAGCATCTGTACAACCAGAGGACATGAAGTACAATATAAACTGTACCTAAAAATAAACTAACATCCTAGCTAGTTATTCTTAAATGAACAAAAAAAATAATAGAGTACAAGAAATACAAACAAAGATGATAAAGTAGATAGATAAAAGCCAAGGTGACAAATACAATCTCACAAAGGTGCTAGTTCGTAGTTAGCTCCAAACACACATTCACCTACACACAAGAAAGAAGGGAAAATGTTGGGGTTGTATAGGGGTCTGCCTTAGTCAAACCCCCATTTTGGTATTTCCACCTCCATGGACAGCCAAATAGCAACAAGATAGAAATATGCGATAAAGAAGTAAAGAAAGTAGAAGTTGCAATAAACACTACAAAACAATAAAATGCTACTCAACCAAATCACAAAGGAGAGGAGTGAAACATTACCACCTCCATCCAAAAGCTCACTAGTCAATGGAGGAGAATGTGGACTTGGCAAGGTCACCACAACCTCAACTGTGATGAAGGGAGGTCTTGCAAGACTCCAAGCCCACACTATTATGGCTTGCTTCACACTTGCTATGTGGAGTTGATGGAGTGTTGTTGCTGCAATGGAGTGTTGAAGTGTTGGAAATGCTAAGAGATGGCTTGAGAATGTGTGTAGAGATCAAATGAATTGCTAAGAGATGTGTAAAGAGATTTTGAAGAGATGGATTGAATGAAGAATGGATGAATTTGAAGGAGGGATGAGGAAGAATAAGGAATTTTTGGGTTGGTTGGTCGAAGAGGGATGTTACAATTTGTCCCCAATTGAGAGTGTAATGCCTTTTCCAACTTTAGATGCAGGAATCCATTAGGGACAACAACGCGCTACACAGACGTCTGCGCACCACACATGTATCCCCAATAAATATTCTCCCACCGACACAACATACAAATGCCAAATGGAAGGAAGACATTTGGGTGATGTGGAATTTTGCCTTTGTATTTGATTTTCTAAGGTGAGGTTGTGTGAAAGGGCAATTTGCGTAAAGGGTGCAAATTTGCTCCTATACAAAATCTAAAAAATAAGTTTATTAACATGTATATATTATAAATTTAATTAATTTAAATTATTTTTTAATTTTTAATTAAAAATAAAAGAAAAAATGTATAAAATATCTAGATTATATAACTATAGGATAAAAATATCTAGATTATGTTCTCCAAAATATTTATAATTAAAAAAAATATTAATATTTTAATTAATTCCTATGATTTAGAATAGAGCTTATCTCATGTATCAAAAAAATATTTAGTGCTTTTTATTTGAGGAAGAAACGACCCCCAATAATAGGAGAAAAACCTATCAAATAGAAGCCAAACTTCATTGGATTTAGTCTTATTGCAAGTTTTGTTTTCTCCTTTTTTTGATAAGAATAATTTGTCCAATCATAATAGAGAAAAATTGTTTATTATGTTACTATGTTTAAAAATGATCAATTTGAATAATTAAAATATTTGAAACTTTAAAACAATATTTTTTAACAATATTGCATGTTTTTGATTGGTTTAAACTAGACAATTTAATCACCAATTACAAACTACCCCTCCCCTATAGTTGCATGCTAATAACTAATAACACAAAAAATCTTAAATTAAACTGCATCCCTAAATTAACATAGAGAAATAATCTTGAGATATGATTTAACACAATTAAAATAAAGATAAAAATTAAATCTTAAACTTTTTGATTACAAGCATTACCATTATTCTAATTTTTCAAAATTTATTAACTTCAAAACATAAATAAATAAATAAAAATAAGAATTAAGTTGAAATAATTAATATTGTTATAATTATTAATTAAATTATAATTCTAATCCTAATTATTATTTATTGTAATCCTAAAATATTATAAATATGATTAAGATTAGAATTAGAATTAAGAATGAGGTAAGAGAACTTGTGGTTAGAACTATTCAAAATAAAAATAAATTAACAATTAAATAATAATAATAATAATAATAATAATAATAATAATAATAATAATAATAAAAATATGATTAATATTTATAATACTATTCTAGACTCCAAAATTTTCATATTTTATTCATCTAGTATTTTTATTCTAGATTATATTCTCAATGTTAGTTCATAGGATTTTTTTTGCAATGTTAACACTACAATTATTTACTAACTAATCATCAATTGATCAATATTTGACAAATATTGGTTCTAATGAAGAGATCTAGTTGTACTTGTGTCTACTAGATCAATCAAACTTGAAGCCAACATCATCTAGAAAAGTTATAATTTTCTAATAATATATTTGACTCCAACTATTGCCACTCTATCTTCAATTGTTATGTCATAACTCATGTACCATTGAAAAAATAAATACAATTATTATAATGCTATGAAGGCGAGTATTCCCACTACATAATACTTTTTTTATAATATTTTACTTGAATTTTAGTTTCTATTTTTTTAGTAGTTTTGATTCAATTTTTAGTTTTTATATTTTACTTTAAAATGAAGAATATTTGTAAAGTATTCATTCTTAATTATATATATAGATCCATTTATGAACGAAAGTTTAGGGTTATGAATTTCAATATCAAGTTCATGTAGAAGTTTAGGGCTATGAACTTCAAGATTAGGGTCAAACAAAATTTTAGGATCTTGAATTTTAGGATTAGGCTCATAATATAAGAATTACTCTTGTGAGGGTAATTTTGATCCCATACAAAACACAATCCATGTTTATATCTAGCAAATCTCTTTTGATGTAAGTTGTGATAGAAAAATTATGAATTGGATCATAGTGTACATTAAAATAGAATATTTCCACCCCACACAAAGCTAAGATATTTTCTTTTATCAATTTCAATATATTTTTTAATGCTCATTTAGAAATATCTATTTATTTAGGTTAAATTTAATTTTAACATGTTTTTAATATTTAATTAGCTTAAGTATTTCAAGGATGTATTTTTCCATTTTTTAATTATCTTGAAATCTTTTACCAACTAATGGAATTTGACTTAGAATTGTATTAAAGTAATTTCAAGATGTTTTTTAAATGAAACTCTTTATATATATCATATTATTCATTTATATTTTGAGTTATATGTAAGGTTTGGCTCCTTCCTTGATCCTTATCCATCATCATTTATCCTCACCTTCATGTAATTTCATACATTCAACCTTATTCTTGCCTTATTTACACATATTAACCTTTTCATTAGCTTGTGTTTGCATGCACCTAATCCCTACCTCAATATATTGTATTTATCATTACATGACAATCATATGATGTGAGAGTGTGCTCTCACATGAAGTGAGATTGATTCCTATTTAAAAATTATAATTTATAATTACCAAATCCAACCCTTTCCTACTATTCATTAAGACCAAATTGGTGCACATTTGTGTGACTATCTGTTATGTATTTTAAAGGATATTTTTTTCATTTATCAAAATCAAGAAGAAATCAAGTTTCACTATAGATCATTCACAATACAAGGAATATATTCTAATAGAAATGTTTCCCTTTAGACAATTAAATGAACTAGTATTTTTTTCAAATCATATAGTACATTGTGTTGGTATGTGGTGACTAATCATGCTATATTGTACACTCTTCGTGTATAGTGTCATCACTGAAAAAGGAAAAATCACTAAAAAGAGAAATAAATAAAAATGACTTTGTTGAACCCTAATATGAAAGCTTCTAAGCTTGTTATAAGGGGTTGGGATGGGAGTTACAGCATGATGAAAAAAGGTGATTATTCATGAGATTGTAATAAGTTTTGCACTGGATAATAAAATCATTGGATGGTTGTGGTTTTGTGGATGTAGTTCGGATTGGGTGAACCATGTTAAATTCTTTGTGTCAATTTTTCTGTGTGTGTTTTATTTCTCTATTTTATTGATTAAATCTACATTTAACTTGTTAGATATTTGACTTCTAACCCTAACAAGTGGTATCAGAGCAGGTTGTTTTCAGTTATCCTCTGCAGGAAGGTCTCACGGTTGAGTGGGAGAAATGGAAGATGAAGGTAAGTTGAAGATTGAGAAGTTCAATGGGCATAACTATCAGTTATGGAAGATGCAAATGAAGGACTACCTCTATCATAAGGATTTATGGTGACCATTGGAAGGAATAGCCAAGAAATCATAAACAATTATTGATGAGGATTAGAATCTTTTGGATAGAAAGGCATTGGGATCCATTCGTTTATGCCTGGCACAATCAGTGGTAATCAATATTACAACAACAAAGACAACTCAAGAGTTGATGAAAACCGTGGTGAAGTCATATGAAAATATTTCTGCTTCAAATAAGGTATTTCTTATGAAGCATTTATTTAATATGAAAATGGTAGAAGGTGGGTTAGTTGTTGATCATTTAAATGAGTTTAATATAGTTACTAGTCCATTAACTTCTATAAATGTAAAATTTCATGAAAAAGTTAGGGCTCTTTTGATTCTATGTTCTTTGCCTAAAAGCTAAAATAGCTTGCTCATGGTTGTTAGTAATTTTGTTTCTAGTTTGAGTACATTGAAATTTGATGATGTTGTTGGTGTTATTTTGAGCGAGGAAATTCATAGGAAAAGCTTAGGTGGAACATTCACATCAAGTAGTATTTTGAATGCAAAAAGAAGAGGCATAACAAAGGAGAGAGGAAACAATTCTGGAGGTCATGGAAAGTCATGAGGAAAATCAAAGGACAAAAGGTCCCAATCCAGAGAAAGGAAGGATTGTTGGTACTGTGGTAAACTAAGCCATTTAAAGAAAGATTGTTGGTCTCAAAAAAATAAAGGAGACAAAAAGGAAGGAAATAAAGAGGCAAATGTGGTAAGTAATAAATCTAATGAGGATTCTTTGATTATTTCCCTTGATAATATTAATGATTCTTGGGTGTTAGATTCAGTGGCTTCATTTCATGCTACGCCCCATAAAAGTTATTTTCTTGGTTATGTCTAATGGGATTTTGGGTTAGTTTATTTGGGAGATAATGAACCCTGTTAGATTATTGGAAAGGGAAGAATCAAGATTAAGTGGAAAAATGAGAATCATTGGCTACTACATGAGGTAAGGCATGTTCCAAAGTTAAAGAGAAATTTAATTTCAGCAGGGCAATTAGATGATGATAATTGTGTTGTTACATTTAGTGATAAAAATTGGAAGGTTACAAAAGGTGCCTTAGTGGTAGAAAAGGTGTGAAAGTAGGAACCTTATATCTTTGTGCAGGTCATACTATTCCTTCTACTTTAACTATTGCAAATAAAAATCAATGTTCAAGAATAGTTGTAGTTAAACAAGAAAACAATTAGATAGTTGTTGTGGATTCTGAATCAACACTATGGCATAATAGACTTGGGCATATGAGTATAAAAGGTAGTAAAGTACTTCATTCAAAGAACGTTTTACCAGGTCTAAAATGTGTTAATATGGATTTCTGTGAAAGTTGTGGGTATGGAAAACAAAAGAAAGTAATTTTCTCAAGGATGGGAAGCAAAAGAAAGATAAGTTTTCTCAATATGTATTATATTAAAATCATTGATGATGCAACTAGGAAGGTATGGATTTATTTCCTTAGGAAAAAATCTAATTTATTTGAAACTTTTAAAAAATGGAGAAGCTTGGTTGAGAATAAGATGGGTAAAAAGTTAAAATGTCTTAGATCTAATAATGGTGGTGAGTATTGCAACAAAGAGTTTGAAGATTATTGTTCCTCAAATGGTATTCATAGGTAGAAAATGGTTCCAAGGACTCCACAAGAAAATGGAGTGGCTGAGCGCATGAATATAACAATAATGGAGTGTGCACGGACTATGAGATTGCATGTTGAGTTTCCTTTAAACATGTGGAAAAAGGTTGTATACACTATTGTTTATTTAATTAATAAAGGTCTCTCTTATCCTTTGGGTTGTGGTATTCCAGAGGAAGCATGGACATGTAAGAAGGTGAGTTATTCTTTTCTCAAGACCTTCGGTTGTGAAGCATTTGCACATGTAGATTCTAAAAATAGAGCCAAGCTTGATGCAAAATCAAATAAATGTATATTTGTTGGATATGCAATTAATGAATTTTGTTATAGGCTTTGGGATTTTGAAAATTAGAAAATTGTAAGAAGCAAGGATGTCATATTCAATGAGAAAGTGTTGTACAAAGATTTGTTGCAGTAGCATGAGAAGAAAGAAAATGATTATGCGGTGCTAGATGATACTCCAAACAATGATGTTCCAATGGTTCCTCATGCTCTGCAACAACAACAACAAATACCACAAAATCTAGTGAATGTTATATGATCTTCAAGGATAAGTAGACCTCCATAAAGATTTTCCGCCTCTTTGTATTCTATTTTATTAACTAATGCTAGTGAACTAGAATGCTATGATGAAGCTATGTAGTTGGATACCAAGGTTCAGTGGGAGCATGGAATGGAAGAAGAAATGGACTCCTTGTTGAAAAATTAGACTTAGGAATTATGCAAGTTGCCTATAGATAAAAAGGCTTTACCAAATAAATGGGTTTATAGGTTGAAAGAGGAGGATGGAGGTAAGAAAAGATTTAAAGCCAGGTTAGTTGTAAAAAGATTTGCATAGAAAAAGGGTATTGATTTTGATGAGATTTTTTCTCTGATTGTTAAAATGACTTCTATATGCATTGTTTTAAGTATTGTGGCTACTAAAGATCTACATTTGGAATAGCTCCATGTTAAAACAACCTTTCTCCATGGTGATTTGGAAGAAGAAATATATATGGAACAACCACAAGGTTTTGAGGTCAAAGGTAAGGAGAAACTTGTGTGCATATTGAAGAAAATTTTATATGGCTTGAAGCAAGCACCACAGAAATGGTATATCAAATTTGATAGTTTTATGGCTGAGCAAGGCTACAACTGATGTAATTCAGACCATTGTGTTTATTTTAGGAGGTTAGGTGATGATAGCTACATTATTTTATGTTTATATGTTGATGATATGCTTGTAGCGGGGTCTAACACGAATCACATAAAACAATAGTTAGCAAATTCATTTGCTATGAAGGATTTTGGGGCAATAAAGAAAATCCTTGGTATGAAGATTACAAGAGATAAAAAAAAACAAAAAATGTTTTCATCTCAGGCTGATTATGTTGAAAAGGTGTTGCAAATATTTCATATGGAGAATGCAAAAGTTGTCTGCACACCTTTGACCAATCATGTTAAATTAACTAAGGATATACATGTCCAAAGACACAAGAGTAGGAAGAAAAAATGTCCAAGATACCATATGCTTCAACTATAGGTAGTTTAATGTATGCCATGGTATGCACAAGACCAGATATTGCACATGTTGTAGGAGTTGTTAACAGGTATATGAGTCATCCCAATGTTGAGTATTAGAATGCGGTAAAATGATTCTCAGGTATTTGAGAGGTGCATCCAATAAATGTTTATGTTTTGGGAGCTCTAATACTAATTTAAAAGGATATGTTGACTCATATCTGGAAAGGGATGTAGATACCAGGTGGAGTACCATAGGTTATGTATTTATAGTTGGTGAGACAACAATGAGTTGGATCTTTTGGTTGCAAAAGGTGGTTGAATTATCCACCATGGAGGCAGAGTATGTTGTTACAATAGAGGAAAAAAATAAGATGATATGACTGCAACTTTTCATGGAAGAGTTGGGAAAACAACAAGCCGAAAATTACTTGTTTACAAATAGCCAAACTGTTATACATCTTGCAAAGAATTTGTCCTTGCACTCTAAAACCAAACACATACAGTTGAGATATCATTTCATTTGGTTAGTGTTGGAGGATGGACATGTAATGTAGAAAAGATACATATAGATGCCAATCCAGCAGATATGTTTACGAAGGCGGTGACAAGGGAGAAGTTGAGCTCCTCTTTAGCTTTGGTTTGCCTTCAAGGTTGAATTCAAGTATAACAGAGCAATAGTATCCAAGGTGCTTATTTCCAGTGGGAGTTGTAAGTGTAGCGACATCATCCAGGATTAGTCTCCAAGTGGGAGATTGTTGGTATGTAGTGACTGATCATGCTATACTATACACTCTTCATGTATCACGTCATCACCGAAAAATGAAACATCACTGAAAAGAGAAAAAAAATGACTTTGTAGAACCCTAATTTGGAAGCTTATAAGCTTGTTATAAGGGGTTGGGATGTGAGTTACAGTATGATGAAAAAAGGCAATTATTTGCGGGATTGTAATAAGTTTTGCACATGATAATAAAATCATTGGATGGCTGCGGTTTTGTGGATGTAGCCCAGATTGAGTGAACCACGTTAAATTCTCTGTGTTAATTTTTTTGTGTGTGTTTTATTTCTCCTTTTTATTGATTAAATCTGCATTTAACTTCTTAGATATATGTCTTTTGACCCTAACACATTGCATGGTTCATTTACTACTTTTGATCAATAATCAAAGATCATAAAGATTTTAAATTAGTGAATTTGAATGAAGAGAACTTGACCTTTAAATTCCAAAACCTTCACTTAGATACTTTTAATTCTAATTTTTTAATTCTTATATTACATTCATTAAACACCCCCAAGAAATACAAAGAGGAATGAATTAATAAACAATGCATAGTGAGGTGAACCAAGTCACAAAAGTGTACATAATCTACAAGATAAATTTCACATGATTTAGGAAAAGTCTACACATCTAAATAATTCTAAGGCATATGGGTCATTGCACATAAGTGGATCTAAATTACATAGAATTATGCCAATCAATTATTTCATTTGGTATTTCATCACTATCAAGAGTTAAGCACCCTAATCCTGCATATATGTTTTTGAATAATTGTTGCATGTTTATCTACCTAGATTTGTTATTTAAATTAATTCTACATTTATTGTTCATTTTCATTTAAATACTTAAAATAAATAATTCACTCATGTAAATCATTTTCCCTTCACACATTATATTTAGGTCTTAAAAATTAGCAAGGAAAATACTCTTCAAGTATGTAAATGTACTAAAGTTATTGTGTAAATAAATTGGTTTCTTTTAATGATCTAAATATAAATATCCTTAGAGGAAATGAATAGAATTTGCAATGAGTCTTTAGATGATAAAATAATTCACATTGAATTCCTTTATACAGTAAGAGATAACAACTAATAATGTGAAAAGTATACCAAGTTGGATTATGAAGGGAAAACAATGTGTAAGAATCAACAAATTCTAAATTTAATTTTTTTATGAATATTTCTTATTCAACCTTATTTAATAAAGGATAATTGTACACTATTCACAAAAGAGAGGGTGATATAGAAGTGCACACAATTTTTTTGTCAAAGCTAGCTCCACAACAAGGATGAATAAATATAAATAGGGCAAGACCCACTAAATCCTAGGTAGCTAATGAAAGGAAAAAAAGAGGAGGGTCCTTATCATTAGGATTACCCTAAACTTATCTAGGGATAGATCATGAATTGGACTCCAAATAGTGATGAAACCTTCTTTAGGAGGGCTATCTAAGGGTTGTTTGAATTTATTTTTTAAATAGATAATAGGCTTGTATTGGGAAGCTAATATAAAGTAGTTGATTATGATAATTAATAAGTTTATTCCACCAAATTGTGAAGCAAAATTGAAACCATGTTGCAAGGAGAAGTTATTCCATTCTAAAAAATCCACATCCTTTAACACTACCTTTAACACCACCCTTCTCACCAGCGCAATCCACATCCAACAACTTACCCACAACAACAGTATCATCAATAAACACAATATCCTTTCTCTTTTTCATAGTAATCATAGGGGAGATCACCTTGGTAGAGTTAGAAATTCCCAAAAACTTAGGGACATCTCCATTCTTCATCACAACATTCCACATTTTATTAATTTTATCCTCAATGGATAAGATTCTCCCTTCCAAGTTCTATTTCAAATTAATGGTTTCCTCCGCCACAGTATTAGCCACAATATTAAGAGAGTCCATCAGATCATCAATTTGGCTTTGGATAGAAGGATCCTCAAACTTATTGGCAATACCCTTAATTCTAACATTAGTCCTATTAATCTCATGGAAGAACCACTTAAAATGTTTAAACAACACATTAGCACTATCACGAGCTGAGCCCAACACATCAGACAAATCCTCTCTCTCAAAGTTCTCAATCCCTTTCCCAACAATAATTTCCTCATCAAAAGAACTAACATGAACCTTATTAGGAAAAATATCCTTACCTTTTCCAACAGATACATGAGTCTTCATCTTTTGAATGGAGCAGGTGATTTCCTCTGCAACAACCTTCCTTTTCATCAGCTTATCCACATCCAATTTGCTAGTTCCCATAGGAAGTCCTCCATCCATAGCCCTTTCCTTCCCTTGATTCTACATCTCAATGTCGTCACTTGGAGAATCCTCACCAAAGATACCTCTAGCAAGGGAAAGAGGGAAACCCTTCTCCAAGAGTTGGCCAGTAGTTCTCAACACCCTTCTCTTCCAGTTCCCATCCTCAGTCTCCTATAGTTGTCTAGTCACTGGGGAAGGAGAGGAAGATTCCCCATAAAGCTCATTTTTGTCCTTAACCCCCTTGGAATGAACATTCACTACCACCTCATCACTACATGTCATATAGCCCACTTTGTCATCCAACTTCCTTTTCCTAGTCTTACCCAGAATAGGGGAATTAGGGCCCTCCTCAAAAGAGGCATACGAATCTGGGACATAATCAACATCATCATCCCTATCAGACTCATACTCTTTATTCAAAATAAGCCTCCTCTTCTTAGGTTTTTTACTAACCCTTTCCTCTTCCGACACCATCTGATAACCCTCCCGGGGTTTAGCAATATCTTCCTTCGGGGCACAAGAGGTTTTTGCACCTCATGAAATTTGACATGTTCATAGATTAGGAGAATTAACCCCACATACAGGACAAGGTTTCTGGGGTTTTTCATATGATCCTTAATCCTGAGTCAAGTGGCATCAACAAGTAGTATGGAAAGGAAATCCATTTCTTATGCCAAAAATGGTTAAGCAAAAGGAAATTCTAAGTGTTAATCACCGTATACTTTGCTTCCAATGTGACATACCTCATAATCTCTTCAACAGCATCATGCCATAGCACTTTTAAGGAGCTCCTTTGATAACCACCACTCTTCACCATCTTCACATCATCAACCTTATTCCCTTTAAAGAAAATAGACATCGCAGCCTGCGATTCTTTTTTGTCTTTGAACACCTTCATACCATGCATAGCCAAGCTAGTTATTTGGGCTATGAATTCTTCACCAACCACAACTTCCCTTCCTCCCAAATTCAGGGTTCTCTCATTCCACCCTTGAGTAATCAGATCAGTGACCTGGGGTTGTTACCATGAAGTTTTACCATATACAGAGTTAAGCCACTCTTGTCTAAAATCTCCTACACCTCCTTCCTCTGCTTAGCAGAAACTCAAAACTTAGGTTCAGTGTAGTTTCTGTCCCCACCCATCGTAGAAGACTTAACAAATAGAGGCCAAAAACAAAGTAGAAACCTCAAGAAACTAAGACAGATACCACCCAAAGAAGAATTATAAAACAAAAGACTTTGGAAACTAAGATGAATATCACCCAAAATCTGTGCAAAGCCAGTAGAAGGAAATATATGAAATGATGAACTTGAACTCCGGTCCATGTGAAAGTCGTCCCCCATACTTAAAACTTGAACATCCCCATTCATAAAATTAGGCCAGGTGAATAAGGACATGCACAACTCAATGCAAAATAAGATCAATAGCAACTTGAGATTAGCATTCATTGTTAAAAATAGTCGTTGCCTCAAAAGGAATAGGATCATTTAAATCCCACTCCTTTCTTTCTCTAACACCAAAGTTAGTGAAAAAATCAGCTAACTTACATTTCCCTCTCTCAATATGTGGGAGATATAAAAAGTATCAAAGTAATTGATAATTTCAATGGAGTCCTTGACCAGAGCCTCAATAGTCCAAGACAGAGGTGAAGCATTCTTCATATTATTTATAATTTTTAGAGAGTCACCCTCCAACTAGAACTTCCTATACCCTTTGCTTTGAGCCATTTTGAGTCCATGATAGGCTGCAGCCGCCTCCACATAGTGGTTTGTTTGGATTCCCAAAGGGAGTGCCACAGCTAAGACGAGCCTACTTTTAGAACTTCTAATCACTCCCCCACATCCTATAGGTCCTGGATTTCCTTTTTCCATGCCATCAAAATTTATCTTAACCCAACCATCTGGTGGCGCCTTCCAAACAACATCTTCTCTTGAAGATTTCCCTTTAGAGACCATAAGAGAAATACCACAAGGCAACTTCCACTTTTGTGCAATAGAGATATCATAGGAACAAAGAGTAATATTTTGTCTAGCATAAAAGGAGATCCTAGAAAGAAATTGTTCCTTAAGTTGTGCATTTTGATGCTATGCCATGTTCTAAATTCAAATTTCAAATTTGGAGTAAATTTGGGTCAAAATATGATAAGGTGGCATAGTGGAGAATACGTTTTAAATGAAAAATCCTAAAAAAGAAAGAGAGGATGTGGGTTTCTTGGAGACCTCCAAATTGAATTGTAACTTCCAATTTGAAATTCCATAACTCATAAAAAATAGGGATTTTGGAGGTGGGCGCCTAGTTTGAAAAACTCAGAGTTTTGCTTTATTCAAGAAAGCAAGAATGCATTAAAAGCATTGTCATCCACTCAAAGCATGTCTTGGAGTTTGAAAGGCATATTTTATTCCATTTTATTAATGAAATTTAATCTAATTGGAGAGTTTTTGGAGGTAGGCATTGATTTTTTGGATTGTGTTTTGGAATGTGATGAAATTCCTCCAAACACACTCAAATTATATTTCAAGAGGAAAGATGGATTGGATAAAAGGAAAAATCAATTCATTTTTTAGCTCTCTTTCTCCATATTGGAAGACACAGGGAGGCATGGTATACCTCCAAGGAGGGGTTTTAATGGTGTTGTTTCAGATTGGAGTTGGTTTACAAAGGCACAAACATCATCAATATTTGCAGATTGAAGGGGTGTGATTGTTGAGAGCAGTTTATTGTTGCAGGTGTTGGAGAGTTTGAGGAAGGATTATGGAAGCCATATGTTGTTGTACTACAGAATTATTGCAGGTCTAAAATTAGACCTAAATCATATTAGGATTATGTAATGAGGAGCCAATAGGCTTGGCCTATTATTTTGTAATGTTGTTTTAGATTTCAATGAGAAATTCTATGATTTTGCTTGCATAAATTGGATGTTTAGATCAATCCTATTTTATGATGTATAAATGAGATTGGTGGAGGTTGATTATTGGTTTGAATATCAATTTTGAGACTAATTTTATCATCCCAAGAGGCTGCAATAGTGGTAAAATCAGTTTGGAGAAGAATTTGTTGTTGTTGCAGGCAGTTTTGAATGAACAAACTAGTGTTCATGCTGCATATTTTAAAATTTGATTTGTTGCATTTCCAATGCATTTTATTTTTTTGAGAGTAGTTGTATGAAAAATGGTGTATGTGTGTCATCCTCTTACATGAGTGGTATCAAAGCAAGAGTTTTTGAGTGTGGAGGCCGAGCGCCAAACGTGAGGTAATTTGCACAAAGACCTAGGGGTAGAATGTGTGATTTGTGTGTAGATATATCACTGAATGTGAGGCATTCTATACTTGAGAGGTTGAATATTGAGAGTGTGTGGAAATTTTTTGAAGAAATTTCAAAGAAGAAAGGTAACAAGTTTTTCATAGTTGTGTATTCAAGTGAACAGGATGGAGAAAATATTACAGAAGTATGCTTTGAGAATAGTATGAAGAAAAATGGTGAGATTGTAGTAAAGGATGAGAAGGAAGAAAAAAGTGCAGCAACAAACACAAAAGAGTTAGTGAAATGGAGGAAATTGAAGAAAGGGAAAACCAAGTTGTAGCAGTTAAAAAATTTAAGGTAAAACTTGCATTTGTGAGTTCATTGATGATTCTGGTTTGCATGTGAATGCCATGAATGGGATGGATGGATGTGAGGAAGTTGAAAATTATGCCACAATAGTAAGGAAAAGAGAAATATCAGATTTTGATGAGGTTAGAACCAAATCTGATTTTTATTTGATTGATATGACGAGTGATAGAGAAGAAAGAATTGCAGCAATGAAAGTAGTTGATGAAAAGTTTAATCTTCTTGAATGTTATTATAAAAATGGATGTGAGTATAATGAAGTTGCAAAAAAAAAATGTAAGGAAAGACTTTAGTGTGGAAATCTCTTTCCTAATGTCAATTCATAGGGGAACAATGCAGGAGTACTTTTAGTTTCAAATTACAGAACATTAAGAATCAAACATTAAAGGATAGAACAAAATAGGCAATAATATCAACAGAGATTGGACACCAAGTTTACCTGGGAAAACCCTTTCGAGAGAAAAAACCACCACCAAAGAAAGATCACATTATTCATAGTAAAAGAGATTAAAATAAAGTTATAGAACCCTTCTTCATAGGTATTTGTTCTTTGATATTACACATCATTACAATCAAGCCAACCATAGTCAATCACAACACCATTACAATGTTCTTTCAACATATAGTACACGCTCAACTGAAACCATTTTTTTCTTTTTTAACATGAAACCCAATCGGTCTATTGTTTCACCTATACACACAAAGAACCTTCGATCTCCAAGAATATTTTGTCCAAACTGATTTATTTTGTTCAACTGTTGACATTATTCCACATTGGTGTGGAATATAAATAGACAATAGTTTAAATCAAAAAAACCTAAAGACTTTACATGTCCGTGAGTTAGACCTTTTGTTATTCACTCGATTTTACCTCCACAACCTCAATACATCCATCGACATGGCTCCGACAAAGTGATCACCCATCGACATGTCACATAAAACTCTAACTTCATAACCTCCACCAAAAGGTTAGGAATTTCCCGATCCCCGTGACTAGCCGATACCACTATCACCTATTTGGAGAAAACTCGAACATCGTAACCTCCACAACTAGTTAGAGAATTCCCAAATTCTAGAGTTAAAGAAAACAACGATGTTGTGACCAACACACTATCACCAAGTTAGAAACTTTTAGAACCCCATGACTTAGGTTACAATGTTACGAACTCTAGTGATCAACCGACAATGAAGACCAAGCAAAGGAAAAATATGCTAAGTCTTTAACAAAGATTCAAGCCAACAAGTTGAGGCACAATTTTCTAACAATAACCCACTTGATGAAGATTTACTGGATTCCTCTAAACTCGAAGTTAATGAAGGTTATGGGCTTCAAGGCCCATCGAACTAGCACACCACCTGTACTTGTCTGTGCTTATGGGCTTTGTCAATGCATCTGCAATATTTTCTAGAGTATCCACCTTTTCTAAGTTGACCTCTCCATCCTCCACCATATCTTGTACAAAATGATACTGCACATCAATATGTTTTGTCCTGGCATGGAAAACTAGATTTTTTGCCAAACAAATAGCACTCTGACTGTCACAACAAACTAAAATTTTCCTTGTATTGAACCCAATATCAGAACACAAACATTTAAGCCATACAACTTCTTTGCAGGCTTGTGTTTTTTCCATGTACTCAGCTTCAATAGTGGATAAAGCGACTACAACCTATCACTTACTCATCCAACTAACTACACCACCATTCAACATGAAAATATATCTACTAGTGGATCTTTGGCTGTCAATGTCCCCTGTCCAATCAGAATCCACATAACCTTGAATGCTGAGAGAATGGTGTGATCCAATTGAGTTACCATGATAACACAAAGTGTACCATGATGTACCTCTTAAATATCTAGAAACTCTTTTCACAACATCCCAATGTGGCCTTCTTGGATTCACCATAAACTGGTTAATAACTCCCACTACTTGGGCAATGTCTAGCCTTGTGTAGAACATTGCATACATTAAACTGCCAACTGCACTTGTATAAGGCACTCTAGTCGTGTCCTCCATCTTAGTAGGAGATTTTGGACAATCTTCAATAGATAGTTTCATTCCCTATAAAACTGGAAGAACTAGCTGCTTGCAATCAGTCATACCAAATTTCTCCAGAATAGTGTTAATATACTTACTCTAGCTAAGCCAAAGTTTTTTGCTCTTTTTGTCCTTGGTTATTTCCATCCCCAAAATATACCTAGCTACACCAAGATCTTTCATTTTGAACTTTGCAAGCAACTAAGATTTTAGATCAAAAATCATACACTTACTATTCCCTATGAACAACATATCATCAACATAAAGGGAAATAATAATAACATGATCATTTTCAGTCTTGTAGTACAAACAATGGTCAGATTTTGATCTTACAAATCCCAATGAAAAAATGAATGTGTCAAATTTATGGTGCCACATTCTAGGTGACTGTTTCAAACCATACAGAGATTTCTTTAACTTGCAAACTAGATTTTCTTTACCTTTTACCACAAAGTGTTTAGGCTAGGACATATAGATTTCTTCTTCAAGATCTCCATGAAGAAACACTGTCTTCACATCCATTTGTTCAATTTCTAAGTCATACGTTGCTGCAAGTGACAAAATAAATTTGATAGATGTCAGCTTAACTACAGGAGAAAATATTTCTCCATAGTCAATTCCCTCTACCTGGGAATATCCCTTCACAACCAACCTTGCTTTATACTTTTCAACATTGCTATTCAAACCAGTCTTCTTCTTAAACACCCACTTACAACCAATGGCTTTTCTTCCTTCAGGCAAGGGCACCAAACTCCAAGTTCCATTCTTCTCTAATGATGTCATTTCTTCATTCATGGCTTCCAACCAAGAGTTTGAATTAGGCATTCTAATTGCCTCTTTAACGGTCGTAGGCTCATCAGTGCCAGTAATTAAAGCATAGGAACAATTTGAATCTACCATAGAAAACCCATAGCTTTCAGGTTGACGGTTTTCACGTGTAGACCTCCTCACAGGCTAAGGCTGAGGTTGTGGTTCTTCTTCTTGTTCAGAACTCTTAGAGCTGCTCAATCTCTCCTCAGATTCAGGTACACCATCGATTTTTTGTTCCTCTTTTTTAGGTGTTAGAGGAACTTCAACACAATCATTTTTATCCTTGACTACAAATCCATTGAAAAATGTTTTAGCGCACGAAAGATTACACTTCTGTTGTATACCACCTTTTTAGTCATGGGATTCCAAAGCTTGTATTCTTTCACACCAATGTCATAGCCAATGAAGATACACTTAACAACTTTGTTCTCCAATTTAGTTCTCTTCTCATTTGACACATAAACATATGCTTCATAGTCAAAGACACAAACATGTCTCAGAGAGGGCTTCTTACCATACCAAGCTTCCATAGGTGTTTTGTCAACAAGTGTTGAAGAAGGAGATCAATTTACCAAGTAACATGTAGTTACAACCTCATCCTAGAACTTCTACTTTAGACCAACACTGCTCAACATACTTCTTGCTCTCTCCATCAATGTCTTGTTCAACCTTTCAACAACTCCATTTTCTGCAGAGTGTAAGGTGTTGTTTTATGCCTTTTAATTCTATGGTCTTTGCAATACCTTTCAAAATTTGCAGAACAAAATTCACCACCATTATCTATCCTCAAGCATTTTATTTTCTTAATAATCAAGATTTTTGGATAAAACTGTGCGCGATTTTTTTCATCAACGTTTTGGATCATACTCCATGATCCATCATCAAGATGATTAGCAGATAGAGAGAGAAATGAAGAATAGATAGCAGACTTGGATAGAAATAGAGGAGAGGGTGGTGAGGGAAGGTTGTAAGGCACATGAACCAAAAAGATGAGAAAGTCAAGGGGAGGAGAAAAATGATTGGAGAAATTGCAAAGAAGAAAATTAATGAGAGAACCTAAAAAACACAAAACTAATTCAGCAAAAGGACTTGAGAACCTTTACATTAAAGAAGAGATTCCAGAACCAACTAAAGAAATTCATAAATGAGAGGGAAAAATTCAAAAGAGAACACTAGGGTAAAAATAGAATTCAAAGTGAACAATTGAAAGGAGAAAGAAAGAGACAAAGGTAAAAATATAAATTGAGAAAAAAACATGATAATCAAAATCAATAAGAGAAAGATACAAGATTAAGAGAGAATTAATAGGAGACACAAAAGTAAAAATTACTAAGTGAAAAAAACCAATTTAAGAGACGTTTATCTAATCTTAAAATAGCTCAAATCTTAAATTAAACCATAAAAAAGACAAATTTAAGAGAAACTTAATATGTAAATATAATGTTTACCACTATTATATAATTCTATGGGGTTCATAAAATCCAAAGAAAAATATAATGTTTAAATATTATATAAATTTAATATGTAGAGAATGAAGTAATTATACATAAATAAGAGAGAAAGACAAGTTTAAGAGAAAACCTAATAAGGTTTGATGATTCAAAACAAAATAAGGGAAGAGGTAGATTTAAGAGAAACTTAATAGGGGATATAAATTATAAAAAGAATTTGATCAATTGATATTTAGGCTGGATATTTAAATAAATTAAAAAATGTTTATTTAATCTTAAAATATCTCAGATCTTAAATTAAAACATAAAATATTGGTAAATATTATATTTATATATTAAATCTCCTATTTAGGGGTTCATAAATTCCAAAGAAAAATATATTGTTTAATTATTATATAAATAAATATGTGGTGAATGAGATAATTATACATAAATAAGTGAAAAAGACAAGTTTAAGAGACACCATAATAAGGTAAGATGATTCAAAACAAAATACGGGAAGAGACTGATTTAAGAGAAACTTAAAGGGAGATAAAATTATAAAAAGAATTTGATCAATTGATATTTAGGCTAGATATTTAGCCTAAATATCAACCTTAAATAAAAATCTAACCTGAAATAGAATTTTAAATCATAAAATAAAACAAAAACAAATTTAAGAAAAAATTAATATATAAATATAATATTTGCCATTATTTTATAATTTGATGCTATAAATAAATTATCTTAGGATATTATATAATTTAAATATTGAAATAACAATAAAAAAATATAATATATTATCTTAGGATATTCTATAATTAAAATATTGAAATAACAATAATTAGTAAAATAATGGCTATAAGAAATTTAATATATATATATATATATATATATACATATGAAATTTAATATATACAGTATTCAATAACATAATTCTACAAAAATAAGTGAAAGAGACAAATTAACGAGAAGATGAAATAAGGTTAGGATAATTCTAAATAAGATAAGTGAAAAGGACAAATTTAAGAGAAACTAAATAGGAGATATAAATTATGACAAGAATTTGAAAGGAGAAATTAAGATTAAGAACATGAAGGAAACAAATGAAATATCTAGTACCAGAAAATGCAACCCAATAAATAAAACCAAAAACGAGACACAAATCAAAACAAATAAACAAGAATGAAGAAGAACAACGAGAATAAGAGATAAATAAGAGAAAAAGAAGTGGGAATACGAGAAGAAAAGGATGAGGGAAAGAGAAACGAGGAAGGGCAAGAAAGTGGGAGGAACATGGAAGAGAAAGGAAGGGAAAGCACAAGTGGGATGAGGAGGAAGGAGAGCAAACCGGGAAACTCGAAAGAGCAGGGGAAGGGGAGAACCGAGCAAGGTGTGAAGGGGCAGGGTTGGCACAGCCAGACAGGGGAGAGGGGATTACGAGGGATTAGGAGGGAGGGCATTAAGGTTGTTAAGGAGGGATTTCCAAGTGAAACTCAAAGCCCAACCTCCATCTCGATTAAGGTTGGAGGGGTGATTATTGATTTCAATGGCCTCTTTGAGTTCTCTCTTGAAGAAGTTGTCTTCATTGAACAAGATTTTGGTGTCTTCTAAGACAATATGATGCTTTGTCTTGAAGGAGTGTTCAGCTAGAGCAGATTTGGTTATACGTTCATGTCTTATGTCAGCACAGTGCTCTTTGATTATTGTGTTGATGGAGTGTCTTGTTTCTCCAATGTAGGGGATACCGCAGGAACACGACACTTTATAGACACCGGATTTGAGGAAATTATCTTGGGGGTCTTTGGGGGAAGAAATGTGGTTCCTAACGGTGAAGATGGGCTTGAAAGTGTAATTGATGCCTTTTTTGAGGAGGATCTTAGCAATTTTTTGTGAGACACCCTCAACATAGGGGAGGGTGGCTAAGGGAAGGGAAGGGGGGCGGGAAGCTGATGGTTGGAGAGTGAGCCTTGCTTTGGCTTGGCTGATTGCTTTATTGATTTGTTTCCTTTTGTACCCATTTAAATATCTAGCCTAAATATCAATTGATCAAATTCTTTTTATAATTTATATCCCCTATTAAGTTTCTCTTAAATCTACCTCTTCCCTTCTTTTGTTTTGAATCATCAAACCTTATTAGGTTTTCTCTTAAACTTGTCTTTCTCTCTTATTTATGTATAATTACTTCATTCTCTACATATTAAATTTATATAATATTTAAACATTATATTTTTCTTTGGATTTTATGAACCCCATAGAATTATATAATAGTGGTAAACATTATATTTACATATTAAGTTTCTCTTAAATTTGTCTTTTTTATGGTTTAATTTAAGATTTGAGATATTTTAAGATTAGATAAATGTCTCTTAAATTGGTTTTTTTTCACTTAGTAATTTTTACTTTTGTGTCTCCTATTAATTCTCTCTTAATCTTGTATCTTTCTCTTATTGATTTTGATTATCATGTTTTTTTCTCAATTTATATTTTTACCTTTGTCTCTTTCTTTCTCCTTTCAATTGTTCACTTTGAATTCTATTTTTACCCTAGTGTTCTCTTTTGAATTTTTCCCTCTCATTTATGAATTTCTTTAGTTGGTTCTGGAATCTCTTCTTTAATGTAAAGGTTCTCATGTCCTTTTGCTGAATTAGTTTTGTGTTTTTTAGGTTCTCTAATTAATTTTCTTCTTTGCAATTTCTCCAATCATTTTTCTCCTCCCCTTGACTTTCTCATCTTTTTGGTTCACATGCCTTACAACCTTCCCTCACCACCCTCTCCTCTATTTCTATCCAAGTCTGCTATCTATTCTTCATTTCTCTCTCTATCTGATAATCATCCTGATGATGGATCATGGAGTATGATCCGAAATGTTGATGAAAAAAATCGCACACAGTTTTATCCAGAAATCTTGATTATTAATGATCATGGACTGTGGAAAAAAAATGTTATTATTTTATTTTCTTATCAGTCTGGTTTTCAACCAAGTTCTTGAACTCTTTAAACCAACTGAACACTTCCGATTTACTTTTTAGAAAACATACAAATGCACTTCTTGAATAATCATCAATAAAGGAAACATAATATCTTGACTTCGATAATGAAGGAACATTTACTGGACCAAAAACATTAGAGTGAATATAATTCAAAACACCAGAAGATTTGTGAGGACTAGAGTAAAAAGAAACACGGTGATGCTTTCCATATATATAATGTTCACAAAATTCAAATTCCATGTTACAATCTTCAAGCCCCTCAACCAGGTTTTTATTTTTCAAGTCTTTTAAGCCTATCTCACCAATGTGATCGAGCCTTTGATGCTAGAGCATAGTCTTCTCTATAGAGAGTTTAACTTGCAAAGAATTTTCCCCTATAGGAACTTTAATCTCCTTTACATGAACAAAAATTTGTGACTTTGCAGAGACATTGTTGCATTGAACAACAAGTGTGTCCAACTTGTATAGAGTACCAATTCAAGCACCCCTAGCCAACACTATTGAGCCTCTAGTCATTTTACAACCATTGCTTGAGAATGAAACTTTCAATCCAACATCATTCAACTTGCTTACGAAAGGTAAATTCTAAGCCAGACCTGGTATATGCATTATGCCATTAATTCCCTTAATTCTTTCATTCAGAAACTGAATTTTGACTCTTCCACGACCAATAATTTCTAGAGATGAATCACCTGCTAAATACACCTTTCCACCATCATATTCTTCATACTTTGTGAACCGGTCTCTATGAGATGTCATGTGGAAAGATGCTCCAAAATCTATCAACCGGACATCATCGGATGCCTAAGTTTCCAAGGCTACAATGAAAGCATCTGCTTTTCTCTGAGAAGAATCATTATCAGAAGAGTTCTTCTTCTTCTTCTTCTTCTTCTTCTTCTTTTTCTCCTCTTTGTAATCCTTTCAGACATGACCAGGCTACCCACAGTTCCAAAACTTCACCTTGGAATTTTTTCTAGGAGACTTTGATCTCTCTTTGATTTTGATTTATACTTCTTGTCTTTCTTCTTGCCTTTCTCCTTCAATCTGCCATGAATAGAAAGAGCCTCCTTCGCCATCTTAGAATATTTTCTTCTCATCTCTTTTGAAAACAAAGAAGCAACCACATCTTCCATCTTGAAAGTGATTGTTGTTCTCCCAATCACCATCACTAAATGATCCCAAGAATTAGGAAAATAATACAACAAGAGCATACAACGATCTTCATCATCTATCTTCACATTCACAAATGTTAACTAAGCAATAAGCATGTTGAAATTATTCAGGTGATCATCCATAGACACCCCTTCCTCCATCTTCAAAGAGTACAACTTCTTCCTTAAGAATAACTTATTCACCAAAGACTTACCCTGATAAATGTCTCCAAGCTTCTTGCACAAAGAAGATGCAGTCTTCTCTTCATGAAAATTCAAGAGAATTGAGTCTACTAAATAGAGTCTTATCAACCCTTTTTCTTTTTTTTTCTGCGAGATCCCAATCTTCTTGCTCCATGCCTGAAGGTTTCATTCTAGATACAACAAGCCAAAGATCACAATCCACCAACAGATCTTCCATTTTGAGTTTCCACAACTCAAAATTGCTACCATTGAATTTCTCAAATTCAATCTTTCTTGACGTGCTTGCCATCTTGATCTGAAATTGAGATTACCAACTTTCTACAAAACTCCCACTTTAGAATTGACACAAAAAACCAACCCAACCCACAAGGATAACACAACTGGCTAGACTCTGATACCACTTTTAAGGAAAGACTCTAGTGTTGAAATATCTTTCCTAATGTCAATTCATAGGGGAACAATGCATTTAACAAAAATAGTCAAGAGGAAAACCCACCACCAAAGAAAGATCACTTTATTCACAATAAAAGAGATTACAATAAAGTTATAGAACCCTTCTTCACAGGTATTTTTTCTCTGTTATTACACAACAACATTACAATCAGGTCAACCACAGTCAATTACAACACTGTTACAATGTTCTTTCAACATACAGTACATGCTCAACTAAAACCATCTATTTTTTTCAACATGAAACCCAACCGATCCACTGTTTCACCTATACACATAAAGACCCTTCGATCTCCAAGAATATTTTGTCCAAACCGATTTAGTTCATTCAACTATCAAATAATTTCAACCATCAACATTATCCCACATTAGTATGGAATATAAACAACCAATAGTTTAAATCCAAAAACCTGAAGACTTTACGTGTCCACGAGTTAGCCCTTTTGTTATTCACTCACTTGTACCTCCACAGCCTCAATACATCCATCGACATGGCTCCAATAAAGTGAACACCCATCAGCATGTCACATAAAAATCTAAATTCATAACCTCCACCAAAAGGTTAGAAGTTTCCTGATCCTTGCGACAAGTTGATACCACTATCACCTAGTCGGAGAAAACTCGAACTTCATAACCTCCACAGCTAGTTAGAGAATTCCCAAATTCTAGAGTTAAGGAAAACAAAGATGCCACGACCAACACATTGTCACCACGTTATAAACTTTCTGAACCATCCGACTTAGGTTACAAAGTTACAAACTCTAGTGATCGACTAACAATGAAGACCAATCAAAGGAAAAATACGCTAAGTCTTTAATAGAGATTCAAGCCAGCAAGTTGAGGCACAATTTTCTAACAACAAAGTCCTTTGGAGGACATAAAAGGAAAAGATAGAGATTATTTATTGATGAAGATTGTAGAAGTAGATGCAAAGTGGAATGCATTGATTGCAGGTAGAGAAAAAGCTGCAACAGAAGATAAAGAGGTAATTTTAGTTTTTAGTACATGTTTTGATGATACTAAGAATGTAAAAGTAAAGTCAAAGAAGGTCCTACAAGAATAAATCATTTGGAAGCAAATGAGAGTGGTGAACAAATTGAGGTGAAAATGAAGTTTTCCTATGATTGTTTGATTGGAAGTATTGAAGATGAAGATTCTTTGATAATAGAGCTTGACTATTTGTTACAAAATGTTGAGAATGAATCTATGGATTATGGTACTAACATTGAATTGGGTGTTGAAGATCAAATTGCAGCAGAATTATGTCTTTTTGAAGGAATAATAGGAGTGACAAACCACATTGCAAACTAGGTAAAGGAGGAGGAAAAAAGGTAAAAAAACAATAGAGGAAATGAAGTACATTTTTTTATATTTTTGATTGTTAATTATGATGAAATATATTGGTGGGAGGTCAGATTAATTCTTTTGAAATACATGAAGGGTAGAGGAGTAAAGATGAAATGATATAATACTATAATCTTGTAGAATTTGATGAATAAGAAGATCCAAATAGAAAAAGAAATGAGATGGATCCAAGATAGACACAAAGTATATAAATGTTTATGAGTTTCACTCATGAAATATTTCTTTTCTACCATTGGTGTCTGATGCAGGAGCATCCATGGCATGGTGGCTATCATATGTCAACAAAAGGGGTTTGATTTTAATTTCAATTTTTGGTGTGCTTTGAATTTCATATTTTGTCTCATGAAATTCTTATTTTGTTGTGCATTTTGATGTTATGCCACGTTATAAATTCAAAATTTCAAATTTGGAGTAAATTTGGGTCAAAATAGGATAAGGTGGCATAGTGGAGAATATGTTTTAAATGAAAAATCCCGAAAAAAGAAAGAGAGGGCATGGGTTTCTTGGAGACCTCCAAATTGAATTACAACTCCCAATTTGAAATTCCATAACTCCTAAAAAAATAAGGATTTCGGAGGTGGATGCCTAGTTTGGAAAAATCAAATTTTTGCTTTATTCAAGAAAGCAAGAATGCATTAAAAGCATTGCCATCCACTCACAAGATGTTTTGGAGTTTGAAAGGAATATTTTATTCTATTTTATTGATGAAATTTAATCTAATTGGAGAGTTTTTGGTGGTGGGCATTGATTTTTTGGAGTGTTTTTTGGAATGTGATGAAATTCCTCCAAATGCACTCATATTTCATTTCATGAGGAAAGATGGATTGAATAAAAGGAAAAACCAATTCATTTTTGAGCTCTCTTTCTCGAGATTGAAGAGGAAAACATAGGGAGGCATGGTATACCTCTAGGGAGGGGTTTTAATGGTGTTTTTTTAGATTGGATTTGGTTTACAAAGGCACAAGCATCCTCAATAGTTGTAGATTGAAGGGTGTGATTGTTGAAAGTGGTTTATTGTGGCAGATGCTAGAGAGTTTGAGGAATGCTTGTGGAAGCCATATGTTGATATACTACACTATTATTGTAGGTCGAAGATCAGACCTAAATCATATTGGGATTATGTAATGAGGAGCCAATAGGCTTGGCCTATTTTTTGTAATGTTTTAAATTTTAATGAAATTCTATGATTTTGCTTGCATAAATTGGGTGTTTAGATCAATCCTATTTTATGACATATAAATCAGATTGGCGGAGATTGATTATTTGTTTGAATATCAATTTTGAGACTAATTTTATCAGTCCAAGAGGCTGCAATATTGGTAAAATCATTTTGGAGAAGATTTTGTTGTTATTGCAGGTGGTTTTGAATGAACAAACTAGTGTTCATGTTGCAGATTTTTAAATCTGATTTGTTGCATTTCTAATGGATTTTATTTTATTGAGAGTAGTTGTATGACAAAGGGGTTATGTGTGTTATCCTCTTACATTATCTTTCATGATTCTATGGTGGACTAAAATTTTCCATGGTTCATCTTCACTCATAGCCTAAACAATCCATTTTTCCACAAGGAAAATCCCTTGATTTTTAGGGTTTATGAGGCCAAGGCCACCTTTATTTTTCATTTGAGTGCAATGAGATCAGGAAGATGCAATAAAACTAATAAAACCATCCCGCTTAGAACAAAGAAATTTTTTAATTATTTTACTCAATTCTTCATATCCTTACTTGGAAGGCATCCAAAAGGATGAATAATAAACATGAGCAGCAATAAGAACCTTGTTAGCAACTTGCATAATTCTTGCTAAAGATAGAAATGTTTTACCGTAGTTGAACAACTTATTTTTTAGTCTATTTAAGAATCACCGACACATTTTAGAAAGAGATACCCCTATACCAAAAGGAATGCCCAAACATCTTGTTATATCCCCATGTTTAATAAGCCTCCATTCTTTAGGAATCTAATGAGGAATGGAATAGTTTTTGGACATTAAACATTTAGTTTTGTTATGGGATAGTTGAGAACTAGAAACAACACAGTATAGATTGAGAATGCCCAAGGTGTGGTTTAGCTCTTTAAAATTTGAAGAAACATGTCATCAACAAAGTGAGAGTAACCACCTTGTCTTGACGAATGGATATACATTTAATAAGATTCATTTTATTAGCCTTTTGAAGAAGATATCCCAATCCATCAGTAATAAGAACATGTAGAAAAGGAGATGAAGGACAACTTTTCCTTATAAAAAGTTGTAGCACAAAGGAGGCTGATATAGACTTATTAATAACAAGGTGTGTATTAGCATCATTAAACAACATTTGAACATGATTTTTGGATCTTCGGACCAAATCCCAAATTGATGTAGATAAATACTTCTCCTAAACACAATTGACTGATTTGACACCTTTCAAACAAAGATTTATTTCAAACAATCACTAAATGCATATTAGTGCACTTGGAAACATTGTTTTGAAGGCCTAACGGGCACTTAAAAAAGGGAAAAACACCAAAACTTGTGAGTCTTGGCTTGTACAGACCTTCCACAACATATTCCATTGATTTTCAATCCAACTATAATTAAAATATGCATAGGTTTGTTAAAAAATCAACCAAACTAGGGTTTTGACTATGTTTCAAGCAAATGAGAGCAAATTGTCATTGTTTCTTCACACATTCCAACTTTTAAAGGCTTAAACGAAAAAGGTTTTCTAGATCTCCTTAAAAAAAAACATACTACCAATTTTCACGATTTTTTGAAAGTGGAAAACAAAGATATGATTTTTTTGTGTTTCTAGAAACCCTAGACAGGGTTTCAACCTGCTCTTAGTAAAAATGCCATAAATCACACAAAACTTAATGAAAATGCATGAAACTAAAAGAATTGTAATCTAAGACACAAAAACAACTTCCTAAGGTATGTACAAGTCTATACCAGACTATACAAATCCGTACCATGTGTTTCAAACTGCAACTTTTTAGAAAGATAAACTTTGTAGACCCGCCCTAAATGAAATTGCCATATCTCACTCAAAATTTAATGAAATTGATTAAAAAAAATCATTATAATCTTAAGACACATATTCAACCTTTTGAATTGATTTCATGTCTGTCTTGTATCATAAAAGTTCACACCATGAAGATTGTTGACTATTTCAACAAAAATGCAAGGAAAGAACGTGCCAAAATGAGTTTCTTTCATTCATGTTCTTCCCCCAACCTTCTCCAACCTTGGTTCTCATGTGTACGTGTAATATTAATCCATTACATTCATTTCCATTTCCAAAAACTACTTCCTAACTTCCAAAACTAATTTTGTAAAATTACATTTTACAACATTGACAACATTTGACAACTTTTGCATTTTTTAACAACTTTCCACCTAATCACCCAAAAATAATCCAATATGACCCCAGATGAATTTAAATGGTCCACATTGACCTTATTGACCCAAAACAAACCAAAATTTAAATTTTTTTAACATGAAAACAAAGTGGAATAATGGTGCATCAAGAATGCCCCTACATCACAACCACGGTAGCATTTTAAGAATGAAGCACCAATGAATCCTATCATAAGATTTATCAAAATATAACTTGGTAACTAAAGCCTTTTGACATGAATTTTGAGCCCACTCCATATTCTCCCAAGCCAATGTAATATTTTCAAGTATAAATATATGCCTTTTATGAATCCTATTTCTTTAGCTTTCACTATACCTTGAATAATTGGTTTAATTTTGATAGCTAGAGATTTAGCTATGATTTTATATGAAGTATTTGGTAGGATAATTGGTCACCAAAAAAAAATAGAGTCTTCATTTTTCCCTTTAGTAATAATTTTGATCAAACCTTTATTAACACTTGAAATTAAGGAACCCTTTTGAAAGGCGTCCAAGTAAAGCATATCAAAATCATCTTTCATATGACACCACATGATTTGATAAAATTCAGCTAGAAGACCATCAAAATTAAGACTTTTATTGGTTTTCATAGAGAAAAGAGCATGTAAAAATTATTCTAAAGAGAGGATTCAATCCAAAAACTGAATATAACTTGGATCAATCTTATTAGGAATATATTTTTTGACTTCTTCTTCCAAAGTTTGTTGAATATCTTGCCAATTGTTCTCTTCTTTAAATAAAATTTCATAATTTTTTTGGAATAAATTAGTAATTTTAGAAAGGTTAGTATGTAATTTAACTTCATCCACTATAGCCCCTATTTTCTCCTTCTTATGTTTACAATTGGGATATTTTCTCCTTATCCAATGAAGTCTAGCTTTGATTTTGGCACCCTGCACCTTATAATGGTCTAATTTTTGCAGTTGTGCTTCAGTAACAACAATAGAATTTTAAACCTTTTCATTATAAGGGTTTACATTTAATTGCTTCCTAGCATGTTCAAATTTCCTTGAAGGGTTTTTTTTTCTCTATGTTTACATCTCCAAGTCATTCTCTTTCCAAAATATCAAAGAAAATCAATGCTATGCGATATAGCAGAATGCCACCACACAATCCATGACTCGCCCTCTTGAGGTTTCAAAATAGAATTCCAAATTTCCACTAAGAAAGAAACACATTTAGTGTTTTTCAAATGGGAAGTATTAAGCTTGTAGGGGAGCTCATATGCAAGGGCAGTTCTTGAGTAAGAGAGATAGAACAAATGATAGAAAAATGATTAGATAGGGTAGTTGTATAATTAACTTGTAGACATGAACTAGAAGAAGAAACCTCCATAAGTTGTGGGCTACATAAAACCGATATAATCTACTCAAATTACTATAATTCTATAATCTACAATTGGACCATATAAACCAACTAGTTGCATGGTTGGAGAAATTATTATGGATGGGGTCCACCACTCCAACAATGTTTTGACAAAAAATCCATCTTTCAAATTCATCTTGGTTGAGTTTACAATAATTAAACCATATACAATATTCATGATGTTCAACCATATTAAAGTCTCCTCCTATCACCCAATTAACATTAGGAAGGAATTTATCCATCCAATGCCAAAGAAAAGACCTATCCTTAGGATTATTGGGAGCATATATGGAGCAAAAACTGATAGGCTACCCATTGATAAAAGAGAGGGACCATACATAACTATGTGATGGGACCTCTCCTTTATCAATTACATGTTTAGAAATCCAAGGATACAAACCAAGCAAAACTCCACCACAACCATCACTATGAGAAGTATGGAGGAACATAACATCTTTCCAAAGGTGAAAAAGAGTTACATCCAAGTGTTCATTATTTAATTTGACTTTTTGTAAAAATAAAAAATCTGGTCTCCATAAATTAGAATGATTTCTTTAACTTTCAACTTCCTTTGAGGGTGAGAAATTCCTCTCACATTCTATGATAAAACATTGCAATTGATGGAGAAGTAGAAGGGTTATTATCCTCTTATTGTGGAAAGACTCCAAAATTATTAGAAAGAGAAACAACTTGCTCATTATTGGATCTCTCATTTAAAATAGGTGGAGACCTTCACCTATGTCTAAAATTAGAAGAAGGAGAAATAGACATGTTAGGGGACTTCAACAAGCCTTGAGAAGGAGAGTGTGATAATTCACTAGTTGAAGAATGAGGCTAAGAGGAAGAGAGGGAGGGTTCCATAATTTTCCTAACAATTCTCCATTCATCCAACATAATCACATCTTTGTATTGAGGAAATTGAAGGATATGAATCAAAAGGAGCTTGATCGCTAGGTGGGGGCATAATAGTGTTAATTTGAGAGGGATATGAAGAGGGGTATTTGAGGAAAACATAAGATTTAAGAGATTATTTGTTGAAAAAATTCAATGGAGGAACTGAAGATTGGGGAAGGATAGATCTATTTTCCTAGTAAGATAATTAGGGATCAAATGACCCTCTTGTCAATAGAAAAAGAAAGCATTAGTCTTATTCAAATAAACTATTGGCTAATCTATTTCAAAACTAGGGCCATAAAATTTAATATTCTCTAGCAGATATTTGTTCAAATTCACTTCCACACACACTCTTGGATGTACTCATAGATTGGAAAAGTTTTCAAAACTTTGTTCGCACCATATCACTTTACTAAGTTGAGCCATAATGTCTTTGATGTACAGTCTGAAGGCTGTTTAAAAATGACAATTCTAGCCACATTAGGTAGTGGGAGTGAGAAGGTTTTTGAGGGTCAAAGTTAAATTTCCAAGTGAGGAGATAGCAAATATGCCCACAAATAACCCATGTTCTATACTACAAAACAAATTATGTAGCTTCACAGATTTAAACATGCAAGAGACATATCCCTTTCCTAAACCCCTTATTGTTTCAATATCCCATCCCATGTTTTCCTAGTTTGCTTTTTCCCATTTTTTAAAATATAATTTTGTAGGAATTCCTATCAAAACAAAATAACAATTTTAGTTTGATTTTCAACAATGAGATCTACAACTTCATCAGGCAGTTGGAACTCTAGGGTTTTACCTTGTTCTTCATTTGATAGTTTTGGACTCCTTTTTACTTTTTTTATATTTTTGGTAGAAATCATACTCTTTGTGTTGGGTTTTTCATTTCTTGTTGCCACTATATCTACACATCTTGCACTCTTTTCTCCCTCCATATTAGTATTTTCTTCCATAGGATCCAAATCTGTGGTAGATTCCACTGAATTATTAGTCTTTGAAACCCTTGTTTTCCTTGCCACAAATTTTAATCTCGTTGCTTGGTTTTTAGTTTCCCCTTCCACTATTCACCATTTTTTAATAGACGTAGTAGTAGCAAAAAAAATCCATAGTGGGATTCATGCGTTGCAGTAGAAAATCAAGCACTTAAATTTGATGTAGCCTAGGGTTTGCTTGCTCTTCTTTTTTTCCCATCTTGGTTTGATGTCAACTTTTTATGATCCAATATATATACATATTACTTAGTTGTGGGGTTTTGAAGACAAACGTCCTACATGTGAATGATTTTTGGAAACAAATAATGTACACAAATGTCCTTTTCAATGTCAAATGTGTAGTGTAGTATGAAATTAAAAAATAGGGTGATAAAAATAGGACAAAACCTTTTCACCATGTTTTTATTTCACCATGTATAGGATTGACAATAATGGGCACTAAATCTATACTCAGAATTGGATATAAAACTGAAGAAAGGGAAGCTAAAGAAATGAAATAGATAGTCATTGTCTTCTCCCACTTAAGTAGTTTCATGAGGATTTGGCTCTAGGTTTTCCTTTGACTATGTTTTTTTGTGTGGAGATATAGGTTGCCTTAAATCATATGTCATTGATCTTCTTGTGATCTTTGAATCATCTATGGGTTCCACCTCTAGTTGTAGGATATAATTAGCCAATTGTAGATGATTTATTAG